>NW_027019365.1:5860992-6230427 GCF_013076305.1 Rhopilema esculentum | reverse complement strand
GCCGAACCGCGCTTATTGTTCGAGTATTTTTGTTCCTTACATTGCATTCTTTCTTTCAGGTGAAAGCACATATAGGGCTATGACGTCATTCTCAGTGACAGTCACCATAGTATGGAACGTTGCCATCAAGTCAGTGGAAAGGTTTGTAAATTGCGATTCTTTAAAGGATACTCATGAGAAAGTAGTAGGAGTGAAGAACATAAATTTCCGTAAGAAATTCAAGATTCGGACGCTATATTTTGTTTGGAATAATTAGCTTTTTCATGTTTAATTAATTAGTGCTATCAAAGTAAAGTGCAAACTAGCTTCTTTTTTGGAACTCAAGGGCTAAGCTTTAGCATATATGATTCTGAATATAAAGGATATTTATCCTAAACCAATGGACAATGCAGAGAGTTTCGATGTCCAGGCAAGCAGATAATTCTGATCTATTATTTGTGAACGAGCAGCCTTTTTATTAAACATACTTGAATTGAATTAATTCACTGGTAAACTTTCAGTATCATTTTGTTATTTCAGGAGGCATTCTATAGAAATTTCACCTTTAAGAGTATAGGGTTTGATCGATGCTATTTCGCTGTTGTCACAAGTTTGCCCAAAAGGAGCCGCGGAATGAAAAACAGTATTGAAAGCTTGATTACATCACCGGGTTAGTATTTCTTTTTTTTATAATTTAAAATTTTAAGCTACAACAAAGCTACTCAAATACATGTCACTCACAATAGTGAAGGATGCAAGGTCATCTAGTCTTTCTTTACTGGTGTATTTTCAATTTGGATTCAAACTTTTTGTCAAGAGTCAAGATTTAGATGTTTTTACTTTTCAGTTTAAGGAAGAAATATTGCTTTCTGAATTTATTTTGTTTAAATTTTTTCTATTATAAGTGGGTGCTACTTTTTCTAGATCAAATACCTTGCTTTGTATTTCTTTTAAGCATCCGAAAGTATAAAAGAAAAGATTCAAAACTTTTCCATCCATTTTGGTACAATCATTGAAATAACAAATCATTTCTTATACAAAATTCTTCTCTGCTGGCAATAATATCATGGGAAATTTGTTTCTTTTCACTGATATATTTTATTCTCTCATTTTCATTAGATATATGCAACTACTTCGAGGATATAGATGCTGCTGTCCCTTTCTCATGTGGTTCGAATCTTTGTAAAATATTTCCTAACAATCTGAAGATACATTTTTTTAATTTACTTATTTCATGTGCAAAATCGTTCCATCTTTGATTCGTTTTTAATTGTAAAATCTATTTACAATGATTTCTCTAAAGATTTTAATCCTTTCCTCAGTTCTATGGCCTCTTAATGTAATTCTCTAAAGAATTCCTCAGTCAAAATTTTATCCAATTATCTAAAAATTCAAGTTTATCAGTACTAACTGAATTGCAATAAGTTATCACAGATTCAAGATTCGTTTTTAACTTTATTGTTCAATCAAAACTTTTGCTCTTTTGCAGCTTATATTGAAAATTTGGCATTGGTGCAGAGCTGCAACGCGAGTGGCAACGCAATTGTTTCTTGGAATTCGCCAACTTGTGCTTTTGATGAAATATTTGCTGAAGTTCACTCGTCTTGCTCGCAGCATATCAAAGATATTAATTTGGAAAAAGTACGTTATTTATTTTTGACATTTTCCATCATTTCAAGTTCTTCTTATATGCTTCACAAAATTTCGTTTTTAGCACATTTCTGTTGCTTTTACAAGATGCAGAAATGTTCAGTTCTTGTTAGAATCTTGTCAAAGTCCTGAGGCAGATTAAACATTTCAAATGAAATTATATTTGATACTGGTGGAAGAGGTGAGGAAATTGTTTCACAGCCAGCATAATTTTGGCCACAGTCGGTTGCAAAAGCATCCATAACTATTATGATGCAATCTCATTGTGGATAGCCTCGTTGTAGATAGCCTCGTTGCGGATAGTACTTTTGTTGATATCCTCGTTGTGGATAGCCTCATTGTGGACAGAATCTTTATACCACAAATAACGCTGTTGTCTATACTGTAGCAATAGCCAGGGTCAAACTACGAAGTGTATTTTATAAAGATATTGTCTATATTATCTATAGAAAGCAAAGGATATTTAAAACGTGGATGGCTCAGTTGTTGGAGGCGCTGACTACAGACCCAAGGGTCCGTGGTTCGAGTCCCTGGCATGACCAAACTTTCACCCAGAGTGAGGAGAGTCGCCAGCTCTCTGTAATTCCAGGCATAGGAATCACGAGATGTGGTCACATCGAGAGGATAGACCAGGGCACTGCTCGATAAGCATAAGCTTCTCTGTGTCCTAAAAACTACCTTCGGATGCTAGGTAGAAACAAATACAAAAAAATACAAATACAAAACATCGCTCCATATTCAATACTTCAGAAAATGGCCTTTTTCCTCAAAATTTGTCTTTGCCACATCAAATGGTTTTAGCAACGGCAAATGCCATGCATGAGATCAGGCTATCTTCAATGACGATTTTTTTACATGGTCCACCACAAATTAATACCGTTTTTTGAAATATTTTGTATGCTATTGTTAACTAAATGTCAGTAAATTATTGTACATTTTGGCAGGATGCTTCCACTGTGTTATTGGAGGATCTTCGAATTGGATGCAATTATTTTGTTCAAGTAAGCTTGATAAAGCTGACAATTTCATTTACAGCTGTATATTGTTACATTGTTTGAAAACCGAGTGAAACATGCACAAAATCAACAAATATTGATACTTCTAAAGCAAGCACCTGCGTCACATGTATTGAATTTCAGCTGAAAAATCTAGATAAAGAATATGAGCCTGGTTAGTAACTGGATTCAGCATTAGAAGTAAAGGAAATTTTGTCAACTCTTGAAAGCAAATAAGGGCAAAATTGACAAAACATACCGGCTGTAAACCCACAGTAGAAAGACTCTATTAGCATAATTGTGTTATTTTTATTTCAAAGTACTCGTTAAATTGCAAAAAAGAATTACCAACCCTCATTTGAATAACTGCAAAACAAAAATTTCATTTGATGTCGAAAAACATTGTAGATTTGACTATAATTACTCCGCTGTGACAAGTATGTATGATGAACGAGGCCTCCTAAAACATCTGAGTAGTTTTAATGTGCGACCGCTAAATTTTATTCTATTTCTGCCCTTTACCTTTTTCCAACGATGCTGTCTAATTTTCAATACTACACCTGTCTGTGGCGTCAAAATATACGTAAGCCTATATAATGTATTTGATATTTGGTTTGATTGCTATGATCCTGCGTTTTTGCACCATCTTTGACCATTTGGATTGTCTTTTTAGCTGCACATGGTCTTGAAACAGGATTCCAGCTGGAAAATTTCAGCGGGAAGTAATATCAGTTTTGACTGCTTGGCACTCAAAGAACCAGGTAGCGTTTAAAATGTCTTTCAAAAGAGTACCAAAGTGGGTCGTCATTAAAAATCTATTTTTAGAATTTCTTACGCTTTACAGCGTAATCTGAAGAACAGCACAAAATTCCTCTCAGGTATGCAAAATCAGTAAATTGTGTGGTGAGAAAGATTTCAATTTTTCTAACGGATTACTGTTATTCTGGCCTTGTTCAAAAGTTTTGAACAAAGACTAAATTACCGAGGTTCGTTGCGGAAAGAGCTTGTGTTTGTGTGGCCATATCTCCGCCAATTTGTAACAATTTCAACTGATTTTGTACATTTATAGGTATTTCATATCGCTCTTTTGAAATATATGGTGAAATTTCTAAAATTCTTGTCTTTGTAATTTGTAATTTCTATTCAATTAATTCCGCTAAGTAAACATCAATCTTTTTTGTAGGAAAAAAACAGCTGGCATCAATAAAGTTATCTCGGAAGCCTGAAAAAAGCTTTTTTTCTGCCAATCAGAATTTGATATTATATTTATCAATTTCCTTACTTGTGTTGGTAATTATTGTTATGGCTTTGATTGGTCGTCAAAGGCGAAGAAGAACTTTTCGCGGGTTTAAGGCAGCTAAAAAACATCCAATGTTAGCATTACATGATGCAGAACAAATGCAGTTGGGTAAAGATGCCGGCGAAAAAGGTATTTACGAAAGTTTCAATCGATAGAATTGATGTGGACTCTGTTTTCTTTGGAAGACTAGAGGTTCAAATTCCATTCAATCTTTCACTGATTTATATATATATATAGTTGGAGATAACTCTAGGGCCCTACCCTCTATGACAAAATTTTAAGGATCTTAAGGCGTTGGACAACTTGTTACATGTGAGGTAAGGTGCAAAACCACGCACGAAACGCATTAAATCTGTAGATAAGTTCGAAATTGAAAAGAGCGCTGAAATCAAGTGGAAATTTATCCAACTTGTCCCTGATAATAGTTTTAAAACATGAAACTTCTTCCCTGTTTGTGCGATCATTTATCTGTCTGCATGAGCTGAAAGAGTCTTTGGCTTAGACTTTCAAAGCAGCATTTGTTAATGGAAATTTTTATTTGTTTAGCCATATCAGTAATGCTTCTTCATGGAGCTGGTTGTGAATATTTGAAAGAGTTAGTGCTGATATTTGCAAGCTTTCTCAATGCAAACGGGTTCAACGTGAGACTTGACTTGCTGGAGACAAATCTCATGGCACACATGAACACTGCATCCTATTACGAGAGCGTTGAGAGGGAATCAGATTACGTCATCATTATTTGCTCAGATGTTTCAGGTGTGACATTTAATCCATTTGAAATATCGCTAATTGAAATCAGAACCAAAAACTTTCTAGCTAAGGATTTAGTAACTGTTTTTATGGTTTTTTATTCTGTTAATTTCGTTCTGTTAATAATATTTTGGATTTTGACAATTGAATTTTGTTCATTAATAATAGACCTCGTTGATCAACAGAAGAATTTACAAATCTCGATAATATAGGCTGCCATTGTGCTTATTGCCGCTTTCGCCCGATTTGAATCATGGCTCCGCGAACTCCGAGATGGTCTATCGTTCAAGTTATTATTTTGTATCCTCGGGTTGTTTTTATGCGAAACATTTTAAAAATCAAAGTTAGCGATTGTCTTTAAGACTGATTTTGTGGCGTAAACAATTCCTCGTAACCAAAGTTTTATGAATTTTAAGTCCCAAGTTCTTATTCTCAACAGCGGTTTGCATTCATTGTCTTTAACCCCAGAAAGCTCGAAAAGTAGCAGTTTATTATTTCAAACTTAGTTAATTAATGCATCACTGCACACTTTCGAATTCATTAGCCTGTGTCCCATACCCCTAACTTGAAAGTAGAGGGTCTGTGTAACCAAGAGCAAAATCGCGTACGAGCGTTTCCACAGGATTTGGGAAAATTAATTATGCGTAAAATATGCGGGATCTTAATGACAAAAGTGAGCAATGGCGTAAACCGAGCGTATTTTGCTGCGACAGTTCACGCATTCAAATAGCAAAAAGAATAAGTGCGTATTCGAAGTTTCTATTTACTAATATTCACGCCTGAAAGACTTTGACGCCTAGAAAATTGTTGCCTTGTCTGAACATATGTTTAATGTTTCAAAAATCTTTAGCGTTTTTCCCTATCTGTAAACTTGTGTTTATAAGTAGCGGTCATTTTCTGCTGCTTGAAGGCAAAGCGTCTTTTTTACTTTTCGATTCCCGGTCATTTCTTATGTAATCCGACAACCATATTTTTCGGCGTCGTATATACCACCAGATCTTACCCCATAAGAACCAAAATCCACCTCTACATTCTAACTAGTAAATAGCAGTCTTCTACCATACAAAAACTGAACGCTCTAGTCGATGCAAATCGACTCGACTGATTTCCAAATAAAATCTTCTTTGACTCCTGCTGTAGATTCACCCCCATCCACTGCTGTAATTTGTAAATACAATCCTTTAATGCTGCGTTTTGGTGGTTTTCGTCGCAATGAAGTTTTCGACAATGAATAGCTCAGCAGCATCCTCAAACCTTTCTCCCAGCAAATAATCTATTTCGTACCGCCACGACCGTCTTGCAATATGACCGCTCTTGTTGCATAATGACACAGATCTGTGATAATTATGCAAAGAATTCAATTCAACCCCCGTACGCGATTTTGCTCTCGGTTACACAGACCCTCTACTGTCAAGTTAGGGGTCTGGAGCACGGCTAGATTTCATGGGCTCCGACACAGGTCGGAAAGTGGGGGGGGGGGGGGAAAGGAAAAATTTAACACCCATAACAAAATATTTTGTGAAAAGTTCTATTGTTTTGCAAGAAAGTAGGGGGGGGAAAGGGTCCCCCGGCCTCCCTTCATTGGAGGCCCTGGAATTACCATCCTCACAAATGGTCATCACTACACCAGAAGTATTCCTTGCACATACAGAGATATTTTTCACTGCTTTTTAGTTGACTGAATCAGTTACTTTGTTAAATTGGTATTTCCAGTTTCCAATCTGCTTTTATACAGCTCGTTTTTTGTCTTGTTTCAGCCACGGGCTGTTCCCAAGGCAAGGCTTACAATTTCATTTTGGATATAATCAAGCACAACATCATGGACACACAAGATCGCTCAAAATATATTCCTGTTTATTTTGACAAATTGTCTACCCTGCCAGATGCATTGCGTGGTTTTGCAAAAAGAATACCCGATGAAATGGATCAGATTTTAGCAATGCTTTTGAGTATTCCAAGATATTTTGTATCAAACGAAGCAAGTCTTCCTGTGAAAAATGACATCGTAGTCAGTGACCAATTGACCTCTTTAAATATATGCATAAGCAGCGTTTTGGAGAGAGTTCATCCGAGTTGTCCTATATCCCAATGCAAAAGGGTAAGTGGCTTTGAAAAAAGCAAACATTTTATAACATATTGCTTTTTTATAATAAATTGTTTGTTTTTCTCAAAGCCATTTTCAAGTTCTGTACTGCCAAAAAAGGGCAAGTATTAAATTCGATTTTTCAGCATTGATTTATTGTGCTATTTTTTTGTAACATTTTTTACTTTTTGGAATTTTTTTTTAAGTGTATTCTTTCAATTCATCTAAATCAAGTCCTCAATAGATGGTTAAGGTTATGAATCGTGATGTACACACATTTTTTCAATAAGAAATCGATTGCCTCCACGGAGACGATATTCCTTAAGTTCTGTCGAAAGCATATGATTGTATACCCTATGAGTTACTAATTGCTAAACAAAAGGCCTTTGGTTTCAAGAAAAATACATTGAAACCAGTTTACAGTTACCTTACAAATAGAACTCAAAGAATCAAATTAGGATCAGCGTATAGCTCACCAAAACGCGTCTTATGCGACCCTTGTTTTTCAATATATTTATAAAAGATATGTGCTATATAGAACGTGAATCACAAATATGTAACTTTGCTAATGATACGGCAATATACACACGCGACACCACTGTCGGAGCAGTCATAACAAACATAGAGGGTGACCTACAAAAGTTGGTTGATTGGTTTTCAGAAAATGGCATGAGTACTAACCCTTCAAAATTCAAAATGATGTTTCTAAAACGAAAAGTCAAAAACAAACTATGCCTGAACATGAAACGCCTGCTAATACAACCAAGCAAAAATGTAAAACTTCTTAGTGTTCATGTCAATAACACACTAAAATTCGAAAAGCATATGAAAGAGCTTTGCAAAAGAATTTGACAAAAATGAGTGCATTTGGCAGGTTAAAACCATTTTAGGGTCACAAAAGTAAAAAACATTGCTAAATTCTACTGTGTTGTCAAACTCTTTATATTGCCCTTTGATCTGGATATTCTGCATCAAAGGTGCAAATAATGAAATTGACAAGACCTACAAACTAGCACTGAGAATATTATATGGGGATGACGATTCCACATTTCAAAAACTGCTGGATAAGGATGGAACGAAAACATTACATAAGAAAAAGTTAGACAGCCTTATGGTAGAAATTTATAAATCGATCAACCACATTAATCCGGAATACATATGGGAATATTCCGTATAATTTCAGAAGTAAGGAACTGTGCAAACTCCCCTTAACAAAAACCCAGCGTTTTGGTATAAACTCCCTATCATTTAGAGTAAGTTTAATGTTTAATATTTAGACGATCGTATAAAACTTGCAACCTCCCTGAAAAACTTTACAACTGAAATACGCAGTTGGGATGGATATAGATGTACGTGTCATATCTGCACTTGGTTTTTATATGTATTTTTGTAAATATTTCGTCTAAATTAGTTCCTTAACTATAAATAAACCAACTGTATAAAAACTTTTTACGATTATGATATGATTATAATTAATGAAATTAAAGTATCTTTTACTTGCTCAATTTTCTGTTAACTACACTAACAGGAAAAAAGTATTGCAACACCTAACAATATTGACATGTTTCACTGCATTAACTCGCACGTCGCTAGTTTATGATTTACCAATTTATATAGGCCTAAATGTACCCAAAAAATTATCCAAGTTGTATTGGAGAATTTCGAGGCTAAAAGAGTCAGAGCTAATAACTTTATTTGTTGTTTCCTAAACCTTAACTATTTTGCTATCATTTTCTATAAAAAGTTGCAAAATCTTTAGAGTCGAGAGACCAGTTACACGAAGTTTTATCACAACTACTCGCTCTTTATCTTGTCAATATCTTGAATTTACCACTGCAGATATTTTTTCTTATAACTGTATAATTTCTCACGTTAATATTGTAACTCTAAGTTTTTCGAAATCCTCAATAAATTTCAAAGAATTTGATTTCTGGTTTAGCATGATTATGCTTATTTTTGAGGGGAATATTTCAGCGTAAAGTTAAAAGTTTACAAAACTTCAAATTTTTTGGATGCCATTTTGATAAGGGTGTTGCAATACTTTTGTCCTGGTAGTGCAGACTATTGAATCTCTAGTCTTTAAATTATTGAAATAATCTGTTTTTTCCTTAGGGTATTGCATCTTTATCAGCAGCTGAAGATCTTGCATGCAGTTTCCCTGAAGTACTTGACCAAGTATGACCAAATTTTCATAAAAACTGATGTTTTATATAATATATAGTTTATAAGGTATAGCTCTTTATTTTTCTTTTTGCAACCTTTCTGTTTTGCAGCAATTTGAGTTGCTTTAAATTGAAAGTAATTATTCTATATTTTGCCGGGCCTTTAAAATTTTGTGTTACTGTATACCAAATAATCTTTTTATGTACTTGAATAGTATAAGGAACTTATTTTTGCACTTTGGTATCAGCAATTCTTGTTACACGTTAGATTCCCATCTATAAAAAGGCATAAACATTGATAGTTAGTAAGTAGTTGTTAGTTAGTTAGTAGTTGTTAGTTATTGTAGAATTAATTTTAAGCCATGTTGAAGGGAAGCATCAAGTTTAGTGAAACAGTTGGGGTCTACGAGCTTGTACTTCAAATACGTCATAGTACATTCATCTACAGACTTTTTGAAACTATTAACAAGGTGAAGTCGGTGAATGAAGAATTCGCAGGTGGCTTCTTTAATTTTCAATGGTGGCTAGATTCATCGAATCTTCTTAAAGCGAGATAACATGTATCCACATTTGGCAGTTCTTTAAAGCTCTCCCGCCAGGCAGTGCAGAAGATGATAAATAATGAATGTTTGACATAGAAGGCATTGCCGCCTTTGCTGGCCATTAAAAGCAATAAGCAACCTGACGATAGCAGCTAATCCTTATGATCACGTAGCAATAGAGGATAGGTACATGAGTACAAAATGGACCAGTCGGAAGATGGGTATGGAAATCAAGGCGATGGAATCGAAGAGCTGTATGCAAAACCGTATAAACTGGGTCGGAAGAAGCCTGCACCAGATATGAGTAACCAGTCTGATGGCATTTATGACAGACTTGATCGACAGAACAGTACGAAAAACAGAAACAGGTCGTTAAGGCGTGACGGCTCTACGATTAATGGCTCGATGCATGATCATGACGATATCAGCATGCCAGAAGCACAAAACCTACGAAACAACCAGCCTAGCCTTGACAATCTCGGAGACAATAGTGGTGATGTATACGATGATGCTGCGCTCGAGGCTTCCGGGCAAAGAAGCTTAGCAAGCCAGTCGATAAGCAGTAATGTCTCTGAAGAATCGAACAAAGACTCGAAACCATACCAGAGTGATCTTTTAGAAGCAAAGGACACGAATGAAATCATCAAAGAGTTGAAGGAGATGGGGCTGGAAGATCAGTCTGCGCGACTAGCTTTGGCACTTCGGGCTCGTTTTGACTTAGAGAATGCATTTATAGATGTTTGCTCAGACGATGGGGTAGTCATTGTTGAGGGAGACTACGACGATGAATCCAGTGGACATCAATCGATTGGGGGCCTCAGAGTAAAGGGAATGAAGCCAAACTTTGTCAACTATGATGAATATGATCCAGATATTATCAAGAAATATGGCTATTTTGCGCAAGGTTTTAGCAGAGAAAAAATGGCAAATGACGCTGCAGATTTAAGACGTCACGCTGCGAACATGCTATGGACGGTAGAAAACATGGAACGAATGATTGACCCGAATTCAAGAGTTCGATATGTTCGGCAGGAAAATGGTGAATGAATTTGTTGCCAATTATTGATAATGCACCCATGGCAATGAAAGTAGTACAACTGTTCTGAGCATATTTACAAAAGTAGCAAAAATAAGCATTCTATGAGTTTTCTTTGAAATGCTACATACCCTATACAGGTAACAAAGCACCTAGTTTAGAATTTCTAATCCGCATTAGCACCGAATACTTAAAGTAAGTTGCACTTTTCTACTTGCTCGATGAGGTTTTTTAATCATAAAATTTAAACCAAAATCTTTTGTAAGGCTATGATCCTTGAAAACAGCACCTCTTTGATACAAAAAAGTTGAAGAATCTGAAAATATGAAGTATAAGGTAACAAATATACGTTCCAGATTTCCAGACTTTTCTCAATGGGACTATTTTTGCTTTGGTTTATAGAAAAGGACAGTTCTAATTTTTGCTTCAGACTTAATGAGATCATCAGACAAAAATCGTAAACTGATTAATTCTATATAATATACTTTACCAGATAAAGAAAATCGGGCAAATCTCTGATGTTTTCGAGAGGTGAGATATTGGAAATTTTATATTCAGGTTGCACAATAAGAAATGAAGTTTTTTATAGGAAATGCTTTCAAGTTCAGAAAATTCGATCAGCTTCCACTTGTTTTGATTCAGGCAAAAGTGATTATGAATATTATGATTAAATATTTTGTAAATAAGGGGTAAAGAGCTCCAAACTCACTAGAAAACTGAAATCTGTGCATTAACAAGCATTATTTACTTTCTAATTCAAAAATGTTGTCCATATTGCTTGAAAAGATTTAATAAAATAACTTGTGCCTTTTTATTCCATCGCCTTAAAACTCATTATGTTAGAACATTAATAAAATTATTTGATATGAATAACACAAACATCAAGATCTTTAGATAACAATAGTTTTGCTTTCCAATCCTAGAGCTTTTAAACACGTTCAGACCATTTTTAGTGTTCTTTACAATAATTTTAGCCCAGATTTGAGAAAAAAGATTACTTTAAAAAATTGCGATTCGAAAGGCTATGGGCTTACGTTTTTGTGAAACTTTTTCACCCCAAATTTTCACGTATTCTGCCATCTCTAGTAGATGCTAAAGATCATAATCAGCTTAAAATCATTTTCAATGCTCTTGGCAATCATTTTGGAGTAGATTTTAGACATAAAGTTGACCTTGAAAAAATGCGATTTTTTCAAGGCTAAAGGCTTAGGTTTTGGTGAAAATTTCAAACCCCAAACTGTCACTTATTTTGGCATCTCTAGAAGATGCTATAGCTCAAATCAACTTAAAATCATTTAAGTGTTCTTTGCAATCATTTGGGAGTAGATCTTAGACATAAAGTTGACCTTGAAAAAATGCGATTTTTTCAAGGCTATAGGCTTAGGTTTTGGTGAAAATTTCAAACCTCAAACTGTCACTCATTTTGGCATCTCTAGAAGATGCTATAGCTCATAATCAACTTAAAATCATTTTAGTGTTCTTTGCAATCATTTAGGAGTAGATTTTTGACAAAAAGTTGACCTTGAAAAATTGCGATTTTTTCAAGGCTATAGGCTTAGGTTTTGGTGAAAATTTCAAACCTCAAACTGTCACTCATTTTGGCATCTCTAGAAGATGCTATAGCTCATAATCAACTTAAAATCATTTTAGTGTTCTTTGCAATCATTTAGGAGTAGATTTTTGACAAAAAGTTGACCTTGAAAAATTGCGATTTTTTCAAGGCTATTGGCTTAGGTTTTGGTGAAAATTTCAAACCCCAAACTGTCACTTATTTTGGCATCTCTAGAAGATGCTATAGCTCATAATCAACTGAAAATCATTTTAGTGCTCTTTGCAATCATTTAGGAGTAGATTTTTGACAAAAAGTTGACCTTGAAAAATTGCAATTTTTTCAAGGCTATAGGCTTAGGTTTTGGTGAAAATTTCAAACCTCAAACTGTCACTCATTTTGGCATCTCTAGAAGATGCTATAGCTCATTATCAACTTAAAATCATTTTAGTGCTCTTTGCAATCATTTAGGAGTAGATTTTTGACAAAAAGTTGACCTTGAAAAATTGCGATTTTTTAAAGGCTATAGGCTTAGGTTTTGGTGAAAATTTTAAACCCAAAAATGACACTTATTTTGCCATCTCTAGAAAATGCTATAGCTCATAATCAACTTAAAATCATTTTAGTACTCTTTGCAATCATTTGGGAGTAGATCTTAGACATAAAGTTGACCTTGAAAAAATGCGATTTTTTCAAGGCTATAGGCTTAGGTTTTGGTGAAAATTTTGAACCCAAAAATGACACTTATTTTGCCATCTCTCGTAGATGCTATAGCTCATAATCAACTTAAAATCATTTTAGTGTTCTTTGCAATCATTTTGGAGTAGATTTTTGACAAAAGTTGACTTTGAAAAATTGCGATTTTTTCAAGGCTATAGGCTTAGGTTTTGGTGAAAATTTCAAACCCCAAACTGTCACTTATTTTGGCATCTCTAGAAGATGCTATAGCGCATAATCAACTGAAAATCATTTTAGTACTCTTTGCAATCATTTAGGAGTAGATTTTAGACATAAAGTTGACCTTGAAAAAATGCGATTTTTTCAAGGCTATAGGCTTAGGTTTTGGTGAAAATTTCAAACCTCAAACTGTCACTCATTTTGGCATCTCTAGAAGATGCTATAGCTCATTATCAACTTAAAATCATTTTAGTGCTCTTTGCAATCATTTAGGAGTAGATTTTTGACAAAAAGTTGACCTTGAAAAATTGCGATTTTTTAAAGGCTATAGGCTTAGGTTTTGGTGAAAATTTTAAACCCCAAAACTGTCACTTATTTTGGCATCTCTATAAGATGCTATAGCTCATAATCAACTTAAAATCATTTTAGTACTCTTTGCAATCATTTGGGAGTAGATCTTAGACATAAAGTTGACCTTGAAAAAATGCGATTTTTTCAAGGCTATAGGCTTAGGTTTTGGTGAAAATTTTAAACCCAAAAATGACACTTATTTTGCCATCTCTCGTAGATGCTATAGCTCATAATCAACTTAAAATCATTTTAGTGTTCTTTGCAATCATTTTGGAGTAGATTTTTGACAAAAGTTGACTTTGAAAAATTGCGATTTTTTCAAGGCTATAGGCTTAGGTTTTGGTGAAAATTTCAAACCCCAAACTGTCACTTATTTTGGCATCTCTAGAAGATGCTATAGCGCATAATCAACTGAAAATCATTTTAGTACTCTTTGCAATCATTTAGGAGTAGATTTTAGACATAAAGTTGACCTTGAAAAAATGCGATTTTTTCAAGGCTATAGGCTTAGGTTTTGGTGAAAATTTTAAACCCAAAAATGACACTTATTTTGCCATCTCTAGTAGATGCTATAGCTCATAATCGACTTAAAATCATTTTAGTGCTCTTTGCAATCATTTAGGAGTACATTTTTGACAAAAAGTTGACCTTGAAAAATTGCGATTTTTTCAAGGCTATAGGCTTAGGTTTTGGTGAAAATTTTAAACCCCAAACTGTCACTTATTTTGGCATCTCTATAAGATGCTATAGCTCATAATCAACTTAAAATCGTTTTAGTGCTCTTTGCAATCATTTAGGAGTAGATTTTTGACAAAATATTGACTTTGGAAAATTGCGATTTTTTCAAGGCTATAGGCTTAGGTTTTGGTGAAAATTTCAATCCCCAAACTGTCACTTATTTTGGCATCTCTAGAAGATGCTATAGCTCATAATCAACTTAAAATCATTTTAGTGCTCTTTGCAATCATTTAGGAGTAGATTTTTGACAAAATGTTGACCTTGAAAAATTGCGATTTTTTAAAGGCTATAGGCTTAGGTTTTGGTGAAAATTTCAAACCCCAAACTGTCACTTATTTTGGCATCTCTAGAAGATGCTATAGCTCATAATCGACTTAAAATCATTTTAGTGCACTTTGCAATCATTTAGGAGTACATTTTTGACAAAAAGTTGACCTTGAAAAATTGCGATTTTTTCAAGGCTATAGGCTTAGGTTTTGGTGAAAATTTCAAACCCCAAACTGTCACTTATTTTGGCATCTCTAGAAGATGCTATAGCTCATAATCACCTTAAAAGCGTTTTAGTGCTCTTTGCAATCATTTGGGAGTAGATCTTAGACATAAAGTTGACCTTGAAAAAATGCGATTTTTTCAAGGCTAAAGGCTTAGGTTTTGGTGAAAATTTTAAACCCAAAAATGACACTTATTTTGCCATCTCTAGAAAATGCTATAGCTTATAATCAACTTAAAATCATTTTAGTACTCTTTGCAATCATTTGGGAGTAGATCTTAGACATAAAGTTGACCTTGAAAAAATGCGATTTTTTCAAGGCTATAGGCTTAGGTTTTGGTGAAAATTTTAAACCCAAAAATGACACTTATTTTGCCATCTCTCGTAGATGCTATAGCTCATAATCAACTTAAAATCATTTTAGTGTTCTTTGCAATCATTTTGGAGTAGATTTTTGACAAAAGTTGACTTTGAAAAATTGCGATTTTTTCAAGACTATAGGCTTAGGTTTTGGTGAAAATTTTAAACCCCAAACTGTCACTTATTTTGGCATCTCTAGAAAATGCTATAGCTCATAATCAACTTAAAATCATTTTAGTGCTCTTTGCAATCATTTAGGAGTAGATTTTTGACGAAAAGTTGACCTTGAAAAATTGCGATTTTTTAAAGGCTATAGGCTTAGGTTTTGGTGAAAATTTCAAACCCCAAACTGTCACTTATTTTGGCAACTCTAGAAGATGCTATAGCTCATTATCAACTTAAAATCGTTTTAGTGCTCTTTGCAATCATTTAGGAGTAGATTTTTGACAAAAAGTTGACTTTGAAAAATTGCGATTTTTTCAAGGCTATAGGCTTAGGTTTTGGTGAAAATTTCAAACCCCAAACTGTCACTTATTTTGGCATCTCTAGAAGATGCTATAGCTCATAATCAACTTGAAATCATTTTAGTGCTCTTTGCAATCATTTAGGAGTAGATTTTTGACAAAAAGTTGACCTTGAAAAAATGCGATTTTTTAAAGGCTATAGGCTTAGGTTTTGGTGAAAATTTTAAGCCCAAATTGTCACTCATTTTGCCATCTCTAGTAGATGCTATAGCTCATAATCAACTTAAAATCATTTTAGTGTTCTTTGCAATCTTTTTGGAGTAGATTTTAGACATAAATTTGACCTTGAAAAAATGCGATTTTTTCAAGGCGATAGGCTTAGGTTTTGGTGAAAATTTTTAACCCCAAACTGTCACTTATTCTGCCATCTCTAGTAGATGCTAGAGCTCATAATCAACTTAAAATCATTTAAGTGTTCTTTGCAATCATTTTGGACTAGATTTTAGACATAAATTTGACCTTGAAAAAATGCGATTTTTTCAAGGCTATAGGCTTAGGTTTTGGTGAAAATTTCAATACCCAAACTGTCACTTGTTTTGGCATTTCTAGAAGATGCTATAGCTCATAATCGACTTAAAATCATTTTAGTGCTCTTTGCAATCATTTAGGAGTACATTTTTGACAAAAAGTTGACCTTGAAAAATTGCGATTTTTTCAAGGCTATAGGCTTAGGTTTTGGTGAAAATTTCAAACCCCAAACTGTCACTTATTTTGGCATCTCTAGAAGATGCTATAGCTCATAATCGACTTAAAATCATTTTAGTGCTCTTTGCAATCATTTAGGAGTACATTTTTGACAAAAAATGGACCTTGAAAAATTGCAATTTTTTCAAGGCTATAGGCTTAGGTTTTGGTGAAAATTTCAATACCCAAACTGTCACTTATTTTGCCATCTCTAGTAGATGCTATAGCTCATAATCAACTTAAAATCATTTTAGTGCTCTTTGCAATCATTTGGGAGTAGGTTTTTGACAAAAAGTTGACTTTCAAAAATTGCGATTTTTTCAAGGCTATAGGCTTAGGTTTTGGTGAAAATTTTAAACCCCAAACTGTCACTTATTTTGGCATTTCTAGAAGATGCTATAGCTCATAATCAACTTAAAATCATTTTAGTGCTCTTTGCAATCATTTAGGAGTAGATTTTTGACGAAAAGTTGACCTTGAAAAATTGCGATTTTTTAAAGGCTATAGGCTTAGGTTTTGGTGAAAATTTCAAACCCCAAACTGTCACTTATTTTG
Organism: Rhopilema esculentum; assembly: GCF_013076305.1. The sequence continues at coordinate 6,213,782 of NW_027019365.1, read as the reverse complement.
GCAACTCTAGAAGATGCTATAGCTCATTATCAACTTAAAATCGTTTTAGTGCTCTTTGCAATCATTTAGGAGTAGATTTTTGACAAAAAGTTGACTTTGAAAAATTGCGATTTTTTAAAGGCTATAGGCTTAGGTTTTGGAGAAAATTTCAAACCCCAAACTGTCATTTATTTTGGTATCTCTAGAAGATGCTATAGCTCATAATCAACTTAAAATCATTTTAGTGCTCTTTGCAATCATTTAGGAGTAGATTTTTGACGAAATGTTGACCTTGAAAAATTGCGATTTTTTAAAGGCTATAGGCTTAGGTTTTGGAGAAAATTCAAACCCCAAACTGTCACTTCTTTTGGCATCTCTAGAAGATGCTATAGCTCATAATCAACTTAAAATCATTTTAGTGCTCTTTGCAATCATTTGGGAGTGGATCTTAGACATAAAGTTGACCTTGAAAAAATGCGATTTTTTCAAGGCAATAGGCTCAGGTTTTGGTGAAAATTTCAAACCCCAAACTGTCACTTATTTTGGCATCTCTAGAAGATGCTATAGCTCATAATCAACTTAAAATCGTTTTAGTGCTCTTTGCAATCATTTAGGAGTAGATTTTTGACGAAATGTTGACCTTGAAAAATTGCGATTTTTTAAAGGCTATAGGCTTAGGTTTTGGAGAAAATTTCAAACCCCAAACTGTCATTTATTTTGGTATCTCTAGAAGATGCTATAGCTCATAATCAACTTAAAATCGTTTTAGTGCTCTTTGCAATCATTTAGGAGTAGATTTTAGACATAAATTTGACCTTGAAAAATGCGATTTTTTCAAGGCTATAGGCTTAGGTTTTGGTGAAAATTTTTAACCCCAAACTGTCACTTATTCTGCCATCTCTAGTAGATGCTAGAGCTCATAATCAACTTAAAATCATTTAAGTGTTCTTTGCAATCATTTTGGAGTAGATTTTAGACATAAAGTTGACCTTGAAAAAATGCAATTTTTTCAAGGCTATAGGCTTAGGTTTCTGTGAAAATTTTTAACCACAAACTGTCACTTATTCTGCGATTTCTAGTAGATGCTATAGCTCATAATCAACTTAAAATCATTTTAGTGCTCTTTGCAATCATTTTGGAGTATATTTTTGACAAAAAGTTGACCTTGAATTATTGCGATTTTTTAAAGGCTATAGGCTTAGGTTTTGGAGAAAATTTCAAACCCCAAACTGTTACTTATTTTGGCATCTCTAGAAAATGCTATAGCTCATAATCAACTTAAAATCATTTTAGTGCTCTTTGCAATCATTTAGGAGTAGATTTTTGACGAAATGTTGACCTTGAAAAATTGCGATTTTTTCAAGGCAATAGGCTTAGGTTTTGGTTAAAATTTCAAACCCCAAACTGTCACTTATTTTGGCATCTCTAGAAGATGCTATAGCTCATAATCAACTTAAAATCATTTTAGAGCTCTTTGCAATCATTTAGGAGTATATTTTTGACAAAAAGTTGACCTTATAAAAATTGCGATTTTTTCAAGGCTATAGGCTTAGGTTTTGGAGAAAATTTCAAACCCCAAACTGTCATTTATTTTGGCATCTCTAGAAGATGCTATAGCTCATAATCAACTTAAAATCGTTTTAGTGCTCTTTGCAATCATTTAGGAGTAGATTTTTGACAAAAAGTTGACCTTATAAAAATTGCGATTTTTTCAAGGCTATAGGCTTAGGTTTTGGTTAAAATTTCAAACCCCAAACTGTCACTTATTTTGGCATCTCTAGAAGATGCTATAGCTCATAATCAACTTAAAATCGTTTTAGTGCTCTTTGCAATCATTTAGGAGTAGATTTTTGACAAAAAGTTGACCTTATAAAAATTGCGAATTTTTCAAGGCTATAGGTTTAGGTTTTGGTGAAAATTTCAAACCCCAAACTGTCACTTATTTTGGCATCTCTAGAAGATGCTATAGCTCATAATCAACTTAAAATCATTTTAGTGCTCTTTGCAATCATTTAGGAGTAGATTTTTGACGAAATGTTGACCTTGAAAAATTGCGATTTTTTAAAGGCTATAGGCTTAGGTTTTGGTGAAAATTTTTAACCCCAAACTGTCACTTATTCTGCCATCTCTAGTAGATGCTAGAGCTCATAATCAACTTAAAATCATTTAAGTGTTCTTTGCAATCATTTTGGAGTAGATTTTAGACATAAAGTTGACCTTGAAAAAATGCAATTTTTTCAAGGCTATAGGCTTAGGTTTCTGTGAAAATTTTTAACCACAAACTGTCACTTATTCTGCCATTTCTAGTAGATGCTATAGCTCATAATCAATTTAAGATCATTTTAGTGCTTTTTGCAATCATTTTGGAGTAGATTTTTGACAAAAAGTTGACCTTGAATAATTGCGATTTTATCAAAGGCTATAGGCTTAGGTTTTGGTGAAGATTTTGAGCCCCAAACTGTCACTCATTTTGCCATCTCTAGTAGATGCTTTAGGTCATAATCAACTTAAAATCATTTTAGTGCTCTTGGTGATCATTTTGGAGTAGATTTGAGACAAAAAGTTGACCTTGAAAAAATGCGATTTTTTCAAGGCTATAGGCTTAGGTTTTGGTGAAAATTTTTAACCCCATATAGCCCCTTTCACATACATTCTTTAATCTTTAGAACTCCTTAGAGCTCATAAGCACGCTAAAATCCCTTTAGAATCTTCTATAATCATTTTGGACCAGCTTTGACTGTTGACCTAGGAAAATTTTGATTTTCAAAGTCTATCTAAAAATTTTGATTAAAATTTGTAGATAAGATTTCGCTAATTCTGTAATTTCTAAAAAACCTTAGAGCTGTTAGGAAAACTTTTTTAGGGGCCTTTACTAGAATTTTAAAGCAGTTTTGAGACAAAATTTTGCGCTTTTGCATCGAACCAACACGAATTTCATATTAGGGCCGGGTCCTGAATCTAACGTTCTTAATCCCTAACATTTGAACATTTGATGGACATTTTTGCAGTGATTCCATCACATAAAAGTGTGTGAATATAAGAAATCATCAAAATTCCAGCCAACAGAAAACAATAAAGGAATCTTTTAGAAGATACCTTTGGATGCAACATTATTGGTTGACTTCTCCAGGTTATCTTGCAATATTCGAGCAGATGGTGCTCACGTCCCTCAGCATTTGACGAATCGTGATCAGTCTATTTTTTCTGAAAGCCAATTCGAATGAAAAGTTATTGCATTAATCAACGTTAAACAAAGACCTTAATTCATCTTTTCAATAAAAAATAAAAAGCAGTGTGTTAAACGGCAATTGTCATGTTTCAAGATGTCCACAAACTTTTCATAAAAATGTCAAGCATACATTTAAATATTCAATTAAGCTAAGAAATCACAACTTTACAATACAATAAAGTACAATGGGAATTCACTCCAATTTGGTAACTCTAATTAAGACAAGCAAATGTTAAGCAAATTGACCAACAGATACAATCTCGTTCTATGCACATGGACCGGCGTTCATAATTTGGATTTGTTTAGATGCACAGGAACGCTCTTCATCTTCCACGCAAGCTGAAAATCAAAGGAATCATATCAGAATTAAGATTGATTCACAACCAAATCGACTGAAGCCACTAGACTTAGTCCACGTGCCTCTGTTTCACTACTCCCTTACTTGATGGACGCAAAAACAGAGGCTCATGGGGTAAAGTGTTGTAGTGAACGTAAAGTGAGGCACTAGCGAAACAGAGGCTCATGGAGTAAGTCTATGTAGCCACTATCAAGATAAAAAGAGTGCAGGTTATCTGCCAAGGCGAATTCTGCTCTCACTAGTAAGGGGGGTGGTGTTCAGATTAAATAAACTGTTTACATCTGAAAACAAATAACGAGTCATTCAGACTATCTTTTATAACATCAACCGCTGCTATAGTTTTTTTCTAGAGATGTAGGTATTGGGTACAAGGGTTTGAAAACTTCATGACTGTCCAATGAAAAATTAACTTTGCTGATATTTTAAAAAGGATATCTTTCTCAAAATTAAAATGGAAAGTATTGCCAATGGTTTCAAGCTTTTTTTATTGTGTTTTAATCATGGAATGACGCCTAATGGCTTGACAGAAGTGGTTTGAATTTCACAGGGCAAATTGATCACAACTCTGACGCATTTATTCATTCGCCGAAGTGGTGCAATAATTTTGCTCGCCTAATGAACAATGCAAAAGCTTTTATTCAGAAGAAAAATAATTGGAGATGAAGATGACACAAACATTTTTAAACAAAAGGAAATCCTTCGGACCTTTAGGGACCTTCAAGAAGAACAAAGCCTCCATGTTTTAAGGACCCATATGTTTAAAGGCAGTCTGTCCCCTCAATGATTGGCTAATATGAACAATAGTGGCTGGCCTAGCTGCGGTAGTGGACGACATTTGAAACTGCGAGCAAAAAGCTATCGGGAATGGCAAAAAGATTTAATTACTGGAATTGACTGATGATAACGGAAGCATTCCCTTTGCTGCTGACATATCTGTCGAAAAAACCAAACAGGGAACAAAATTTTTCTAGCCACAGTTTCCTTTCAACGGGAACACAGCCATTTGATTCAAAAGCTCTGGAATCCATGTTGTCTCTGATTGGTTCAAATCGTTTAATTATCGATCAAGCTCAACGGTGCATGAATTTCACTCCCGTGAAAATAAAGTTGAGCACCATAGGGGACAGACTGCCTTTAAAAATCCATCAACAGAAGATACAACCCTGTTAAAGAGGTCGATTACTTTGAAATGAGCAAAAGTTAGCTTCTTGAGCCCCAACTGAACAAATAAAGAAATGCCCTCGAACGGATAAAAATATATACTTTTTTCTGCTTTGTAGCATTATACACTAATTGTGAAAACTACAAAAATTTCCAACATTAATTAAGACATTAAGAACTGGCCAGTGTGTAAAGAAAAAAATACATTTGACATGTCTTGGTGCAGTTTTGAAAAATACAAGTACAAGGTAATGCATGGTTTTTCAAGATCATATTTCACCTGACATACCTCAAGGTCTATTTGGAAATCATCACCGAATCTCTTTTTAGCCAGCTGCACTATCTCATCTTCAATATTCTCTTGACTCGTTCCACGTACATTTATATAATGGCAATCAGCAGTTGAAAAGTGACATGAAATGGCCTGTCAGTAAATAGGCAATTTTGTTTTTATTCAGAATCTGTCTTTCGAGAATATTGAAAAAACAGAATCTTTAAAAATTCTATAGAGAGAGGCCTTTCCAAACATGATATCAAAATTGTCTCTTCTTGTTCAGTTTTGGAAAAAGATGGAAAAAGATGGAAAAAGATGTTCCAAGGAGCATTTTTAAAGCTTCTGTTTGGAAAAAACCCTGGTCTTACGATAACTTAAGGGAAATTGAAATAATTACAAATCTCACTAAATTTACTAAATTTACCAACCTAAGTCAGGCCTAAACTGAAATTTTGATAAGGCAAACTTTCAGCAAAGGAATGTTATAATCAATACTTCAAAATACAGAAAGCCAAAAAATACCCACAGATGTCAGTTGAAACTGTTAAAAATGTGCAAAAAGCAATTTTAGTTATCCTGTGCATACCTTCCTAAAACGGTTTGTTTTGTTGGTGCCAGAGCCATGAATCAATATAGGATGGAAAAACACAGTATCGCCTTCATCCATTTCTAAATGAATTCGCTGTGAACTTGGATCGTAGTCTTGAATTCCATGGTAGAATTTATTAACTCCATTCTATTTTTGATGGAAATAAAAGATTCTTATAGTATCAATGCATAATCTATAACAAGTGTGGAACCTGAAAATTCTTAAACTTTTGATAGCTAAAAAAGATAATAAAAAACAACAGTAAATAAAAATCAACATAGTGGAAAACGTAGTAGCTTTTAGTTGCAGGTCTTTCTCTAAGAAGGTACTTATCAAATCTTCTGCATTAAAAGAAAAACTAAAAAAGAATACAACCAAAGAATGATTGGGGAATGCTGCCCAATAAAGCAGAATTACCCACTTTTAGGGATTTGGAAAAAAAAACCAGTTTTGAAGTTTATGAAATCAACTCTAAGTAGCTTGGAAGAGCCTGAAAAAAGAACAAACTACAACAGACATATTATATACATTGCAGAACAAACAGCACCTTTGGGCAGAAGGAATTCTGTGTAAACATAAAATTGAGGATTCTTGACAGTGGAGCTAGCCCATTTCATTGAAATCAATGCATTTTAAGGAACCGTATTGAGGGGTTTTTACGACTCCCAACCCACCCATATTGGCAGCATAGCCCTGTTAAGCTACACATAAGAGTTACTCAACCCCTCCCCCGGATAACTTGATAAAACTAGAGAAAAGATTTTCCAGGAATAAACATAAAACTTGCCTCCCATTTTGGATAATCATGTTTCAAAAGTGTTCCCTTGTGGGTACCTGGAAGAACAACCAAGCAACCATTGGAACGGTCTACTTTCTCCATGGCTGTCCAGGAACAAACTATTCTATCAGCAGGCCTGAAAGGAAAATAATGAAGATCTTGATGCAGCGGGTGCCTTGAAGTTCTGGTTCCAGGATCGGGAGGCTGAAAAAAAGAAACAAGAGCATAATTTTGTAAAAGTAATTTCCAAATAATTTCCAAAATGTGCATAAATCATACCAAAAATCGCCCCGCTCTTTGTTTTTAGAATGTTTAGCCCCCCAGAACGTTTTAGACACCTCGATCTTTAATATGCTCTGCGGTCTTGCTCCATACTGCTCGAATAGACACACAACAAGAGTAAACAGGGTTATTGAAATAATCGAAACAACACACATAACCCAAACGAACAATCTAATAAAAGCTGCGAGTGTTTGGGTAGCAGACCAATTTGGTCTTAAGCCATATAAAGGAAGAAAGGAAAAAGAGCCTTGGTGGAAAAGATGTATTGAATGTGATATAAGGCAGCTAAAAAAAGATGTTAGCTTTCTAGCAAGATTGAGAAAAGGAGAGGTACATGAGCGCCGAGAAGGCAAAGTTAAACTTTTGAAGCGAAAATACAGAGTAAAGCGGAAAGGGCTAACAACTGTGATCGAAGAAATAAAGCAAAGAATCCATGCTAAAGCTGCTAAGATCACCAGATACGAACAGAGAACAGCGCAGTATAAGAGTCAGATACCAATGGCTGGAAAGTGAAAATCTACTACCAGAGGAGCAAGAAGGATGCGGAAGAAAAAGTAGGGGAACCAAAGATCAACTATTAATTGATAAAGCAGTTCAAAAAGATTGTAAGAAAAAAAAAACAAATCTGGTCATGGCATGGATTGATTATAGAAAGGCCTACGATCTTATCCCCCATAGTTGGATCTTAGAGTGTCTTGAATTATGTGGTATAGCTGGAAAAATCACAGACTTTATTAAAGAAATTATGAAGGAATGGAAACTCCTCTTGACTTCCAATGGATTCGATTTATGTGAAGTGGATGTCAATAGAGGCATATTCCAAGGAGATAGCCTTTCTCCCCTGATTTTTGTCGTATGCATGATCCCACTTTCCCTACTCTTACGAAAAGTAAAAGCATCATATGAATGGAGCCAGAAAGAATACAAGTTGAACCATTTACTTTTTATGGATGACCTTAAGCTCTTTGGAAAGAACAAAAACCAGATTAATAGCCTAGTACAGACAGTGTATCTTTTTATTGAGGACATTGGTATGGAATTTGGTTTGAAGAAGTGTGCAGTGGTTGTCCTGAAGAGAGGACAAGTGGTTAGGTTTGATGGAATCCAACTGCCAAATGAAGAAATAATGAGAGGGGTAGATGAAATGGGTATACACACCTTAGTATTCCAGAACTGGATAGCATAAAAGAACAAGAAATGAAAAATAAAATCAGCTCTGAATATAAGAGAAGGTTAAAATTAGTACTTAAATTGAAACTCAATGGCAAAAATAAGATCAAAGCAATCAATACTTGGGCCGTTTCACTTCTTAGATACGGAGCGGGAATTATGGATTGGAAAGTTGATAAATTGAAAACACTTGATAGAACACGAAAATAACACAAAAGATTTCGAGTATGTACGGTGCATTCCATCAGAAAAGTGACGTTGACCGACTTTATGTAAAACGGAAGGATGGTGGAAGAGGTTTGATTGGCATTAAAGATTGTATACGAAGTGAGGAGAACAATTTGGGACTGTATGTTCGGGATTCAGATGAAGAACCTCTAAAAGGTGTAAAAGCAGTTGGTATCATTGACACTGCAAACCTGCTGCAGAAGGAAGGATTCAAAAGGAGAAATCAAAACACGACTAAAGCGAAATGGCAAGAGAAAATAATGTATGGGCAGTATGAGCGTGAAATGAGTGAAGAAAAAGATAAGGATCTATCGTGGAAATGGGTGCTACAAAGTGACCTTAAAGTTCAAACTGAGGCACTAATATTCGCTGCACAGGAACTATATTATAAATATATTATATTAAATTATATTAACAATAAAATCGATAAAACCAATGAAAGTCCAATGTGTAGGTTGTGCGGGAAAAAGGGGAGACTGTGCAACATCTGATATGCGAATGTAAAAAAACAAGCCCAGCGGGAGTACAAGGGAAGGCGTGATAATATTGCTAACCCCATACATTGGAAGTTGTGTGAGAAGTATGGATTTGAAAGGAAAGATAAGATAAGTGGTATGAACATTGCCCAGATGGAGCCATAGAGAACGATGAAGTAAAACTAATATGGGATATTAACATCCAATGTGATAATATTATTGAGGCTAGAGGGCCGGACTTGATACTAGTAGAGAAGAAGACAAAATCGTGTGTAATCATTGACGTTGCAGTCCCAGGCGATAATAGGGTCTTTGACAAAGAAAGGGAAAAAATTGAGAAGTATCTTGCTTTGGTCACTGAAAAAAGCGCAAGTTGTACCGGTAGGTGTGGAGGCAATGGGTTGTGTTAGCAAAGGCTTCAATGGATGGATTGAAAAATTAGGAACAGAAGTTTGGTGCAAAAAACAGCTTTGCTGGGAACAGCTAGGATACTTCGGATGGTGTTGGAAATGAAAGGTGAAAGTGAGAGACCTCTTGGTCTTTGGCTACTAGTTGTGGCTCGCTCAAGAGGTAGTAATTGGCAGAAAGAACAGCCTGTGCAAAAAGGAAAACATAATAATAATAATAATAATAGAAATAATAATAATAAGAAAAATAATAATAAGAATAAAAATAATAATAATAACAATAATGAAAAGATTTTTATTTTAGATTTTTCTACATACAATAGTAACCTCACTTTACAGGTAGTTACTATCGGCAAGCCTGGTGACAAATTTACAAAAGTTTTAATATAAAAATAAAATCGTAAGAGTTTGTAGTATCTTTAGAAGGAGAGCAGTTCAGGGTTTGTCCAAGTCTTATTGCACATACAGAATATATAATAAAATGTGCGTATAATTATTGCTGACAATTTTTTAATCACAAAGTTTTGACCTGCTCCCTTGGGGTGTAAAGTTGGCTATTAGAATTGCCAGTGCTTAAAGCAGAAGTATATGATAATAATAATGAATAATAATAATATGATATTTATACAGGTCACCAGATTCAGCTTAATGAAGCTGCTACCAGTCTGGGACTTGTTAAAAGCAAAAGTAAAAATATAAGCATGAGTTCAAAAGGTAACTAAAACTTATCTTTAATTCATGTTCTATGAGTTAAAACGTTCATCTAACTTTATTATAAAACATAGCAATGAGTTTTTAGTGATACTAGCAATTTAAGTACCTTTTGGCAGAAATAAAAAAATAAAAGAACCTATTTAGCCAAACAATTCCCAACAGGTTCTTATATGTTAGTTAAACCATTTAATTTATATGCTTTATTACCAAAACCTGAATTGCTAAAATTGAATTGTTAAAATGAAACTCAAATGCACAATGTATGTTAAATGTCAGTGGACCTTTTGAAACATTGGTACACCAAAAAATATTTAGAATGAAAAACAGACCAGATTTAATGCATTTTCTCATCATAAACAATATCTACTCTGCATAAATTAAAAACCTAATTAAGAACCTATTTCGCCTATACTGTCATTAAGTACACTTCCCTCGCGAAAGTATCCAGATAGTTTCGAATTCAGTTGCCAATATGTTATTAGAGAAATTTGTTTACAATTTTTAAAGATAGTTTTCATGAAAACGTTTTCATCAATTTCCTAAAATTTTTCTTGAAGTTCTGTTATCCTTTAATCTACTTAATCATCGAAAAAATAATCTTATCGATACATATGTAAGCACACTCTGTGAGGGTTTTTCCTCAAGATGATAGCAACTGAAACAAAAGAATTGACTTCCGAGCAGTGTCTAGAAATAATGTTTTATCACAATGATGGGAAAAAGCTATTATTTAATTGCTAGTATCATTGGATGCACAAAGACTGCTGCTTTCGAGATATGCAAAAAAAATTGAAAAACAAGAAGTCTAAAACATTTTTCACGGTCAAAAAGAGCAAGAGCTCTTGCGACAGCAACGTCTGAGCCTTCTACCCTAACCAAATTTGCATCCAAACTGGTTTGCATTATTAGGCAAAATTGGATTAAATGTTCACAAACAATTGAACTTTCAAAAGCTGTTTATAACTATTGCAAGGAAAATTGTAAAGAATTTGTCAATGTACCCTTGCACAGACTGATTTCAGCAAGACTTGCAGCAGTAAAGAAATAATATGGCTTTATGGCCCTGCACTGAATGATGTGTCTTCTTTGATAGAAAGTCTTTGATCTGGCAAAATGTTACCAAATGTCATCCATGTTTTAGAATCCTTTGGATGGCATCTCCATGCAAACATTTTTCCCAACTGAGAATAAACACATTGTATTTCTCTTTATTCAAAAATATTTGCGTCTCAAGAACCAGTTTGTAAAAAACTACCAAGTTTAAGTGGCCCATTTTAATTGAGTCCAAGTCACCTGTTTTGATGTTCTGGTTTATTTTTGAAGGGTTTCTCAATAATTATTGTCACTAAGTCGTAAGTTAAAAAGTCGTTATAGCCAGCCTAAATTTGATTTTGTCTGAAAGCGCAATCAAATCCTTGACTGTCCAGGTACTTTCATGAGGTGAGTGTACCCCATAATACAAGGGCCTGTGTTGCTAAACTCTAAAAAAATTGTCTTCTTACACAAAGGTTTTTACTTTATTTGAAATCTAAAAAGTTATAAAATCTGACCTTGTTTATAAGCATAGTGTGCACAGCCAACATATCTGGCCCTGTAAAGCATTGCACATACTTCAGAATCTGTGGTAGTTTAAAATATTCTGATAAAACACCATCCATTTGAAAATCTTGGATTTTATTTATAGTCTTTTCTTGCCTGTTATCCCCCTTTTTAACATGAGTTATGTCCTTCATAACTGTTAAAAATGGAACCGATACATTTCCATTGCAGATTTCTTGGAATCTATATATCAAAAATAGAAAATTGTTACATTACAATAATATACATGAGAAAAAAATAATCTCAGTGTGCTAACAAATGTTTCTTGGTTAGCATTGGGTATGTTTCCTAAATTTGCAATGTATGATATTTGTTTCCTTCATTGGGTTCTAAAATCAATTTTATCACAACTACCTTCTTTTTATAATGTATCCTGCTCGTCTAATGCATAAATCATCCTTATGTTTACAATTTTGATTTGCCAGTAGCATAATCTAGAAGATAACGCGTAGATCTTGCTTGGCAAAAACCATACTGGTGATTAGAAAGGTGTTGGTTTTAGGAAGATAAGAAGTTGCTTGATTGTCTACATTGTTTTAGAAATGAACCAGGGTGCATTTTCTGTAAACTGAATGCTGAAAGTCCACTGGGGCATTTGTTTAGGCACTAAAAATATGAGCAGTTAGTAAAACTGTAAATATTGTACACCAGACAAAGAAAACTGATTAACAGGAGAAAATTGTGACATATGAGTCCTTATTTTATTCTTTTGCATGTTAACTATGTAGATGGCTTCATGTTTAGCAGGCGGCCAAATAACGAAAATTTTTTACATAAAAAATTTGTTTACTGCTTTGCACACCAAACACCGAAAAAACCTGACTGTGTGCTGAAAATCTTCAGGCTTAATTACATGCAATGCACCCTGGAAGATAAGGAAAGTGATTGCCATTGAATGATGGTTGGATACTAGTTGTCCCCCTTCTTAGGAACAGGAAAATGTGGGCTAGTGTTAGCAATTGAATCAAGGCTGGAAAAATGCTTAGTGAATAGGAGAGCTGGAAAAATTTATTATAAAAAATTTTTGCCAGTTCTGGGGCACAAGTTTTGAGAACAACTGCTGGTATATTGTCATGTCCTATCAATTTAGAGATGTTTAGTAAAAGAGGAGCTTTGCTGACTTGATTGGTAACACCGATAGAGATGAAGGGGGTTAATGACAAGGTTGTAATCCTTGATCATCAACATTTGAATTGGAGGCTAAGATTGATACAAAGAGGCTGGCTTTGGCTGATGTAGTGCTAGAAGAGGTTCACTTTCATTTCTCAAAGAAGGAATGAGGATTGGCAAAAGTAAGCTTTTTCTTTATTGATAAATTTGGTGCATAAGTTGCAAGCAAAGACATAGGAAGCTCTAGATTGAGGTGTTTGGGGGAAAAAGATTGAATAAAAAGGTCCATATACCATCAAAAAGAATTCCATAAATGAAGCAGAAGCAGATCGGTCAATAGTAGAACCTGAAGACCAAGAGTATGAGGAAAAGAAAGTGCAGAATAGTCCCAGTCAACTTTGTTTTGATCGAAAACTTTCTGAGGGAGAGAAAGTACTAGCCTGGTGAGAAGGAAGCAAATGTTGCAAGGTTATTAGACAGTGGTCAGATTTGCCAAGAGGTGCACAGTCTACCCCAACTATCAAAAGCGTTCTGTTGGGGTTAGACGTCAGAAAAAGGTCAAGGGTATTTGCTTTTTCTACTGCATGATGTATGGTCAAATTTGGTCATACTCTTGAACCTGGGACACAGTGGGTCCTAGGCCTATGGCTATACCATAAATAGCAAAAATATTCAGATAGTGTGAGTTTTATTAAATTGATTGATTATGGAAAAATCATATTTTTAAATATCTTAACTCACTAATTTTGTTACTAATTCACCTGGTATTTGTAGTTTTATTTACGACCAAAGTATTAACAGTTTATTTGTACAATAACATATAAAAAACTATATAATTGAAAGGAAAATGTGACACAAGCACACAGCAATTACACTGTAAAAAGCCTTAACCATATGAATTGGAACTACCTTTGGCGATATTTCTCAATATTCGTGCTTGGAACAAGACCTTTCACAACCAAAAAGCCATTCTCTTCATAGAATAGTCGCTGGTCTTTTGTCAATATCGCATTATCAAGAGTATACTGAAAGCGAGATCCACTTTCTTTAGAGCTGGAAGAGGCCATGCTTAACTCAGCTTTATGATCCTGATGGCTCTGGTCTCTCTGTGGACCAGATTTACTTGTGTCTTCTTCCATTCCACCAGTCTTCCAGCACGAACTTTTGAACTTTGGATTGGAATTGGGACTTTGTTGTCGTTGTTGTTGATGCCCTTGCATATGTTTTTGTACATGAAAGGCCAACCCTCACCATCTTGGGGAGGGGGGGATTCTTGGCTAATATATTGGTAACAGGCACGGCACCACTAGGGGGCTGAGGGCTGAAGCTTTTTCCAAGATAATATCTTTTTACTGTTTTTTCTATTATTTAAAAAAACAGAGTATGAAATAAAAATGAACAAACTGTCTATCTCCGATTTTTTTATCCATCTACTAACTTATTTATACGTATATTTCTATTGTTTCTATCATTTTGTGAATTGTTTGCATTAATTTAGCAAACAGGCACCGCGGAGCATCGAGAAATATGGGGGGGGTTTAAAATAAGTGGGAGGGGCTAAAACCGAATAATAAGTGGCTTGACTGGTGACTCATTGGTAATTTTTTTGCATTTTTGCAAAAAGAGGGGGGACTATAGAACCCCTTCTCCGCGGTGCCTGGTAAAGCAATTTCTGGCTTCATTTTGGATGCTTAATCCTTGCACGAAAGATTGAAAATATGGCTACGTTCCAAAATATTGACATCGCGATTCAACTCAATAGCCATATTGCATACTCACATAAAATGAACAGATACTTTGAATCTAAGTAATTTAGCAAAAGAATTTGTCAGAAATGCGACAGCAGAAAATACAATTTTGGTCGATGTTGATGGTGATTAACTATACTGATTTTCAATCTTTTTTATTTACATGTATATTTCGCAATACTAAGATATCTTGGTAATACTGTAATATAGGTACTTATTTTACTGTGGGTCATTCTCGCGTTCATGCTTATATTTGTTAATGCTTCTCTTTGTTTATGATTTAGGATATATTAATTTATCACGTGTTAGTTTTTCATGTTTTCAGGTAACGTAATATTTTGCATGTCCTTTTACCCTACAAAGTTCCCCCGCGTATCTAATATATTTATCACCTCTTACTTACGTATTTACATATATTCAAGCTAGATGCCGCCTTTGTACTACAACAAAAGCAAGTTTTGTAAGTATATAAGTAAGAGTCATCGTGGACGCTTTATAAGGAGTAGAAAATTGTATCAGGGAGTTATGCTCACTCACTCACTCACTCACTCACTCACTCACTCACTCACTCACTCACTCACTCACTCACTCACTCACTCACTCACTCACTCACTCACTCACTCACTCACTCACTCACTCACTCACTACTCACTCACTCACTCACTCACTCACTCACTCACTCACTCACTCACTCACTCACTCACTCACTCACTCACTCACTCACTCACTCACTCACTCAACCCAAGTGACTTGTGCAAGCACTCGAGGTTTCGTTTCATATATATTCATAAAATTTAATGGCGTAACAGTGCTTGTGAAAGGCTGTTTAGTACCTAAGTTTAAATATTGTATAAAAGTCTTAGCTTTGGAGGGAACAAAAATGATATATTTTTTGTGTCAAAACGCTCGGTATCAAACAACACATGGTGTCAGGAATTTTACAATGTAGCAGCAAATTTTACAATACTTTACTGTTCGAAGTTTGACATTTTTTATCACAAAAGTTTGATGGCCCATTGTATGATGGCACTTTACTCTCTTTCCCCAACATCGGTCACTAACGTTTTAGCATGACTCCGTGCCTCCCCAATTTTTCCCTATAAACAATAATCACATAAACATCGAATGAAAAACATCGAATTGTCTATAATAATAATAATAATAATCAATTTATTTAAAGTTGGCGCTACATAGCTATTTACAAAGAAATGAGCTAATCCAAGCCAACTGTTAAAACTACTACATCAACTAAATACATACGAGATTAAATACATAAAATTTTAAATACAAAATGATCCATTAAAAAACTATAAAAACCTGAGCTATTTAAAAGATAGAATTACAAAAAACCAAGTTGTGGCACGAACGTCCTACATAGTTTGCATGTACAGTCTGTGCCATTCCAGCTTTTAATTTCTTTCTTAAACTCATTAATAGATTGAGCATTCCTTATGTGCTGAGGTAAAGAGAGCCAAAGACGCTGCCCTCTATATTTGATAGTTTCGGTTCCATAAATGGTTGTTCTTACTCTTGGTGCCATAAATTCATTATTATTTCTCAAATTATAAACAGCATGACGCTCGCAGAAAATCTCCCTCATAAAAGGAGGGTTGATATTTCCCTTTGTTTTAAACATTTCAATCATAAGATTTCGCAGGTGTTTTACATGAATATTTACCGAGCCATCATTTTCTAGCAGAGTGTTGAAGCTAGAATCATAGTCTTTGTATGCAATTCTCAGAGCTCTTCCGTGTATTCTATTAATCTTACTATTCAAGTGCCTACTGTGGAACATCCAGACTAGTGGACAATATTCGAATTGGCTAATTACAAATGCTCTCATTAAGATTTTAAGTTTATTAGCGTCCATGTATCCAGATATGCGAGCGAGGGCGGTGAGTTTGCTACCAGCCTTCTTACATAACTTACTGATATGTGTCTCAAAACTGAGTTTTTTGTCTATCACAACACCTAGTAGCTTTTCCTCTTCCGAGTTTTCTATGATAGAATCTCCTACATTAACTTTAACCTGTTGATTAGAACTTTTGCCAAGAATAAGTAAATGACATTTGTTTGTATTCAACTTCATAAAGTTATCAGCGAACCATTGGATAGTTATACTTGAGTTATTCTCTAGCCTTGCAATTACATTATTGAGATTTTTATCGCACGCATATAGTGTTGTATCATCCGCCTAATTGCAGATATCCGTATCCATTAAGGAGAGAAGTAAGTCATTTATGTAGATGTTAAAGAAGAGAGGACCAAGAACTGATCCTTGCGGAACACCAAGGAACAGTTGTTTGTAGGTACTGAATGATCCATTAATCTTAACTCTCTGATGCCTATTTTCCAAGTAGCTGTTAACAAGACACAGTGCTTCATGGCTGAATCCGTAAGCATCTAGTTTTGCTATAAGGAGGTCATGTTTAATACAATCAAAGGCTTTCGAGAGATCCATAAGGATTGCGCCAACATTTTCTCCCCTGTCTAAGCTTGCTTTCCATTTTTCAAGCATTCGAATTAATGCGTGCTGCACATTGTACCCTTTACGAAAACCACATAAAAGTGACGATAAATAAGATTGCATATAATCAATAATCTGTTTATCCATAAGTCTCTCAAAGACCTTTGAAACAGTTAGTAATACACTAACCGGTCTGTAATTTTTCTTATTGGTTTTCTCCTCCGATTTGTGGAGGGAAGTGACATCTGCTAGTTTTAATAGGTCGGGAAAGACACCATTTTGAATGCAGTTATTGAAAATAAGCTGCAACGATTCGGAACAAATGTCAGAGCTATTTTTCAGCACTCTCGCGGGTATATTTCCAAAGGTTGTTGCCTTTTTAGGATTAAGCCCCTCAATTTCAGAGTGTATCTGTTCCACAGTAACCTCTTGGAATTTAAAGTAGCCGTTAATTCGAGCAAAACTGCGAATTTTCCTAATGCTAGGGTGTTTTGAATATTTCATTATAGCCTTTTCTATAGGATCTGATAAACCATCTGTACTTATGGTAACCTCCCTGTTCCCTGTCAGACCTAATGAGTCAGTTATCGATATAAAATAATCGTTCATGGCTTCTGCAACTTCCTTATCATTGGAAATCATCCTATTATTATCGATAAGGGTAATATTTGAGTTCGATCGACTTTTATCGGAAAGGACAGGTTTTACAGTTTTCCAAAATTTCTTGTTGTCTGTAATATCAGAAGTATTCAAATTTTTATAGAAATTTCTTTTTTCCGTTCTAAATAATTTGACACACAAATTACGCTGTCGACGAAACGCTTCCCAATGTTCAGCTGTGCGGCTTTTATTATATCTATTTTTCAACCTAGAGCGCAGCATAGTAGCTTTACGAAGAACTCGATTCATGAAGGGACCATCATTGGCCCTTGCGTATTTTTTCTTCATCGGTGCATGCTTATCAAGTACCTTCTCAAAGCAATTTTGAAAAGAACTGTAGTCTAAATCAGTTGTTTTAATGCTAGCCAACTCTTCCTTAAGTTCTTGTTTGAAAGTCTGCTCCGAAAATTTCTTATATTCTCTATAGTTAATAACAGTAGGTCCAGCCTTTTGGTACGTCGTTTTCAAAACTGTGACTATCATTTTGTGAAAGTCAGAGAGACCTGTCTCGGTAGTGGTGGTATGTTGGAAGCTCCTATATCTGTTGGTTAAGATTAGGTCAATACACCGTGGATTGTCAGCCTTGAAACAGGTTGGCTCCTTCACCAGATTTCTGAGGTCATAACTATTCATAAAAGTACGAATCTGTTGACCTGTCTCTACTGTATTAAAATCCCCAAGTAATAAAAATTTGTCATATTTTTCACTGTAATGATCAACTGCTTTGCCAAGTTTTTCGAAAAAGTGTTCTTGTGATTGGGACGGTGGTCTGTAAACACTGAAAAGAGCCCACTTATTCCCCCTTAAATTGATTTCAAAACAAATACATTCAATGTCAAGATCAAATTTAAATGACTTTAACTGCTTCATTGTGATGTCACTTTTCACATAGACCAACAGACCGCCACCCTCACAATTTCTGTCAAGTCGTAGTGGATCAGCATAACCTTCAATATAGAATTGTCCCTTTGGGAATGAATCATCAATTTTTGTTTCGGCGACCATTAGAATGTCAAGATTCTGTGAAACTATCGCTTTTATTGCATCAAATTTATTTCTAATGGAATTTATATTTAGATACCCAATAGTCATACGACCTATGTTCTTTAAACGCAGATTATGTAATGCTGATTTTGCATCACTGTCGTCGGTGGTGTCATGTAGGTCATGCGCAGTAGTTCCAGCAGTAACTGCTGGGGCGTTACAAATACTGGCGCTGGATAGATCAGGCTTCCCAGGTTCTATGCCGATGGGAAGCTCTTTGTATGGTTTTACCCCCTCGATTTCTAGTCAGTATCCTAGATTATAAATAAAATTGTTAGCTAAAAGCGTGTTTCCACGGTCATTTAGATGTAGCCTGCTACGATTAAGGTGTATGCTTGGATCTATATTCGAATTGTCAATGAATTTCAAGTTCTTGCTTATACATATTTGCTTCAGCAACTTGTTTACCTCAGTGGCCTTTCCATTTAACGAGTCGCCCCGGGGTACCAACCCTGAAATCAGGACCGAGTTACTCCTGGTTTCCAATGTTCTAGCTAGTTCGAAGATGTCTCTAGCGATGTTGCAGGCAGGTTGGGATCTTCTCAAATCGTTCGTACCACAGTGAAGAATGATTGTCTTCGGATTTTTTTTTATCGTTGGGCAAACGTAACTGTTCATACAATCCACTGTTGCTCCTGAGAATGACTTAACATAAACATTTCGGTCATTCTTGATTGCTTGCTTCATTTTGAATCCTTGAATATTTTTTACCATGGAATCGCCGATGATAGTAATACAATCCTGGGTTCGTTTTGGCTGTTGGTCTTGATCAATAACACGATGGAGATCCTTTTGCCTTGATGGCATTCTTTCCAAATCTTTGCGAATAACTCTTTTGTTCCTTGCCGTAACTTTATTAGATTCTTGTGACTTTACTGGAGACTTTACTGTACAAAAATGATCTGAAGCAGTATCATTCAGTTCCAACGATGACAGCAGGTCAAATTTGTTCGATAGCGGTGGAAAATCCTCATAACTTGCATGCCAGTCGCATTCACTAGATGGCCTCTTTTCCTTGCTTGTTCTTCTGATTCCAGCTCTCTTGGGGATGATTTGTCTCCATTCATTGCCTTTGTCTGTGTAAGGTCCTGCATTATTCTTGCATTCGCTACCTTTGTCTTCGTTTCGATTGTTAGTCCTGCCATTTTCCATGTTTGTGAGCAAACTTGAAAGTAGATTATTCTTATTTTGAATTTCTGATTTGAGAAAATCCACCTCCCTTTCTAACCTTTCAATAAGCACTTTCTCATTATTTGCCTTTTCCAGATATTTTCCTTCCAGATTGGCCATGATCTTGTTTGCGAGACGTAGCTCCCTTTGTTCAAGCTCGGCACGAATGAAGTCCATGATGGTCGAGGGAGGGCTGTCATGGCGGGGTGCAAAAACACTTTCCCGCTGTTTCTCCTCTTCTTTCCTTTCGACATTACTGTCTTCAGTCTCGTTCTCCATTATAGAAGAGTTTTCATCCTCATCCAAGTCAGATATGAAGAATGAGTGCCTCTTCTTCTTGACCTTTCGGAAAATAACTCCCTTGGCTTCGAGTTGATCTACAGTGTCAGCCACGTCGGTGTGATTTAGGCCATGCCTCGAGTTCACAAAACTTGTGATGGCGAATTTGTCTGGTCTCTTCTTTAATTTTTCTCTGATATAATTGATTGCATGTGTGATTAGTTCATCACTACAACTCATCTCGATAGATCTCTTTGGTAAGTATCGTTGATCTTAGAAGAACTTGCTGAGCGATGAAAAACACGTCCTACAACTCTAAGGTTGACCAATCCTGAGCGGTATATCATTTTGTCAATTTTAGCCTGGGATTTGCGTTTTTAGCCATTATAAAGGTATAACTTCATGCTTAGCCCTCCTCCTGTCTGATCCGTGCTTAGCCCCCCCCCCAGTTTCAATTGTGGGGGCACTTTCTTTGGGTAAGGGTCTGCCACAAGCATATTCAAAGTAGTATTATTGGCCAGACTAATTTTAAGGAAAATGTTCCCCTTTGCTAGGCCAAATCCCTCAAACTTGTTTCATTTTGTTTATTATTAACAAAATGGGTTGTCAAGATCAAAGTCGTATTTTCAAAGGCATTGTTAAAAATCAAAAAATGTTTTAGTAAAAGAAGCTGGTTTATAAGAAACTAGTTCTAGGATGGCCAAAAAGTTAAGAAATAGGCTCAAGAAAAATTATGAAACGGTAAAATTTCTATTTTTGAAAATAAGCCAATCATGATGATTACCGTGCTCTACTTAAAGTTTAGAGACAGCTCTAAGGACTACACAACTCTTAATGATAATGATAGTGTAGGGATAATTTTACTACAAACCATTTTCTCAATATTTTTACCCATTGTTTTTACAAGTTTTTATGTTGTGGATTTCTATTTGGAGAAGATAGCATACTTTGGGTCTTCTCGTGACGATCTTCTGCCAAAAATGCTTAAAGATTGAAATGAAAAATTCGAAGTTTTTTTAATGTAAATTCTGATAGGCTAATCATCGCTGATTTCGAAAACAAGTTTGGTTTTTCCGTTTGGGGCCCATAAATAGGGATTTCGGGGTTTTTTTGCGAGTAGGTCGTGCGAAAAGAGCCTGGGGCGAGTAACGAGTTAAGATTTGTAGAGTAATTGTAGCCATTGTGAGGGCTGTAAGAAGATAAAAAGTTACCAACTGTGTAAAACGTGGTATGAGCATGAAACTTGATAGAGATAGGTAGTTTGATACGCTGAAACATATAGGGAATGAATCGACGCTGGAAAATACCCCTTATGCTATCTATAGACAGGGTTACCATGGTCCAGGCCTCTAAGCAGAAATATGTCGTTATTTAACCGTTAGATCGTGATACCAGCATGCAATTGAGTAGAAATAGAAAGTTTGATACGCTGAACAAGAAAGGATATGAATATATTCTGGAGAATTCATTATCTTTTATGTACTAACAGTACTGGAGCCAAATTCTATCCCATTCTAACCTTAGTTTTAGACTGTTAATTACCTATGTCCTTTGAAATGTCCCCCTGCAGCATACTTGTAAAACCAGCCCTAACAACATTACCACAATTTTAACTTGTCATTCCATGCCAATGAGGGACAGTCATGTAAAGCACCCTCTCAAATTTTCCTGATACTCCTATCAGATACTCAGCATTTTGAGAGGAAAATAACCTGAAAATTTCAAATTGATATCTTTGCTTATTCAGATATTATAGTTATTTTAATTTTTGCTGATTCAGCATAATATTATCCACATATCCGCCATTTTGAATGTGCAGAGAAAGTAAACTTTGAGAAATTTTCATAAAGTATATGGAAATCATTAATTAAAATATAATTTTTGGATAAATTAGGGGCAAGGAATTCAAAAATTGCAACAGAAATGCACTAAATCCATTAGAAAACAGAGTAAATTATACCAGAATATAATTTCTTATACTCGCAAATCGCTTTTACCATCCACCAAACTATGAAAAAATTCACCATGTTGGAAGAATGTGACAAATTTCAAATTGTGCATCCAAGAAGTACACAGGACAGACTTTAAATTTACAAAGAACCAGCAAAAGATTTTTCTTGGTTTCTGAGATAAGCACTTTGCAAATTTGTGAGAAATTCGTGAAAATTTGGTATTTTTCTCAGTTGTTTAAAGCCATCTATATAGCAAATACACTGTATGTTATTGGAATTGGTGTTTTACAAATAGAATTTAACTATTATAATATATGGTGTTTATAATTGAATATATCTTTCCCATCAATACAACCCATTTTCAATGGTTCAAATTTACTTTTATACATGCTTAGGGAGTGCGAAGACCTACAAAAACGTTCAAAATTTTGAAAAAAATCCGAAAACCCATGCAAAAATTCGGCAATTCCTAAAATGCATATTTCAAGGTAAAATTTTCTAGGGATGTAATTTATTTCAAAATTATTATCTGCCAAAAGCTAACATCATGACATGTTATTGTGCAGATTTGTTTTAAGTTTTGAAGTACACGCTTTTTTTATAAGGAACCTACCTCAAGGCCTAGTTCCAAAAGTTCCTTATTCGTATACTTCAAATCATCAGATTTTATTACCAAAAGTTCCTTAAAAGTTCCTTAATTTTTACTGCACATCAATAAGCCTTAACACTTAATTGAGAGGGGCGAGACAGCATATGCGGAAACTACTCGACAAAGCATTTCACACACGAATAGCAAACAATCTATGCGATTATTGGCTGCAAATGAATGGAACCGGCTTTTTAGTTCTTGATGCTTGCAGTTATAAAAATTTTGCAAATCGAAAAGTTCTTTAAATATTTCGGCCTTATACATGTAGGTTCCTTATAAAGTGGTTCCTTATAAAAAAAGCGTGTACCGATTAGCGGCAAAGGAAACAGAGCAAAAATCAAGGGACCTGGATTACCTGGTTTCTCTCATGAAAGAAAAGCTGAATGTGTCAACTAGAAGACAAAAGATTCAAATTTTGACACTGACTCCAAAGTCTTGGGGACTCAGAAAGGCAGCAACAGAATTCAAAGTTTCCAAAAGTACTATCCAAAAAGCTATCCTCCTCAGAGATGAAAAGGGAATTATAGAACTTCCTTCAGCCTGTAAAGCAAAGAAGTTGAACGACGACATTGTTACGGCAGTTAAAGAATTTTATTGCAATGATGATTATACTCGTCAGCTACCTGGCAAGAAAGATTGCTTAAGCATCGGAAAGAAGCAATATGTGGCAAAGCGTTTGATATTGTGCAGTTTGAAAGAACTATATGAATTATTTAAAACTAAAAATCCTAACTTAAAGATCGGGTTTTCAAAGTTTGCCAGCCTACGTCCCAAATGGTGCATTTCAGTTGGCCCCAAAGGTACTCATTCAGTGTGTGTCTGCACAATCCATCAAAATTTAAAACTGATGTTAGATGCTATCAGTATAGACAAAAGTTATCATGAACTTACAGACATGATTGTTTGTAACCGAGAATCAAAGGTATGCATGATTCATAGGTGTGCCTCCTGTCCAGGCATAGAATCAGTTGAAGCATATCTAAAAAGGGAACTCCAAAGAGTTGACCCAGGAAAGATGCCGTTGTCAGATGAAATTGGCGCAGTTAACTACTGTGATGAATCTGAAACGTCTACAGATGATGAAGACAATGACTTGGATGAAATAAGTATTGAATTCAATCAATGGACAACAACAGATCGCTCTATGCTGACTTCCCAAACTGTTTCTGCAAGTGAATTTATTTCAATTCTTTGTGAAAAGTTGGATAAAGTAACAGCTCACTCATATATAGCACGTTCACAAGCAGCATATTTAAATGCCAAAAAAGAGTCGTTGTGTGCTGAAGAAGTGATTGTTTTGGGGGATTTTTCAGAGAATTACAAGTTTGTAATACAGGATGAGGTTCAAGGGTACCATTGGAATCAACAGCAATGTACTCTACATCCAATAGTTCTTTACCACAAATTTGAAGATGCTGCTCAATTTTCTGTCCAATCCCTCTGTTTCATATCAAACGATTTGGGCCATGATGTAAATTTTGTGTACAAAGTTATTTTTGAAACTGTTGCTCATATAAAGCAGCTCTCAAGCCAGGTAAAGAAGATCAGCTATTTTTCAGACGGTTGCGCAGGCCAGTACAAGAACTGCAAGAACTTCATTAACCTGTGCCACCATCAAGAAGACTTTTCCATTGAATGTGAGTGGAATTTCTTTGCCACCAGCCATGGTAAGTCACCATGTGACGGAATCGGTGGCACAGTGAAGAAGCTTGTTGCCATGGCAAGCTTGCAAAGGCCTTCAAATGACCAAATTTTATCAGCAGAGGCAATGTTCCTCTATTGCCAAGAAAAAATAAGTGGAATTGAATTTAAATATATTCCAAAAGAGGAAATTCAATCCACACGAGAGAATATAAGAGAGCGTCTCAGTCAAGCAAAGACAGTTCCTGGCACAAGAAGCTTCCACCAATTTATACCAATAAGCTCATCTATTAGTGGCGCCAAAAGAGTTTCTGAGGAAGTGGATTTTGCTCTTCGATTCAGTTTTGGAGAGGAGCAACTGGAAGGTGTCGAGGCTAGAGTTGGCCAGTTTGTGGTTTGCAATTACGATGAACTCTACTGGGCAGGAATGTTGATAGAGGTAGACAATGATATGCATGATGTCAATGTAAAATTCATGCATCCCAGCCTCCCATCCACTTCTTTGAAGTGGCCAAAAAGAGATGATACATGCTGGGTACCGAAAACAAATATATTGTTCAAAATCGAGCCACCAACACTTTCAACTCATACCGGTAGGCAGTATATTCTTGATGGCAAAGATAGAGATAGGATTGACAGATGTCTTCAAAGGATGTAGAACTGCTTGTGAGTATATAGCTACATACATAAACAATTTTATAACTAAATAACGAGAAATGACAATTTGCTTGAATATCAATTTATCTAACCTTTAGTAGCATAAAGTACAGCGGAAAAAATGTTTTGAATATACAGTTTCAAAATTTCAATGGACTCTTTGCCTAAAAACATCCCTTCAAGAAGTACTCTTGAACCATCTATCAAGAGAGATACTGCAGAGAAAGAGCCACACCTATTAGTAAAACACCAATTCCAACAACATGCAGTGTATTTGCTATATAGATGGCTTTAGACAACTGAGAAAAATACCAAATTTTCACGAATTTCTCACAAATTTGCAAAGTGCATATCTCAGAAACCAAGAAAAACCTTTTGCTGGTTCTTTGTAAATTCAAAGTCTGTCCTGTGTACTTCTTGGATGCACAATTTGAAATTTGTCACATTCTTCCAACATGTGAGTATAAGAAATTATATTCTAGTATAATTTACTCTGTTTTTTAATGGATTTAGTGAATTTTTAATGCAATTTTTGAATTCCTTGCCCCTAATTTATCCAAAAGTGATATTTTTATTGGTGATTTCCATCTGCTTTATCAAAATTTCTCAAAGTTTACTTTCTCTGCACATTTAAAATGGCGGATATGTGGATAATATTATGCTGAATCAGCAAAAATTAAAATAACTATAATATCTGAATGAGTTAAGATATCAACTTGAAATTTTCAGGTTATTTTCCTCTCAAGATACTTAGCATTTGACAGGAGTATCAGAAAAATCTGAGAGGGTGCATTACAAATCTAATTTTTTTGTCCCACTTTGGCATGGAATGGCCCTTCTTTAAGTTTAGTGCGCGGCTACAATTTCTAATTAAAACTGTTGCAAACTATTTTCACTCAAGCAGACAACACCGTCGATAGATAGGTTCGACTAACGGTGAAAAATTAATGCAATAATTGTGTCATATGAAGAAAATACAGCAGTTTTTAATATCAAAATGGTTTTCGAATTTCACATCAAAGAAAACTCAAGAAATAAGCAAAGTGAACCGAAGTGACTCATATTTACCGTTAGCAGAAAACGACTATAATTGCTAACGGTTACTATTTCAATATCATCAGCATCAACAGCTAGTAAATCTACAACGTAAACTAAGAATCAAAAATGAACTTGATATTGAAAGAAAGAAGGACAATAAAGCGATGCATCATGGGACATTATCTTCTGTGTCCGTGCCATAAATAGCAATCTCAGAGCTCAGCTACTCACAGAAATGTATCTAGGCCAAAACCTGGTGATGTACAAAGGCCTACGTTTTTCATACCAAGGAAAAGGGGCAGTTAAAGTAACTTTATTTAAAATTTTCTTGACAAATATAGCTTCTGATTTCTTACTATTGCTGTAAATCAAATCGTAACTTAGCTTATAGCTTTTTCTTTATGCTTTTCAACGGTTTTCCCTCAAGGCTGAAGAAGTGGGATGGCGATATTTAGCCTGGTAATGCAGCTTCTTAACACCGACATTTCGGATGAAGCCTTTTAATAATTTTCTACAAGCCCGCGTAAATGCTAGCCTAGTTTAATTAGGTAATTTTGCAGATTGTTTATTTTGCCTTTACCTAAACAGCTGATATCTAATTTCTATGGGCTTCTGCTTCAACACAAATATTGGCATGCAGTGCGAATAGTCTTCACCGACAGCTGCAGCCTTATGAAAACATATGATAAAACACCCCCTGTCGGATGTCAATGGAGATGGTTTGTTTCATTAGCATACTTTCATTTGAAGCTTACCTAAGCCTTTTGGGGAGATTTAAATAGGCTAAGAAACAGGGTCTATCATAACAGGTTCCTACATTTGAGACGAGCATTGAGACATTTTGGTACATCCAACTAAAACAATGCTTCTCAACCGTAACAAAGCATCTCCAATTTCGACCAAACATTAAGCTGTGTAACCTCAATGCGATGCCAAAGCAGAGAGAGGCAAACGTCCCTTAGAGTCACCGGAAAACTATCGTGAAGATGGAAGGTGTCATTTCTTACTAGGAACCAACGTGGATAACCTATTGAGCATTACATCAAATATTTTTATCATTAGTTTAAGAATATCTTCAATGAATAAAGACTTTGGTAGCAAAATAATTAGCTACAAAAATAATGCCAAGCTTAATGGCAGAGTATTAATAAATGGCAATCTGATAACAAACGTTTTAAGATGATGTACCGAAATTTTATGGTTAGTAACTGTAAAACCAAATTTTTTACTATCGGGATCGATCAGTTAACGTGCGCGTTTAGTAATGTCAGACTCTGCCGTCTTAAGTATAAAATTGAAACGAAGTTAAGGAATATCGTTGCTTTTCTGCAAATAAAAAACCAGTCAAAACTAGGAACCACTTGGCTCTAACATATAAGAAACGCCTAATTAAAATATTTCCAGAACTAAACCGTTGATATCCCCTAAATGCTTACTTGCAAAGCTTTACGCCTCACACCGTACGTTCATGTAAAACCCTATAACCCAGTAGTACATGGGAGATGGCTCGACAAGATTGTATGAAGATGTTTTCATGGAACAATTACGCCCTTGCACCACTTTAAAAATCATTTCCACTGTACAACATCGTTAGATTGAGAATTCGTCTGGTTAAACACTAACAATAATACCATCTCTGTGGGCTTCCATGGGCCTAGGGCCGAAATTACGGGAATGGAAACCTGGAAAGGGTTATGGAACAAATGGAAAAACGAATAAATAGAGGAACTTGTACCGGAACAGGCTTATGGCAAATTGATGTAAAAACCCGAAATAATAACTAATTGAACCGAATTTTGAACAATATACCAATAAAGCAAACAACATAGAATTCGAGTAGGCGATGTGCAGACATACTTTCTAATGAAGGTGCGAGGATAGTTCTACGTGTATTAATGTTCATTATGAGTACCTTTGTTTCTGGGGGGTCGTTGACGCGAAAGTTAGTTGCCAGCACCAGCAATTATAGGCTTTGTTTCTGCAGAAAAATTGAAATAATGATCAATGAATTCTAGTAAAACACTTAGAAGAAGATTTTTACTACAAGGCTAACAGCGAAATGAATTTGATTACATGATAGCGAAAAGGAACGTTTTCATAACCATATTAAAATTGTATAGCAAAAAATATATCATAATAAATATATAAATTGTATAGCAATTCACTGTTAGTTATAACGAGTCAAGTTCAGTCTTCTAACAATGAAGCAGAATTTTACCCATTAACTCAAGGACTACATAAACAGCAAACGACTTCTCAACAAAACTTTGTGCAAAGAAATCTAATACATAAGCAATGCAGTCAAGTATACTGAGAAAATTTTCAAATTTTGGATCCTTGGCAAATACTGATATTCAGTTTTCATTAATTAATAAATTTTCCTTCATTCAGTGAGCGAAAGTGCACCGACTCAGAATCCTGATGCAAATTAAAAACACCCGGGAGATTTCTACTTCCGTTATTGTCATCGTGTCGGTATTGCGATCAAATATCCGTTGGGCCTTGAATTGAATGACTGCTGTCGTGACTTCGATTACAACAAATTTTCTTTAGCTGATTACCATGCAAACCACAATATTAAGCTGTCTTAAATGAAAGCAGCTGCATCACAGTTAATTAATAAGCCGCCGCTCCTGGAATTGATTTTTGCATTCAACCAGAGGGAATTAGGCTCTGGTTGCAATGCATAATTTATTCTTTAAACGCAACAATAGCGAAATGCCAACGAGGCTACACCTCAATCGCATGTTATCTAGGTTCATATGAGAGCTCCATTTCTCTTTCAACAACACCTTCGTTGCGAATGGAAGGCACTTTTCACATCTATAAACCAAGTATTTCTGATGAAGAATCTACAAACTGCAAAAATTGACTGTGAAAAAGTCGAAGCATTGCCAAACTGTTCAAGGACACAACTTTTGCCTGCCTGAGAGAAAGATTTATAGAGATTTTATCGTTGAGGAAATTTTTACGTTTGCCTGAATAATTAATAGCTAGGGAAGTAACAGATGTCTCTCATAGATACAGTGACCCAATCCAATAATGAATAAATTGAAGTGCCATATCGCAAGGAATACACAATTAAGTAAATGCTATAATTTTAGATAGACGGTAACTGATAGCTCTGATTGAGGTTGATTTTAAGATTAGGGCGTCCACTGAATTACCGAATTATTTATAGCCCTCTCAAGATATCCAAATTCAATATTATAATGTCCATATGTCCAAATCATCTAAAATTATAAGTTCACTGAGCATCGCTGCGTAAAGTTAAGTCTGATCGAAATCAATACACACCCTTACCGAAAGCACCCCTCTGTTTTAAAGAGAAGGACACATATTGTGAGTTCCACTGATTAATGTTCTTTCAAAAATTCTTAATAAGTTATAAGTTTTTAAGTACACAAGAAAGTATCACAACCCCTCTCTCCCAGGGGTGCAGAAATATTCCGTATTACTGCCCTTTGGATTTTTGATACTTTGTTACGATTTTGTGAATTTAAAAGAAAAGGAGGCATAAAACCGGGCTCAATTGCTCTTGGCTAAAAAGTTTTTTGTCGCTTTCCCTGAAGTCTGTCCTCCCTGACTTAAGGGGACATACACAATTCACTCATACGATAAGCAGTGCATAATAAATCATTGAAAATATTCAAACATCACGTTAAGACAATACCTTCTTTTAACGATGTTAAGTTTACTTAGGGTTTCTTAAGAAGAAACAACAAAAAGACAAAACGCGTTTAAGCTTCACGATAAGAATTACTCTTGATTGTCTTGTACAGAAATAAACAAAAATCTGAATCTGAAAAATGAATTTTACATAGAAGCAACCTGCTGCCAGAAAAAAAACAGTCAAAATGCATTTAACTTACATCACTGTGGGTATGATGACCAAATCACTGACTGTCATACATTGACATAATCTATTTTCTACATAATGCCAAGCTTATAGCAACACTGCCTGCTCTTCAACATTACTTAACATCTAAACCTTGGTGACAAGGACAACAAAGGTTCCCTAGCGGGCATTGCCGGATTTTATAAATGAACATGCCAAAACAACAAAAGCATCAAACAACTGATCATTGCTTTTGTGATTTCTAGTACTTTTACTGTATTACTGTCGTTAAGAAAGAAAATAACGGATTTCTGCATCCAAAAAATGAAAATAGATTTTCTCATCCTTGGCATGTCAGTTCGAGTTAGTCATCAAACCCCCCTGTACAGAAAACGGGTTCCAAACATTAGCAAAATTTAACTTCTCAAAATAGCCTCTATGAACAGGAATCAAACTGAAAACATGAACAAAGAAGCTTTAAAAATATCAGGGCTCTGCAATCTGTGAACTATGCAATGAGCAGTAGCACCATAGACTGGAAAGCCACTTGCCATACAACACAGCTAGAAGTCCTTGTAAATAGTTGTGAGAAAATTTACATTGGTTCTGTACGATAGTTTCCAGAAAAAGCAGTTTAACTAACAGTTTGGATAAAGCTTTCAAAACGTACATTAAAGACAAAACTTAGAAATGGTAAAGTAATTGATAATTACGTTAAAACGCTTATAAGGTAAGTTTAGCGAAAGTGCAACCGCAATTTTAGCTTTTACATTATTAATCTTTGCAAAAATCACGAGAACCACCAGAACAGCTAGTTTTAAGACTTTAACAGAGCTATAGATTAGATTCAATACGTTTGATAAGAGGACCATTACCGTCATTTCCATCCACTGTGTCCACTAAAGTTGCCGATGGAGTTGTTGGCTCGTCAGAGGAGGCAAATCCAGTGCCAACTGGGCCAACAAGCGAATTGAAGACGGCTGGTGATATTATATTCATTGTGCGCTGTCTGTGGTCCATGCCTGTTTTGAACGCATTCACAACGCGTATCTATAAAAGGAAAATTCCATCACAAATGCTAAATACTATTCGTAGACGAGTTGTAAAAAGATTATAGCAAGCAATAAATTAGAAATGATGGTCTGCTGAAGCGGAAAATTTCATGAAAATGACGTTGACACATAGTTATAAGAACTTCAGTGACCTCCTGCTTCTTTGAAACCAGAAGAAAACAATTGCATACTGTCTAAGGGAATCGAGAGACGCCAATTGATGTGGCTTTCTATGCCAAAATCTGCCTAGGAAAACCAGCCAGCTAGAAAAACCAGTCGTGAACAAAATAATGCGCGAAGTGAAGGGTCAAAAAGACGAGCAAGTCTCATGTCTCCAATGCAAGCAAGCTTTCCAATCTTTACTTGACAAAGCAATAACTTAAAAAATAGGCTTATCTTTCTTCAAGCGAGTAGGCTTGTCATTTAGAAATTGCAGTATTTTTTCAATATGGTCCAATTTACACAACCGATAAACTTGTCAACGAAAAATTGGACCTGTAAATGAGACTTAAACATTGGAGGATGCTGTATTCTTCTAAATACTAACAACTTACTTGGTGCTGCAGTCGTGTTAGGCCTCTTAGCCACAAAACTCTACCAGAACTTTCACTTGACTCTGGAGTAATAACCTCCTTTGTAGGAATGCCTTTTCGAAAAAAACGCAACCGCTTGGAGAATACCGACTTTGGGATACTGAGAACAACTTGTCCCCAGATAAGCTCTGTGAAACCCAAAAATAAGCACCACATCCACTGTTCAAGGGTTAGTCCCTTCACACTGAAAAATCTTCCTGTAAACTCAACAAGCAGGACCTAATAAAAAAGATAAATTTTTATCATAAACAACAGAGAGTTACGGAAATAGTTTAATCACATAAAAGGAACATTTCTAAAGGAAAAGAAACAAAGGACTGATGATCAAAAGTGGATTTTTTCGGGCGTTTATTACAACCTTTATGCCAATATGTTTTTTTAAGAATGTTTGTTATTTCGATATCATTATGAAAGATACATATTTGACATCGATAAATTCTAATGAAAACAACGTCAAAATTACGAACCTGTACAACAACGGTTCCGATTAGAATGGCAAGGAAAAGGCGATTCGAGAAAATTCCTGAGAAAACATTCCTCTCTCCATGCACCTTTCTTGAGTTTATTTCATTGAACACTTGCAACAACACAAACGTGTTGAAGACGATAGTGAGATGCTGGGTTGGCTCTGCACCATAGGGTCGGTTGAAGCCGTATGGAACATCAAACAGGACGTGTCCGTGGAATGTAAGAATAAACATAATAATAAGCTGAAAGAAGCCATGACCAAGAATGTGTCGCATCATTGACAATGACAGAAGGGGCTTGGTGCGACCGTAAGGCTTTCTTTGAAGTAATGAGTCAGTAGGCTGTTCCGTTGCAAGGGCCAGAGATGCAAGAGAGTCCATGATCAAATTAACCCAGAGTAACTGAATGGCAGTCAGCGGACTTTTCTGAAAGAAACATGATTTCTATTTTCAACACCTGTAGTTCACAAATCTGAGATTTGTATAACGAGGAAAATGTACAGACTAGGAAATACATTCAAAAGAGGCAAATATCTTAAAGGAAAGTAGCTAATTCTTTCCATATTGTCTGACAAAGTTTAAATTCAATATTTATAGTGACGTTACAGGGTTTCTTGTTTTTTTGCTTTTTGGTACTCATTCATCTTTAGAATAATCAAAAACTTTACATTTAATTGAAGAAAGAAAAACATCTTGATTGGGTTCTTGAGATTCTTGACCGAACGTGATATCTTATAATACCCAATTAACATGGAGACAAATTTAGGAGATCGAGTTTCGTGACTGTGATCTTCAAAACTGGGTCATTTGAGCACCAAATCCGTATCCCAGAAAATTTAATCCTATTGCAGAGGTTGATTGGGATCACTCGCAATAGCTCAAAAGAAGCATTTTGGTTTACTAAAAACCACTTACTGTCGCTAAGAGAAGAGACGAGAATATAAACTTAACAGCAGCAAAAAAGAAACCGAATGCCAGCTTAAATTATTCAAGCCTAGCAGAGTCGATTTTCTACCTTTCCACGTTCTATATATTAATGGAAGATCTTGATGATATTTTTCAATAAACTTAGCAAATGCATGAACTGACGGAAAATGCAAGCAAGAATTGATCGCGATCCTCTTTCGGTCTCGGTCTTGGTTTAAGTAAACACAGCAAGGCGACGACAGGGTCGCGATTGCCAGCATGTTACTTTCCTCCGTGCAGATGGGTATAAGTGTAGTCAATGCAGTTCGATTACTTCCATGACTAAAAAGGACATACCTTGACAACAATAGCACCTATTATTGAAGTAATGATAGCCACCAAATTAACAGTTAGCTGAAACTGAATGAACTTTGAGATGCTGTCGTACACATTTCTTCCCCACTTCACAGCCTGTACAATGCTGTTAAAATTGTCATCAGTCAAAATGATGTCAGATGCTTCTTTTGCAACATCTGTTCCCTGTATACCCTGCACAGAAAAATTTAGACGTCAGTTTTTTACATTGGAGCTGGTTCTTCAAAATGATAAAAATAGAGAGAAAATGGTGGAAGAAAAAATATTCACATAGAAAGCATTTAATCGCAGTAATAATTCAATGAAGATTACTGTCTACCAGTCCGTCATAGAGTTCTCGATGTCGTAAGGGCAGAGCTGTACACACTTTTGAGATATAGAACAGAGCGCCTCTACGTTGCTACTCAGTTTCAAGCGTGAACCATCCTGCAACTATCACAAAAGTTATTCATGCTTTAGATGGCTTGATAGAGAGCAGCTAGGTACATAAATAGGATGCTTCTAAGGTAATGTAACACAGGAGAAGACACAAACTATGTTAAGTTGACTTTGGAAAATCGATTCGACACTTACCATGGCGAATCCAACATCAGCCTTTTTGAGTGCTGGTCCGTCATTTGTACCATCACCCGTTACAGCAACAATTTCACGTGCTTTAGAGATTTTACTGTCAATTATACCCTTAACTAGGGTATACTTGTCTTCAGGAGAAGAGCGTGCTAATACTCTCAATTTTGGCCACACTTCATCCAGCAAATTTTGTCGAACCTGTCAGCAAAAAGTTTACAATATGATGCAATACTTATGGTCAAAAAGTGAAAAGGCTGGCAAGGGATATCTAATTTTTACGGCCAATTAAAGTTAAACCTTATCCTTAAACATAATCGATACATTTTTAACCAGAATATCTAACAGGATAAAAGCTTTGAAATTTTTTTTGCTGCTTTCAATGCCTAAGAAGCTTGAGGCTATGCAAATTTTTGTCGGGGAGTCATGAAAGGGAATTTCTACTAAAGGACTTAGTGATCCTTGAAATGTAGAAACTCGTTGAGGTGTTAGCCGAGGTACGATAGACTAGTATGTTAACATAGACGTGATAACAGGTCAAATTATAGATGATTTGATTTGTAAAGCTAGAAAGATTGACTAAAAATAATTGCATGGTTTTAAATTGCAATGACAGATACTTCTGAAATAGAGAACAAAGTGGCGACATTGTGCATCATAGACAACTTTGAAAATCACATAAAAGCTGAGCAAATCTTTTACCAAACCGATAAATGTTATTGATCTCAAGGGAAAATGAGGACAAAAACGCGAAATATTGACAATAGATAAAGTCGCCGAAAGTAGAGCAAGATATCTTCATAAAATGTTCTAACCACATTGTGACAAATCAAACAGTTAAGGCTACTTTGTTCGAAACAACTTGCCAGCCAGCATTACATTACAAGACCAAACAGGCATGCAATTTGTGCGTGAACAGTACTTTATCTAACGGATACCTGTAATAAAATTCGACCATTCATTCGGGTTTTAATTACCAGAACGAGTTAATGATATAAAGATCTTTCGACGGTCATTTATCTGAATCTTTCTATTCGTGGAAAGATGCAATAACAAGAGGAAGAGACATTGTTATAAAAGGGCATATTAGATCGCAGGCTTTTAAGATTGGCTAGAATATCTAAATAGAATGAGCTTTGTTTCTAAAATAATCACCCCTTACGTGATCTTGTTGACCAAATAATACTGCAATAGGAAATAATATAGACAGAGAAATTAAGCCTTTCAAAATTTTAGACACACCCTTTTAATCCAATTGCTAAGCGGACAGCTAATGCAGATAATACCTCTATCCATTGATATTAATAACACGCATATGGAAAACGCAAAAAATGAAACCATTCCCAGGAATGCATTAATATTTCATCAGCAACGAGCAAACTTTCCATGAATAATTGATTCCCCTGCATCTGTGCTGACATTTTCAGCAGAGTGTATAAGTTAAACTTTGCATACAAATGTATTTTTCGATTAACAGAGTAAAGCAAACGTGTCTATTGTAAAGTGCTGACTACAGTCAAATGTAGGCTAGAGACTTATGGCTACAAGCCATCAATTTTCTTGTCTTGCTCCTTTTAGTTTTTTTCCTAATAAGTTTCAGATTACAGCAAAGAATTACCGGAAAGAACTGCTATTCTGCAATTTTTCGAACTGCGGAGACTAAAAACCTATGTTGGAATTAAGAACTTGTATACAACAAAAGGAACATATTGAAAAAGCATTGTCTTTAATGTAAAAACCATTAGAAGAACCAAAATATATAGGTGCATTAATTACCAAAATCAAAACAGGTGGCTGTTCTAACAAAAATTCCTTCTCAAATATTACACTTTGTTTAAAATCAACAAGATTCAACAATTTATTTCCTTTTTAGATCACTTCGATCACCCTTTTAAATCGCTGCCTAAAATCTTTTTGTTTGGTGCCTCTCTAGATAACATCTTTTGGATGATTAGACAAATAAATTGATAATGGAGGCACTGCGATGAATAAACAAAAACAGGGAAAATTGAATGAAGAAGAAACTAACATTTCCTTTCTTATCTCTTATTCTCTTATTGAACTCCTTTCCATCCAGAACAAGGAAGTCGCTGTTGGCGTCCAAAATTCCACACTTTGTAGCAATAGCTCTGGCAGTACTGATGTTATCTCCTGTAACCATTCGAACAGTCACTCCAGCACTTTGACACTTTCTAATTGCTGGTGGCACCTATAGTTTAAAGATGAACAATAACAAAAATAAAGATAACGATGAACAATAACAAAAGTTCTCACTTTCATTATCTTCATAAAATAAAAATCGAGTATTGTATAATTCTCAGTTCACAACAGTCGTGTACAAAGACTTCTGCAACGAATTAAATTCTGAACAAAGCAAAGGCAAACCAAAGCTGGAATTAGGTGGACAAAAAGGTAACATACCTCCGGTCTTACAGGATCTTCGATGCCGAAGATTGCAACGCAGGTGAGATTTGATACAACTATAGCTTCATCGTCCCAGTCTGGCTCAGCTGAAATGATAAAATTGCAGTGGTAACGAGCATTTTGAAATCAAGAACGCGATAATCGATGACTCAAAAGATACTGAATAGCTACTTGTTTTTCAAGTATTTAAAATGCAAATTCCTGCAGTATATATGCTAAACAAACTTCAATTTTATATTCAATTCATATTGCCTTTAACATCCTTATGTCACTAATGTCACAAAAAAGCTGCGAAAAAACTATAATAAATATATGTATTTTACAAAAAGCTGGGTTAAGTAAGCATAAATAAAAAATATATCTAGACAGAAATAACAATACAAATTCAAACTGAAAAAGATCAATTTAAAAATCAAACTGAAAAAATAGTCACAAAACGAATCTCTTCCTAAAACAGCTTTTGGCGAAACTATCAAATAAATCAACTTGCTGGAGCCAAATGCTAGACCACCCTGAAGGGACTGAAAAAACGTACCTTCACTTGTACCGATATCTTTGTACGCTATCCCGATCGTACGAAGACCATTTGAAGCCATTGGGTCAATTACATTCTTCACTACATCTTGTTGATCACGTTCCCCAAAAGGAGTAACTTTTCCACCTGCTCCGGTTATGAAGGTGCATTTTGAAAGCACCATTTCTGAGGCACCTTTCGTGTAAATACGGAATCCACCACCAACCAGGGGCACTACAGTGGTCATTGACTTACGAGAAGAGTTGAATGTGAACACCTTTTTGTACTTTTCTTCAGGGGTTTCATCCCTGTAAACTTGGTATGTGTCACCGACTTCCAACACAAAGCCAAGTAAAGCACATTCTGTCTTGTTTCCCAATTGCATTGGCAAAGCGTTCTCTTGGTTTGGTGGAGGGGGCTACAAGAAATTTTCCAATCATGTAAAACCAAACACGCCGTTGCATATGCAAAAGATACTTTTCAAGTGTCTAAGGCAAATTGAATTTCGCATTTAACAAGTTATCAATAAATTTCACACTTAAAATGCAATAATTTAGGATAAAAACATAAAACAGTATAGGAATAAGTAAACTGATAGAAGTCAGCCGACTCATTTGAATGATAATTTAGACTTGTCTGTGGTGCATTATGAAAAACGGAATTATGGACTCCTTTAGTTTTTCGTCTGTTTTGAGTATTGATAGAAACCGAACCCCCACTATTTTTTGCACAAAATTCAAACAACAAACCTGGATTCTTGATTGGGAGTTAGTGTTCAAAGCAATGCCTCTGCAGAGAAGTTCCAAGAAATCCTTTGGCAACTCTGCAGAAGATGGAATTGTCTTTCGGTGTTCTCCTAAAATGAAACTTTCAACAACAGTCATACGATTTGTTGTTAGCGTGCCAGTCTTATCAGAGCAAATTGCAGTTGCATTTCCCATCGTTTCGCAAGCATCCAGATGGCGTACAAGATTTTTGTCATCAAGCATGCGCTTAACTGAGTAAGCAAGAGCAATAGTGACAGCGAGAGGGAGACCTTCTGGTATTGCTACAACCATAATAGTAAGGCCAGTGATGAAGGCGTTCAAGAACTCAAGCAAGTGCTTATTACTCCAAGATTCCTTTTTTATCGCGTATGTTTCGATCAAGAACCTGAGAATCAGCACTAGGGTGGTGATGGCTGCAGCGCCAACTCCAATCCATCCAATGGTAACAGCAAGTTTTGTCAGCTTGGCTTGAAGAACAGACTTGGCAGAATCTTTCTTGTCCTCAGCTTCATCATAGTCTTCGTCGTTACCAGCTCCTGTTCCATCTTTCAGGTCAACATCTTCAAATTTTCCATCTCCAGCAACAGGTGGCTTTTCCTTTTCATTTTCCTTTTTTCCATTACCATTGGCTTTCTGATCAACTGCTCCAAGAAGAGAGAAAATAATTCCAGCCTGTGAATTAGGCCCCACTGCAGTAACAATCATTTTGCAGCTTCCTTCCGTTACGTGTGTGGCAGAGAAGAGGCTAAGATCCCGCTCTCCCTTTTTCACCATATCAGACTCACCAGTAAGAGAGCTCTCATCAATCTTTAGGTCATTATTCTGCAAAATTATTCCGTCTGCAGGAACAACATCCCCGTATTTCAGCTGGCATAGATCACCCACAACAAGGTCTTTGGAAACAATCAGATCTTGCTTTCCGTTTCTTATAACAGCAATCTTGTGCTCACTCTCAATTTTCCCTTGCAAACTTCTAAATTGTTTCTCTTTCTCATAATCGTTGACGGCTGTTACCAACGATACAATCATTACGGCGATAAAAATGGCAAAGCCCTCGACCCATCCCTTTGCAACACCTTCGAAGACCATACCAAGGATAAGGGAAAATACAGATGCAACTATAAGAATTCTTAATATTGTGTCCTCAAGAGATTCCCATATAAGTCTTAAAAAGGTTTTTGGAGGCTTAGGTGGAATGTAATTGCTGCCAAAAGCTTCAACTCTTTGCCGTACATCTTCCTCTAAGCCCAAGATCCCCTCGATGGACGATGTCCGTAGTGACCTCAATAACCCACGAACCCCCCCGAATTTTTCATCTAAAGCTTTGATACCATCTTCACCCCTTTGTTTCATAAGATACTTAAGCTCTTCGACTGATACGTTAAATTCAGCGCCGTCCACAGCCCCATCAACATCATCACGAGAGCTTCTTCTGCTGCCCGTTTCAGCGGTTTGTAGATTTGTTAATGAATCTTTCTCCGACATATCTGCGTTTCTACTAGGCAATTCTGATCCAAGACTTGCATCAGATGACAATAAAAATCTGCTTGTCTACCATATTATGCCTTAAAGAAAAAAGAAATAAATTTTATATGCGTGAAAGTTGTAGATATAATAATAACTTTCCATCAGAATACATACTTGAGCAGACTGACACCCAGTTATTATAGTTATCATAGTACCAAACAATTATTATAGTAAAGAACCCTGTGGCAATAGCCACAAATATCAACAAGAATTGACAGAATAATAGCTAATGACAGAATAATAGCTATTTTTTCCTGAAAAGAATTTGCTCATTTGAAACGAACAAATATATAAAATTTGCTTGATAAGACGCTGGACCATTCTGTGGGACCAGAATACGTCATTTCCTTCTTTGAAAAGATGTTAAATTTTATTAGGACGTAAATCTCAATAAAAAACAGGCAAAGATTACACAGTAAAAAAAGTAAAAGATAACGTGAAACAGAAAATTTAACCAAAATGTACAGTCTTCAACGGGAAAACACTCTGAAAACTAAAGTATCACCTTACATATGTGACTATTCGAAACTCGAGTGCGTTTAGAGAGCTTGCAGGTCAACTTGTTCTCTTCATTTTAAATAAGCTTGCAAGGAAAAACTTCCTTGCAAAAACCTACAAATTTCAGAAATCACAGCACCTACCAACTCCAGTACCAACCGCCAAAATAATCCTCAGTAATAAATACTGCGCGAACTATTTCCCTATCGCTGAAACAGCCAACGAATTCCCACAATCAACACGTGAAACAGGAGCTAGCACAATTAAAATACGCGTTTAGACTTTCTAAAAAGCAAGTCAGGACGGAACAACAGCAAGAGTATTTGCAAAATAATTCGACTTTTAGGTCTCGTTTCTAAACTTGTTTCAAGAGTCGGGGATTGTGTCTGAGACAAATCTAGATTAATAACCTGTTTTGTTCGTTATTTTAGTATTGCCATCTAAAATGTCACTTCACTATCTATTCAACAATGAAGAACATCTATGAAAACTGCAAGAAAACTGTAAAAAAACTGTGCAACCCGAATGTAGAAATAAAAAACGTGATACAAAGACTGAAAGCTTTACACTGATTGAGTCGAAAAAGAGACGAAAGGTGTAGAGCAAAAAAATCTGTAAACATGCCGCGTCATCTGAATTTTGAAAAATTTAGAAAACTTAATTTGGTTGTTTGAAACGGGGGCAGGGTTGACATATTAAAGAAATACGTCAAGCTCGGGGAAAAGTTGTTGAAATTACCCTCACGGTTTGTAGTGAGCTAGCCAAATCAAAGCCCAAAAGAAGACTGGCACTCGCTAAATTATGACGCAAGACGACAGATGTTAAATGCATTAAACATGATTTTGGGCTTAAAATATGATTCTCGTTAATTACGATTAGCTTCCTGACAGGAAAAAATACAAGAGCTAGTTCTGGGAGGGATATAGACGAGCCATGAAAGTTAAGAGAAAGAAAAAACTACAATTACAATACAATTCGTCACCATTCCAAAGACGTAGAACAGTAGCGAAATGTTCCCCATATTCCGTTTAAAAGAAGTCATAGCAAAAAGGGCCTTCTATTACAGTTGTCTTCACTGATGATTGTAAAATGTTTTGGTAGACACATAGATCCCACTAAAGCCCGTTTTGCAGCCTAACCGTGCGATGAATAAGAGAGATGAAATTACAATCAAAACAGATAGAGAAAAAGAATAAAATTATATAAAATGGGTCGTAAACACACCTTCTACTCTGAAATAGCTTGTCGCCTAAAAGTTAATTCGATTTCTATTGGTATCTTGACTTTGAATATAGACGCTGGCCTCATCCCTACAATATTTTGCTTCTTGGTGATCATAGTATCGGGTCACGATCCAAAGAAAATGACATAAAACTTCAAGTCAAAGATATCCCAGTACAAAAAAGAATCAGTATCATTTATTAATGATGTGGGTAGATAACCAAAATATGTTCGAACGATTCACTAGGTCACGCAAAGTTAATTAAATATTTCAAAAGCTTGCAAAACTAGGCGTGCATATGAGTCAAGCGATATTTTATCAGGCAGCTACGAAAATAAAACATGGAAACCAGCTATGAGTCTAGTAAAGAGTTGCGCTGAGTGTGCCTTAAGTAATTAGCTACAGCAAAGCAGGATAATCAAAACCATTCTAGACCGTCGTAGAATCAATCACCACTGGAATACGAAGTGCAAGATAGAAAGGAAACATCTCAAGTTCAATGAAAATAATATCGAATATTGAATCAATGATTTAACACTATGTAGTGGCATTTTAGTGGCAAAATTTTTGACACTTTCCTACATTCCCGGAATTTTTGGAAACAATATTGCCTTTAGACCCGTCAATAAATATCATTAAGCATTCTCATTATTAGTTATGCAGAATTTTCGAGTAAAAATCCACAACACTGTCAGTGATTCAGGGTAAACTGAACAATCCAGTGATTCTGGCTAAACAGGAATATAATTCTATTTTCCTACGAAAGAGTGTTAGTTTTTGAAAACAAAAATTCAAACAAACAAAAATCATAAGAAAATGATTTATAATCTAAAAGTTCACCAGTCAAACAAACTTATGGTTGGTCTGCAACGTGCTGCGATTTAGTCAGTATTGTGCATACTCTGTTTCTTTAATTTAGGGCCCAGGACACTCATTTAAAAGTCACCCCCTCTAGGGGGCACTCAACCATTCATGGCAATGTGTTTTATCTGTTAACATAAAATGTGAAGCTATGGGCATATCCCTGATGGAAAATCTTATAAACCTTCATCATAAATCCTTTTGTATTCAAGTAAAAATCCTCAAAAATCAACAAAAACGCTATAGTTCTAAAAGATAAACCCCTCTATATGATGTTCGTACTGTTTGTTAATTAGTTTATGTTCATATCATAAAAGTATGTTAATCATGTTTTAGTTGAGTCTTAATGTTTTGATAATTATCAGAAGAAGAGCACAGTTGTTAATTAGACATGTTTTGAAAATTCACAACAACACTCAGAAAAAAACCAAAAAGCTGATTTTTATTATTAAACAACATTTTAAAATAGATAAGTTTTTATGACATTATTATCAGTCCTACTACTATGTCTTCAGAAAGAAAAAGAATGCCTTGAGCACCAAAAGCTATCAATACCAAGCATTGGTGGAAAAAAAAATTGTTAAAATAGCCAACACCTCCCAGAAAGAGGTAATTATTCAGTGGCAGCATGCCAATTGGACAAACAGGAATTACTGGACATTAATATGTAAGAGAATTTTCATTCTTGAGGAACATGCCTCATCCTAATGATGAGTCATCACCCTAATGATTTAACTTAGGTTATAATTTATATAATTTATAGTTATTTATTAGGCAGTTCCTGACAGGAGAAACATTTTTACACAAGAACGTCAAATTGTGATCACTGCTATTGGTTGGAATCAGACTTTAGGTTGCTCCCTCAAAAACTAAATCAAGCTACAGGTTTCATCTCTAAAAGCCTGTATTGTGATTAGATCACTCTTAGATCTAATCACCAAACACTCTGTAGAGATGAAACCTGTGGCTTGATTTCTTTAACTCTCAAAATATATCATGCATCATATGTGAATATATTGAGCATTGTACCATGGAAGAATCGACAGACATACTTTTTATATAATAACCTATATATAATAATATATATATATAAAACACACAAATAAATATATATATATTTAGGAGTGTGTTCAACAAGGACTCTTGAGAGAGAAAACTTCCTTCCTGTAAGCATTGGCCTTCTGAATTAACAAAAAAATCAAATTTTAAAAGAAAATAAAAGCAATGAAAAGACAAGCAACTGAAAGAGTCATGGTACAAATTCTGGTTAACCAACATAAAAAATATGCTGTTTAAGTGTGGTTTTGTAGCTATATTTAGATGGTCTAGAAAGCCTGATGCAGAAGGCATAATATTGGAAAGCTAGATAGTTTTAGGCCACACAAAATTTCAAATTCTTTTTATTCAGTAATCTAATGGCTGGTAAATTGTTTGCATATACACTAGGTGAGCAAAATTACTGCATCACTTTGACGAATTAATAATGGTGTCAGCATTGAGAACAACATGCCATTCAAAACTCAAACCACTTTTATAACCATTGGCAACACTTTCTATTTTAATTTGGAGAAAAATATTTTTTTAAAATATCAAAAAAGTAAACTTTTGATTGGACAGCCTTGAAGCTTTGAAACCCTTGTAAAACTTCTTAAATTCAATTAAAAACTTTTGCAGCAGGTTACTTTTGAACACCACATGATAAATTGAATAAACTTTGGCAAGATCACATTTAGATGTTTGTGATCCCAGAACATCATTATTGGCCTTGAATTTAGCAAAAAGAGACACTTTTACAGCCATTTTTAATGAGGGTTTTTCGCAGTTTATGACTTATTACGACTTTGTTTATGACTGCTTATTGCAGAAATTTTGGTATTTTCATTCAAATAGGAGATGAAATGCTGTTTTGAACATATTGCTGTAACATTTGTTCCCTAAACAACATTGGCTGGAAGAGACTGGATTATATTCTGTTACAACATGTTACAAAATGGTAGCCAAAATTAGGCCTTTTGCAGTATGAAAACATGCGACCAAAATTTTAGAGAAATACTTTCATAAAAGTCAGAAAAATAAAAAGTTTTGGGCAACCAAGCAAAAAGTAAGTATCTCCAAATTTGACTTAATGAAATCTTACAGGTTTGTGCAAAGAAAAACTGTTTTTGTTGCAAATATATTACAAGTACTCCTATCGCCATAGCTCAGTTTTAATGTTTTCCCAGTGTTTGATATGGCTTAAAAATAAGAAGAATCAAAGGATATCTTTGCATTTTTCATTTTCATCACTTTACCTTGATAAATTTCCCATCATTTCCCACGTTAAAGGTAATTTAAAAACGTTAATTTAACTTGCTTTAGCTATTTTAATTTCGGTTTGCTGTAAATGTTCGCGGCGGTGCAGCCATTTTGTAGGCGGGTGGTGCGATATTTTTTCTCACCTAGTGAATTTATCTATATCACTACTTTTGATAAAATACAGTTTGATCTTTATTTAAACTACAGTATGGTAAATATGTAACATAGTGGCTCCTTTCATACCTTTAATTGTGGGAATAATTTGAACTATGTAAAGATTTATTGTTTTAAATTTATGAGAGTTTTAAAACGATAAAGATCAGGATCCAAATGATACAAAAACCGTTTAATCCTCACAGCTAAAGAAATACTTAGTAAAAACCTTGACATTGAATTATGGTTCAACATTGGCAAAGGAAATTATGCCTGATTTCAATATGGTAGAGGGTTTGAATCATGAAATGAATTTGTTTCAAACTTAGCCTTGAATAAATATAAAAAGGTACACTTTTAAACAATGATAATTGATAGCATAGTCCAAAGCAACGATTCACCTTGTCTAAAATCTTTTGGTTGGACTATTAGCAAGGGAAACATTTAGCAAACTGTAATAGCTTTTGAAGAGTAAAACATAAAACAATGAATATAACGTAAATCTAT
Organism: Rhopilema esculentum; assembly: GCF_013076305.1. Next base: position 6,169,557 of record NW_027019365.1, on the reverse strand, counting down.
AATGCTTAAATATGTAAAATGTTTTTTTAAAAATTTTTGGGAAAGAACATATTGTGATACAAATAATTAATAACTTTCAAACATTCAGTCTAATATGACTCTCATTGAATTTATAACAGAGGGTAAATTCAAGGGTTAATAATTTTCCTGTTTATGAAACTAAGCCTTGGATCAGCTACCAGGCGTTTTCAGCAAACCTATCAGTACTTAATTGGCAGGCTCAAGAAAAACAAAATGAATTAGCAAAAAGGTTCCATTATGCATGAAAAATGCAAGCCTATTTATATTGTGTTCTGAAGATCTGACATATCCAAGATTATTCAGGTTCTACTACTAAATTGCTAAAATTTCAATGGTTGGAGAATTCAAATACAGAAGCTTGGTAGGCCGTGTCGAAAACTAATTGAAAGGAAATCTCGATTCTTCGGCACATCTGCTTCCTTAATGTTTAGTACCTCCAGCATTAAAAACACCAGCTAATGGAAAACTTGCCTCGATTTTACAGTTAAGTTTGCACAAAGATATTAAAGAAGCTTTAAAGATTTTGCGGAAGCAACAATAAAGATTGATACTGGTCAGAATACTAGGCTAACGTTTGTCAATTGATCAAATGTAGGTACATTGCGATTAACAAAAATCGTCCCAAAGGAAAAACAAAGATAACCAAATTTAAATTATTTCAGTTTTTCAAGTAAAAAACTTGCATGATATTTTTAAAAGACTACTGTGACAAAAAGACTACTGTGACCAAAAAACAAACAGTATTCTTGTCTAAATTGCGATGCAAGTCGGAGAGGAATCACGTCTCCTCCCCTTTGATAAGGCTTTCTATACTTAAGCGTTTCACGGACATTTGATTTGCTTCTTTAAATTAAATAGGTGGATCGCCGTCAACACAGTTAATTCGGAACCAGAAGTTAGGAGTTTTAGGCTGCTTATGTGAGCGGTTGTGATTCATTATATTGAGCATATTTGATAGCACATATTACATCCAAGAAGCCTAGGCCCTTGCTGCTGTTTAACACCTTGTTAGAGCAGCTTTCAAAGTCAATGATCAAGATTAAAAGACACTGATGTTTATGGAATAGTTAAGAAGATCGAACTCACCATAAAAGACAATCTCTGGGTCCACCATGCAGACAATTCAAGATAGAACTTGAACAAGCCTCACCCACCAAGTCCGAGAGGAGGATTTGCAAACACTACTTCAGGATAATCACGGGGGAATGGTTGTGCATTTATGTGTTGCATAAACACCAACGAAATTTGGACCACCGAGCAAAGAACACCTGATTCAGATAAATGTTAGCAAAATGTTAGAAAAGCATCACATGTAATTGATAATCAACTGTCTTGTTAAAGTTCAAACCTAGCACATGCATGTGTCTGAAAAAGGAGAAACTTTCGACTAGAAATACATTCCCGTCAATATCTTAATAACGCTTTCATTGTCCTAGCTGTAAAAGAATCAAGTGTATTCTGACTGATTCAAAAAACTCTATACAGCCGACATACGAGATTATTTAACTGATTCAAGACATCAGATTTTCAAATTCAGCCTTGTCTTAAAACAGAAATAATTTCTTATAATGCGTTACCATAGCGTAAGATATTAAACAGCCTGGATGTATGAGATAATTTTCATTTCATTCATTCTAGATAACATAAGCTTGATTTGTGGTGAGAACAGCCTTCCATCTGGGAAAAGCCATGTACAAAAACGGGCCCCTTAATCGATAAATTACCCCCGTCCATTTTGCAGTTGTCAATAATCAAATGATCGTTTGTGATTGGTTAATGAGATCCATAGTTGTTTTCGAAATGGCGTGCTTCCCAACCGGATAGAGGCTGAACCGAAATCTAACGTTCGAAAAGTGAATTTATCCTCTTTCTTCCAAAAAAATTTTTTATCAAATCTATCAAAACTGTTTTTTAATCTGATCTTAAGTTGCGAGATCTGATAAGGTGTAATGCACGAAGCGCTTTCTTTATAATACCAACACAGGTTACTTGGAGGAGGCTAAAGCCTACAGGGCTTTTCCGAAAGCAGTTCTTAGTGGATCCAAACCCCCCCCCCCGGGGGGAGGGGGATACTTAGTATATTTTGCTGACAGGATGTGCAAGTCTTTCCGGGTATCATTTTCAGCAATTTATTCTAAGGTTGGGTATCTGTTCAAAGGATATAATCTAAAGCCGGTTCCCTGATTTTCGTTTTTTTCTATTAAAAATAACAGCAAAGAGGCTGCTCGCCCATACTCGCCCATTGTTTTTGTGGGTTCTGGCAACCATGGCAACTGGCACAAAAGCCTTTGTTCTTTTTTCCAAAAATTCTGAAGCCGGGTGTCATTTTTAGCTTTTTTTCTAAAGCCGGTTCACTAAAACAAGCTTAGGAGTGAACACCCCCGTCGTTTTGGTATCCAAGTACCCCCCCCCCCTCCCGGGATCCAAACGGTAGCCTGAGCCAACGGGGACAATCCTAACTAAGCAGTTCAAATACGTCAATATTCTAATAAATGCTAAATAAAAAAAGGTTGTTTGTAAGTTAAAAAACTGCTATATCAGATTGCAAATTAGAGATATTCCAGTGAAAAACAGTTTCTATCTCGAATTTGTACAGTTGTATATAATTTCAAGCATGCCTTCGATGAGCCACTATAAGAACATTAAACATCCCATTTTTTCAAAGGAAATGTTTGGATCGATATTTGCCTTGAATTTTCATTGCCCAGTTTTGTGAAATTTGACACATTTTATTATTTAAGGCTTCAGAAAAATCTCTCAAAGTAATTGTCGTGTCAGAACTTGTATCATTCTTGCAAAAACAAGATTCAGTAAAAGAAATTTGAATACAATATCCTTGTCACTTTTTAAAGAAAAGAATCTACGGTTTAAGGTATTTTCAAAATTAAGTTGCTACACGCATATATCGAGTTTTTCCAAACAATGTTTTGTGAATTTACAGGCTTGAACTTCGGTATAATGTTATTCTCAAAATAACCCGCTTGTCTCGTAAACCTAACTGCTCTCGATTAGTTCTCAAAAATGCCATTTGTACCATTCTTCCGTTAGACCGCAAACTGACTATCATAAAAATTGTGATCTAAAATTCAACTAGCTTGAGATACAAAATCTCTTTTTTAATTCTTTTTTAGCTTTCTATTTCTTCCGCCGAGTAAATGCAACTATTTGAAATATATAATGACTGCTTGAGACTTAGTCTCCGTTCACATGAGAAATATTGCAGTTCCAATTTTGCAGCAAATAAATGAACTGTTCAGATGGAAACTGAACGATTACGTACCAATTGTGTCGTCTGTTCACCCAAGAACGTTATCGTTCCGTTCCACTTTTGTGTTTACATTTGAACAAAGAGTTTGCGAATGCGCATGTACGTATTTCCATATGCGCAATGCAAGCATTCAGCTAAATTAGCAATTGTTCCGTTTTTCGGACCAGTTCACTCGGGAACAGAACGGGACGATTGCGCAGCGTTCTATTCCCGAAAGAAATCATCCAATATGAAACAGCTCATTTCCATAAATGTTCGTGAGTTATTCTTTGGCTATTATTTAAAGGCCAAACGTTACTTTTCAGAAGTCAATGAGATTATTGGTACTTTCACCAGTTAGCCGACCCCCCCTGGAGATTATGCACTCTCTACTGGTTAATAAAACAAAGTTTCAAGAAGGATTATATAAGATTACATATACATAGGGTTTTCCGATTTTTAAAGAAGTTTGTAGTATTTATGTGCAACAAAAGTGAGCTCTTAATTGTTATTTTCATTTCCTGTTATGCCTTTTAATCTGATCATTTCAAGAAGGTACGCACATTTTCAAGTTACAAATATCGGGATTAAATGGATAATGTTATGGTTTTAGATGTTGAGCGGAAAAGCTTTGAATGCTAGAGGCAGGGGCGGATGCAGAAAAAAATCTGACATTCGCAAAGTTTCGACCATGCCTATATGACCACGCCCAAAAAATCAGTCAAATTTACTATAGTCTCAGAATCGAAGTTTTCCACTTAAAGATGTATTTTTCCTCATATTAAGTTTTCGGATTAGGAAACTAACAACACATTTTTTAAACAGCATAGATTAAATAAAAATATTGAGGCTCAAAGGTTGAGAAATTTAAGGACAAATATTAAGAATCACAGCCAGGTCTGGATTTCATTGACAATTTGGCATTTTACTTATTGAGTGAACAAGAAAAGAGATCTCTGGAAAAATTTTGAGAAACACTCATCAAGCTTTTGTTGTGTTGGCATGTTTTGTTTCCTACATGGCTTTTGTGATGGAAAAACAGCAGCAAAGATTTGAAATGCTCTCTTAATGATGATTTAATGGCAAGTCTAGGCACAGAATCACAAATTGTCAAGAACAAAGAGGATGAGCTAAAATAAGGGTATATTAGGTGTGTGTATCACCCCTTCTCAGGGAGAAAAACTCATGAAAAACATTTTACGTCACTCACTTAAAAAACAGCCATTTAAAGAAAGGAATCTTAGTTCTATTTATACAATGATATTATTTAACAATCAAATACTGTGTTAAGTGTAGAAATTTTCAATGCAATATCCACCCAAATGTTTGACTTCAACACCAAATACCTTAGGGGCCCAGAGCTTTCTGTTATTTATTTTGTGCATTCGCCTTTCTATCTAAACTGCTGTGTGATGTGCCTTAAACAGGGCCAAAAATACAAGTTAGGTCAATACACATAATACAATTTTAGTATTTTCAGGTGTTGGTAAAACAGCAAATGTAACAGAATTTAAAACAATTCATTGTCTTTCCATAACAAGAACATCATAAATATATTATATACAAATTTAAAATGTACATCAAACAAAGTCAGTAATGGCAAAAAAATAAGGCAAACATGGTAACTTTTACTATATGGATTTATATAAGATATTTACTTGGCAGGACCAACTTGCTGTGAATTTCTTATTAATAATGTAGTAATTCCCCCATTAGGAACATTCCATTGATTGCACTTATTTACTACCCATATTTACATTTATTTACACACACAATTACATAGAAAAGAAAACTGTCAGTCACTTGCAAATTCATAAACAAAAATTAATGAATCTTAAGGGTATTTCAGAACCAAAAGTTTCAAATGGTATACTCTTATAGTGTGGAATCCACAAATAATTTTACTAGTTTTAGAGGTTAAACTTGTGAAAAGGGTTACCATATTTATGGCATGACCAGACAAATAAAATCAAAATACTATTACAATTTTTTCATTTACAAATATGACAGTCTAGATTTTTCCAAAACTGACAGCATAAAATTAACAAGAAAAGAATACGCCGTAGAAAATGCAATATCTTAGTCAAAAACAAATCCCCAGCACAGTCAAACTATTTACAGGTTTGTGATAATAACAACATCTATCAATAAAAAATATTTAGAACTCTAAAATCCAGCATATTCAAATTCTTCAAGATATCTATAGAACAGCATCATTCGTCAGAATGCTACATCATCATTATCAAGATGTACGGTTACATCATGTACCTGACTCGAACGCTAAAAGTTCTGATTGAAAGCCTGCATAAAAATGGCTATTTACCTTAAAAAGCATCATGTAGTCATCAAAATATTATTTGAGTCTGAATCTGTCTAAATAACGTCCTCCATCATGAAAATGAAAACATAGGCAAAATTTTGGTTCAACAATTTTAGGTCAAACTGAACTGTCCTCGCATATTGCCATCTATCAAATTCCATCCATCAACCAAAATCTTCGACAAACTTTGAACATCTTCATAAGAAATCCGCTGATTCAAATTAAAAATCATCTTATATTTGACTCCTTTCACTCACTCTGAAGTACAATTGCTGCTTATCTGCAAGCAACTGTCTCCACATGGCCGTTGATCTGGAAGCGAGGTTTCTATCTACTCACTTTCCAAGGTTCTCTCCCTCAACTGGCAACCGAACATAGTTCGCATCTACCTTCGCCACATTCGCAAAAAATTTTCCCATATACATTTCCTATTGGTTTTCAGATGGCTAAATAACATAGCTGGACTGACATTCGCACAAATTTTTGGCATACATTTTTCAGTACTATTTCGTTTGCGCACGCATGCCTAATATATTATAATTCCATTCGACATTCGCATCAAACCTTATTGGTGCTCTGTGAATTTATGCGTAAAAGGGGGAGCCCTCTTTCGAATATATCATCTCTAAATCACGAAAACGAGGGAATAAAACCTAAAAAGTAAACAACAAGGTGACATCATAGCAACTAGAGCAGGAAACAAAACTTTTATTTCTTGTATTCTATGGACCTTTTTTTATTATCTGGCCATTTCTAGTACAATATTCACAATGCTGAAAGATATTAACAGACAATTACCAAAAGACATGTGGAAATCTGACATTCGCCAGTGCGAATGTTGCGAATGTCTGGATCCGCCCCTGGCTAGAGGGAGCGAGCTTCTTGACAGAAACACTAGCATATTCAGGGCCTGTTTGCACGGGAAAAGGTCTCGTGTAAACGGTTGGGATCGGACCCAAACAGGTACGGATACAAAATAAGGTGTCCATTTCGAGGTACTTTGTAAGAAATTTATTGTTTCGACTTGGTTTAATCTCAGCCTTCAAATCTATTTATCAAAATGTCTGCTTTTTCAAAATTAATATAGAGGCTGATAAATTACCAAAGAGCAAAGTTTTTGGTTGGACTTCACAATCTTGGACTTAACAAAGGCTTTCGCAAAGCTATGGCTAGCGTTGGCCCCTATAACTGGAAGTTTGGCTCGCGGCTAGCCCCCCCCCCTCCCCTCCAGATTTTTAAGGCTAGAATCGCCACTGATGTCAAATGTGTTTAAAAGATGAAGCGAAATTGAGAGTTTGGCAAGAGGCAGGTATGAAGTTACTGAGTTTGAGTTAGGACTGTTTTCAAAAATATGAAAGCATAGACAATAAAGGAACCCTGAAACTGGGGAACATGCTTCCAACTTTTGGAAAATGCTCCTTTTCTGAAAGTGCTTTCTATAGAACTTTAGAAAGGTTATGGATTGGCTGGGGGATGAGCACCCTTTAGGCACCCTGTGTCTACATGCCTAAGAAATCATTTATGACTAAGAAGAATGATGTTTCGCGTGATCTTTACAAGGAATGGCTAAAGTCCCAAGACAAAGCCAGGTGGCCTTCAATGAAAATTTCACCACTGGAAAATACCGATATTCGATAAATTTTAATTCCACTGCAATTTCTATAAAACATAAATTAGAAATGTCCATGCTTCTACAGTGTTTTCATTCTAATATTTACATGCAAGAACAGCTAAACCAGCTCTATTGATTTCTTCTTCTTTCCTATTATTGACAGTAATTTAAACTGTCAATAATTTTACGCCCCATCTTTGAAAACCACTATGCGTGTAAACAAAGAGATAAGATATGGGCTTTTGATATCGTTTGCTTAGTTCGCGTTAAACATCAACTTATTCATGAATACATAATTTTTTACCGGACAAACATGACAGGGTGAAGGTTTGGGCGACAACCCTAGATTTTCATTATTTCTGACTTGGTGGGCAATATGGTTAGCTGGTTGGCAAAGTCGCCAGATGGAAGGTGAAAAAAGAACAATGTTGTCTTATCTTCATTTATGCTTTCGCCCGTAAGTTTCACTTTTCATAACCCTATATACGCCCGTCCCTCACCCCAGTCTTCAAGGTCTGGGAATGCCACTGAGGGATTTTTGATCCAATCAATTTGGGCTATTATATAAAGAAGAAATTGTATTAGGTATGCTATAGATTATAATTATCAAAAATTTCAGGCTCCTTTCTTGAGTCAACGAACGAATTCAGGCTTGTAACAAATTGAAGGGAAAAGCTGAAACATCATACAGAAATGCGCCTTAACTAGGCCTGCTTAATATTATACAATTATATCTTATTGTCATGAAAAATTGAAGGTTGCTTCTGTCTTGTGCTAGTTAAATATAGACTACAAGGCGTATTACAATTGCCTTAGGTCAGGCATTTACATAAAGGAGCTGTGAAGTAAACACAGTTTTATAAATAAATGATCACTTGGACATCCACCGAAAGTGGCAATGACAAGAGGTTGCTAGTCGCCTGTCGATGTCTAAAAATAACTAGACGAATTGCTTGCGATAGTAGTGGCTGATCATCAAAAAACAATTTTTAGGTTTAAAGGGAAAATGTTTCTTTCGTTGATTTGGAAACATAGATCAACGTACAGCCACTACGTATATACAACATTGTTGTTGAGCAATGATTCGTTTAAATCAAAAGATAAGTACCGATTAAACTCATAAATCTCACAAACCTTAGTTTATCAATAACCCAGAAAGAACCCAAACATCTGTAGATATCAACAACTCAAAGGAGGACAGGACTTTCTTCTCTGCCACTACCAATAACCAAAAACCAACAACTTAACACGATTTTCATAATTTTCGAAGAGACTTTGCAAAAGAAAAGAATTAGGTCTTTGTGAAATGACAATCCAGTCCCAACATAAGGAAAACATTGGCCCTGTGGTCAATAGTTTGAGTTTAATCTCAATAAGAACCTTCGTATTGGCCTTAGAGTTTCGAAATTGCAAAGTCACGTGAATAAATAAGGCATACAATACTCTAAGCAAGTAAAATAAATAACAAGTTGTGACTATTTGATTTCATTGAACATGAGACACTCTTTCATGTAAATAACAAGAGATGTAGACGCTTATAACGTGGAGTTGACAAACCTTGCATAAAACACCTTAAACAAACATTACAATTATTTAAAAAATTATACAAATATTATTAGAAGTTTGGTAACAGCCAATTCAAGAATCTCATTGCAAATTCGTAACCTAGGAAACATGCCTAGGAAAGAAAAGCAGAACAAGATTAAAATGGATTTGATAGAAAACCTGAGTAAACAAGAAACAATTTAATAAAGTAGTCGAAGGAGTCTTACTCTTGGCAGCGGTTGTCTTTTCAAAAATGTTGTTGTCAAGATTATTGTAACGAAATTTCATGAAAAAGTAATTTTTACAAAACTATATTATTACAGTTTTACACATCTATATTATATCAGCAGTGTCTTGTCGGGAAATCCTGGGCTTTAGCCCCCAACACCCCCCTTTCCCTACCAGAGTAAGAGTAAGAAGCTGAAGTGCAATCTCAGTAGGGAAATTGGCCTAGTACAGTTATCTACTGTCAGGAAATATCCGGGTGTTAGAAACACTCTTTGCCTTTTGGCTTATAGATTCTTAGATCCTTTAAGCATACGTAATAGCAAACAGCTGAAAGATCAACTCTGTAAACTTTCATCTTAGATTAGACTTGAAAAACGACAGAAATTTGTTAAAAAACAAATGGTTTTGAAACACGTGAGAAAACGTTATCTCAATTCCCTGGCGAGGACCAGCACAACCACACCCACATATCCCACAGAGGGCGCAATTTAACCGCAAATTGATAATTGGTCAGAAGTCGCAAAGTAAAACCACTATGCTATCGAACTGAAATGAGCAAAAATGGAAAGTTTCTGAGAGAGCGAAACGAGTAGGTGTCTACTTACAGCATTTGCGGGAAACGCCCTGACCATAACAGGGGTAAGGCCTCTGAATAGGGCAGATGGGCCTTCATTTCTCACCTTAAAATAAAATAAGAGCAAAAATTGATTTCACATTATTGACTTTAAAAATCCTATTGGAGTTTAGACATAAGAATTTATTTCAAAATTTCGAAGATACCATCTGAAAGAGCACTAAATATACCTATAAATGTACGAATTCAGTTAAAACTGTTCCACACTAGTTAGGCAATTGCAAGACCTGAATGATTACTTGGCCTGGGTCACATCTAGAGTTTAGAACCAAGAGGAAATGGCAGTGATTTGGTAAGGAAAGTGATTCACTGATTGTTAATAAGTAGGATTCTTTAAAATGTTCTTCCAAATCATGTTATCATTTACCGCAATAGCTTTTCATTTTTATTTTGACAGTCAATTCAGCATACTTTAAACATTTCAGTTTGAGATAACACGCAGACGTAGACTTTCTTCCTCTAACTGCAGGATTACGAAAAGTGTTCTCATCCTACGATGTTCACCGCATATGAGCAAAAATCACGAAAAAAATGTATGATGTAAGTGAAACACTTCAATTTGTCTTCCTCTCGACCATCAGCGTTGCCACCTTTCGTTATTAGTTAGGTTATCCAAAAAACAAGTCGAAATTTCGAAAGTGTTCTACTTATTTAAAGAAATACTAAAAACAACAAGGAATCCCTTCTAAAGCCAACTGGATGCTTGATAACGAAAGAGGCTTATAAAAATTCCATCGGATTATTGTTGAAGTAGTGATGCAGAAACATTAGACGGTAGTCGATGTGACCTTTTTGTGATATATTTTTACATGAAGTTTTTAACTTGTCTTACCCCATATCTGTAATTATGATTTTTAACTATTTGACCACATTTTTGTCTCTTAAAAGTTTTGTCTCTACCTCTTAAAAAGGAGACGTTTTATTGCTCTTCAGGTAATAAAAGCAGCTCACTACGAGCCTCTGCTACCTCTCCCGGAAAACAGACAAATCAAAACAAGAAATTCATTCTACTAATACAACTATGCTCAGGATAAAAAACAGGGCCATACATGGATAAACATGGTTTAAGATAAGATAAATGGTTGTAAGCCTTAAGCCATAACAAAAAGAATGCGATTTATCATGTTCATCGCCAAAAATGCTGATTTAACATTGCCAGAGCTCTGGAGACAATTAACTTGAATTAAACAACATATCGGTTTGAATTCTCTAAAAATACCGACTTGTTGAGCCATAAGTTGACTTCAGATGAAGGAAAAGAAATTCAAACTAAGAGTTAATCTTATTTTCAGAGATTTCCTTGTTTGTTTTATCTTAGTTGGGGTACAATTGCACAATCATCGCTATCTGTATACCGCAAACATTTCGTCAACGTTGACAGTGATTTAAATGAAATACGCATATTTGTGCAAGGTCTAATCATATAAAAACGTTGGTCTGTTATATGATTACGAAAGTGGAACGCCCTAGATATATGATACTAAATAACTTTCTATAAAACATTTTATTCAAGCCGCGCAGGTGTTTCAAAACACATAGCTCTAAAAAGGATTCCATGCTAGGATTAATCAGCATTTTCAAACAAAGCTCGATAAAAAAAAGACCAATTCTGCATGTTTTTTGTTCCTTTTAAATTCACTGTTGTATTTTATAAGCGATGCCCGTGGTTACATTTAACTAACCAAAGGAAATTATTTTTTCATTATCAAGTATTATGAGAAACCGTATGCAAGAAAACAGACATTTCGACTGTCCCTATCAGTATTATAGGGTCAAAGAACAGTATTTTGCACGAGATTGTATACAGAATATGAGCGTCGTTACTTGTAACAGCGATGTATCCTGCAAACTGGACCATGAGATATGGAAGACGCACAAGCAAAATAGGGTCAATTGTGTATTTATCCCGTTTGCAAAAACAGTCGATTCCACCGGATAAATAGTGCAAGCATGTTTCGCTGACTGCCCACATGTACCGATAGTTTCAAAATAAAGCAAGCATGTTTCGCTGACTGCCCTCATGTACCAATAGTTTAAGAAAGGGTTCGTCCACTGTAATATTCAACATAGATTACATTTGAACTGACATTAAAAACGGTAAGGTGCACAGTTACAACCTGCTATTTATCTCGTATCAAAGCCTTCAATTATTCCTTAATACGTTTTTATCACATTACAAAAAATTGCGGGTTTACAAAAGAAGGTTTTCAGAAAAGGATTTTCTTTTACTGATTAAGATAACGGCTTCAGGCGACTCAAGATTTGGTTGCGAATTATTTGTTGCGATTATTTGTAGCTGATGACCTTAAACAGCTGAGGATGACTAGCGTATGCTGATACGGGATTGGGATGGTAAGCTGTTTTGCGTATATTAGCCAGGTATCTTTGGAGCTTTTAGAGTTTGACTTAACAAAACTGAGTCGCGCGGAAGAGACGATTTGGTAGAGTGGTCACTTACCAGTTCTTTGAAGACACTCCTAATTCCTTTTGGGTAGGTTCCTTCAGGTGCTGAAAAAGAGGAAGACTTCATTACAAGATATGCTAGATAAGACAATATAATTGTGTAAATATTTTAGATTATATTATAAGTAAAAATGGTTTAAAATTGGATATTGAGAAGAACAAACCGCAAAAGAATATTGCTTTGCATTGAAAAGTAGGCTTTCTTTGAAAAATTTTATTCGAATACGGCCTTTCGTTGCTCTGTGGAATCTTTGAAACTGAGGATGGGTTGTGCCTTAGCAGCTAATGAAATTAAAATCCCATGAATCAATATTATACATTTTGAGAGCCGATATTTATAAACTTGATTAACTGAAGCTGACTTTAATAATCTTCAGCAGTTCAGTTCACGCAGATCTTTATAAATGATGTTTCATAATATTTGTCTTACTTGCCCTTCTATATTTTCTATGAGTCTACACTACATACTGGCAAAGTGTATAAATTAAATGAATTGAGCTTTTGATGATATTTTGATAATAGAAGTCATTAGGGAAAATAACTACTGCTAAAATATAAAAATTAGCCAGGCAAAAGAAATTAAACGTAAAACAAGGACAGGCTGCAGCATCAGCAACTCGTGTAGAAAATCAGATATAGCAACTCGTGCAGAAAATCAGATATGTAATAAAACAAATAAACCTACTTTTTAAAAATTATATTAAATAACCACTAGTCCTATTTGCTGAACGTAGTAATCTAACTCTCCATTGATATTACTACAAGTTAGCCTTGTTCTCCAAACGTTTTCTAATTTTGTTGCCAAACATGATAAAGGAGTCAGCAGTAAATTTTTTGGGCTGGTTACCACAACGTACCAGTACAAACTTGAGGTACACACTAGTACGCATCTGTACACACAAAACCAAACATTTATTCCTTTGGCTACTTTAACTTTTGAAATCTAAAGAGCAAGGCACTATTTCTACTTAGACTTTTGGAGGTTAAGCTCTTAAAAGCTGTTTGGAAATAACAAGAAACTCTTTAAACCTCTTTGAAACGCTAAAATAAGCCTTCACTCGCCCAAAACTAAACAATTTTATGACAATGATTATATGTAAAAACCGCTCTTCAAAAGACACCCTTATAATTACAGAAATCATCTGGCAGGAATTTTAAGTTATTGTATACGAAATGGTTTCGGGACATTTTAATCCTAATCACGCATTTGCTCACATTTCGACACAGAATACTGACCCAGGCGAAAGCTTAACTTTTCTGTTGTCGTTAATCTACTATGACTTAGCATTAAAAAATGTTTTATCGTTTGTGGGCGGCCACAGCAGAGTACAACAGCATGAACACGAGGATCAACTGAATGGAAATAATGGCGGGAAACCATATTTTGGTGGGAAGTTCAGGGTATTGTGATGGCGATAAGAAGCATCAGTGGCTTTCTCGCAATGTTTAGGGCGTGGCTTCACGCTGGCAATAAATCATGTTTGACAGATGAGATCTAAGCAGAATTAACTACATTTCTTTCACAAATACATCACCAATTCACCAGCTGATATCCAGGTTTTGACTTTGCAGAATTGCAGTAACAACATAAAGATGAGGGACTGGGCACCAAAATAGCAAATATCTTTATTAGTGGGTCAGCTTTGTTGGCAGTTGCAAAGGCTGGGACACTAAAACTTGTACTTCATCAAATCAACACGAATTCCACAGAAATATTCCCATTTCCCTGACTTGAATCGACAGCATTTAGTCGCATTAACTAATTCCTAACAATTTTTTAACTCACAAAATAAACTAAATTTGATCAATACTTACCAGTTTGCAATCTTGACTTGAGAGTATCAGGTCCAATCGCAACCATCCAGTTGAAAATTCCAGCAGTTCCTGGAAATAAAACAAAATAAAGCAAGCTAGAAGCGACACAAACATGTGATTAGACCTTTGCTGCATACTTTTACGTACTAATAAAACAAGTGTGTTTGAAACAATCTGAGCACGTCACTGTTTGATCAGGCTGTTTGAAGCGTCACTATTTAAGTTCCTTACTTTCCATATATACAGTTACAGTGCTATGGCGTCTCAGGCCATAAGCCCATAACGGGTTCATGTAAAGGATAGATAGAAACCGAATGTACTCGAACGTAGAACACTAAGTGTTTGAAATGAGCAGTTTAAGTGAAAAGACAGTAAAAACGAAAGAAAAAACAAAGCTTAAAGGCAATTTTTTTCGTTGTGAATTGGTTAAAGAGAACAATAGCTGGACCAATAGCCTAAACACGATTCCAGCGGTCCGCCATATTTTTTACAATGCGATAAATTAAAGAGGGACTGGAAACAATAAAAAATCAAATTGTTCTTTTAATCAATCAACGTCGTGACAGATTGCCTTTAAGAGACATTACCTCCCGCAAAAAGAATCCTTAGAGGGCTGAGCTGTTCTCTCCTACGACGAAAGAATACTTGATCAAATAACTCTTATAAGAATAAAATTTCCAAATGGCACAAAATGGCAATGAAACACATTTTACTGTACTGAAGTCAGTTTAAGTTTACCGTCCATCACTACTAAGCGATAACAAGTGTTGTGTTGTTTATTGTTTTATGTATTGTCTTGTTTTAGTCTTGTTGTTGTTGTTGTTTCGCGCCTTTTATGTAGATTCGTTAGGCTTGGGTTGAGGAACTAAAAAGCAAAATTTAGGAAATCGGATTTCGGGTACTTGGATTTCAGCTGAAGCTGAGTTGTCGTGGATTGAGAATTTCCAGTATTGTAGAACTCGATGGATTTTTGTTATGACCGCTATTTCACTTATTCGCTGATTTGTAAATATTGTAAATAACGCTGTTACTTCGCTCGCACTTGAGCTAACAAGTTAAGCTGACCCGGGTGAAGTCAACCCTCTAGAAGAACCAGCTAGCCCGGGGCTCGTGTAAACGTTATTTTCTTTGATGAAACGTGTTGATCTGAGCCGGAGTGGGGAGTGGAATCTAGTCCGGGCTCTTCTGAACAGAGCCCAAGTTGAAGAGTCGAAGAGAGAAAACGACTCACTCTGTCCACACAAATTAGGATTTTTTTAATATAGACGGATTCGAAAAAGCCAAAATGAAAAGACAGCCTTGTTGCTCAATGATTTTTATATTGTCGTCATTTTATGTTCTGGCACACTCTGGATTATCAAGCAAATGTTGATAAATGGCCGGAACACACATTTTATTAGAGCCTTTTGACTAAGCGTGGGGTGGATGTTGTTATTCTTGAGCCGACTTTTGTCTGATGCACAAAAGCAACTCTTATCGCATGCTTAACAAATTACATAAATATTTAATGTTACATTCACTGAAAACGAGTAGAAGGGCCCTGGCTTACGTTTGTCCCGCTGGCGTGATGTTCTCTAGTAGCAGCTCGTAAGACATAAAATACATACCAGACGCAGGAACATCTAGAAACAATTAAAATGTAAATCATAAAATCTCAAAGTCAACCCAAATAGTCTTGGGCTCATTGGAATAAAGAGAATTCATGGATTTTGCGTAAAAGTCTTCGTTTGAACTATTATACAGAAAATTCTATATGAGAAAAAACCGTCAATTTTCTTTAAAGCCCCTCTTTCTTATAAGCCCCTCGTTTTCAGAAGAAAAAATTCAATTAGCCCCCCTCTCAATTTAGTCCCCCATATTTTCACTGTTGCCGAAATAAGTAAACCTGACAAAAAACAGAGGTTTTCATTTTATCCATTGGTCGTTCAATACTTCGCATCAAATCAAAATACACACCATGTCTCCTCCAGTCACGACAGATCCGAAGACAAAGATTTAAAGTACATTAAGCACAGGCCATGTGAGAGCCTTTTCCCATACATACAGGTATACACATAAATACAGGCAGTTGGTACTCTGAGGGAAGTCGACCTTTTCGAATGCTCGATTTCAGAAGGCGAGATGGCCCAAGAAGATATTTTAGAATTAATAATTGATGTTTTTTATTCTGCAAATAACAAAGAATTAGTTTACCACTATAAGTGGCTTTTTATTACACAATATTTATTAAGCCCCCTCTCTCAATTTAGCCCCCCCTCTCTTATAAGCCCCCCTTTAAAGTATTGAAAAACAATAACCCCCGGGGAGCTAAAAAGAGAATTTACGGTAATCAATTTGTAATAAAATTTTCCCGTTGATTGGAGATGCCCGTTACGGGAAGCTTGTCCGTTAGCAGAGGTTTTACAATAAAGGGCTTATATATTTGCTCTTTTGAGGCAAGACTTGACATTTGATCACGGTGATAGACGAAGAACAAGTTGATCACGGTGGCTTCAATTGTCAAAATTGTACAGCATTCTGACCCTTAGAATGTTTCTCATCTCAATCAAAAACGAAATTCACGAATTTCAGAAATAAGATTTTATCAGGCGATTATCTTGATACCAAGATTCTCCTTTAAGGCTTGAATCCTGTTTCGCGAAGCTAAACTTGTGTGCTATCAAGAAAGGAAACTATAGCAAAGTCTCCTCCAGGAAACTACATGCCAAAATGGTTAGCGTGCAGCGTCATGCCATGTTACTTGCTTGGATTCGTTAGAGAATAATAGGGCGTTATAAAATATGGCGAAATATATGAGCAAATGCATCCCACCTCTAAGCCCATAATTTGGCAGGTGGGAGGAAATCGTCGCGAGAAGAAAAATACAAAGGAATCTATAGGAGGGTGGGATCTCACCTCTCAGTTTACAGGCTGGAAGGTGGGGTGATTTTCTTCATATAAACAGGCCCTTAGATCGACGAAATCTATTTATTCGGCTCTCGCAATCGATCCCAAATATGGCGTGCAAATCAAGATCAGCAAATCATATTTTCGAAATTCAATTTCTTAGAGCTTCCTTAAATTGGGCAGTTGACAATACTGGAAGGTTTCCATCCGTACGGGGGTGGTTTTTTGGTCATATGTTAAAAGTAATTGAGAAAGGATTATGATGTTTTGAAGAGTTTCACAGCTTTACAGTGTTCAAATGGCAGTTCGCAATTGATCATAACGAAAGTATGGAACATTCATAAATTATTACTTATTGCTGGTTTAGAACCTCAGCAAATTCGTACTCTTATCTTTATCTCATAAAAACAACAGCGGAAGCTCAAGATTCACCCACAGATTTATCACATAAACTAATGTAAGTCCTGTCTTTCTAAACGCAGAGACACAGTTGCAACAAGTAAAATAAAATCACTGATAAAATGTATTTGTTGTAACTGTTGTAACACTGAGCTCAGAAACAAAAGTGCTTCAAGTTTATTACAAAGATGGTCTCTAATAAGTGCTCAAAGATGGTCTGAAAAATGCTCAAATAGGATGCAGAGCCCAAGTGACTAGCGATCGCCTAAAGTAAGGTGAACAAGTTTCTTGTATCGTTTTATTACACGAGTAAGCTAACATTTAGAGAATGAAAGTGGCATCGTTGCAAGGTCTAAAAAATCATTCAGATTTGCTGGAAAAGTGACGCTTTATGCATATATACAGTAAAAGCTAAGTCGAAAAGGTCTCTGTCAGTAAATCTGCTTCTTTGGACCCCAAAAATTAAACTGTAAATACTGCATTCTAATATTTGATGTGATGAAATAATGATAATAATTTCTTTCAGTGACATAAGGAAAAATGCAGTCGATTAACGAATATTGTCATAAAGAAAACAAAAAAAATTACCCCTCAAAAGAGTTGCACATGTTCCTTTATAAATCCCTCTAAAAAGGCCAGCCTCCTTGTATATTTGTTTTGCACAGTCAACAGGCCCAGCATATTTGACTTTTGATGAGTCACCGCCTGATTGAATCTTTGATTAAGTATTGAAATATTAAATTACTTGCAGAAAAATAATAACTGGCTGCAAATCTGGTTTGATTGTAAGATTGACAGCTACAAAATGCTTTGCAAAAAGATAGCATTAAAAATGAATAGCATATAATGAACCAACATACAAAGTATTTTGAATACCCTAAAGCGTTTTAATGAATAGCTATTTTTATTAGCAGTAGTGATTCATAAATAATATACTTCAGTTTACAAAGTGAAAAATGTAAAGTTACAGAAACAATAGAAAAAAATGGTCATGAATTATACCAACAACTGCTATCTTGCAAATATGAAATCATAAGTAGTTAATGAATTCTAGCTTTTTCATTTATGCAACTTCAACAACCTTTGTAACAGCATAAAGAATTTAAGTAAAAGTTGACTTGTTACAGTGATATGTAGAATCTCCTATTGTCTAATTCAAATTTTCTTATTTTCTAGAAGCAATAAATTAAAAAGAGATTAACAGCCACCTGTAAAAGACACTTGATTCTTTCGCCTGGTGCCATGATAACGGTGGTACAAACACCAGCTAACATACCTGCATTCCAGTTTTGCAAAGGTCTACAATGGTATAAAATCACCACTCTCTACAAACTGTCACTGAGGTATGACAAAAAGAAAAACCTTATCAAACTGTTAATTAACATAAAACACATGATAACTGATCTTCCCTAGTATCTGTCTGATCTACATAGGGATGACCTGATCTACAGAGGAGCCATCAGATATCTGCATAATTCATAAAAAAAATCACTCTCTGACTTGGCAAAGCTCAGATTTCAAAATAACCAGACACACATGTTGGAATTATCTTATCCTTTCACATGAACTCTCAAATTGGGCAACAAACTGTTATAAACAATGATCTTGATTATAGATAAAAAAATTAATAGCTAAAAAAATTCTTATCTGATCCCCAAAAATTAAACAGTATGGTACTTACGTTAAAACATCGTTAGGATTCTTTATCTGCAATTTTTTTCCAATGCTAAATCCCCAGAAACAAACAGCATAAAGTGGAGTTATACCAATTATTGGTGCTGTCATTCCTTTATATAGTCCTTTGAAGCCCTACAGACAAGAAATTAGAGCATCAGTTGACTGGTTGTCTTCATTTTTATAATGGAAAAAACTAAAAAAGCAACCTATCCATCACAGCAAAAAATAATCAAAAACTACAAAACATCTCAATTAAAAATTTCATTCTAGATAAAAATACATCAAATGTTGATTTTATAACAAAAAAACATAGCTTAATCAGATGATTTATGTTGCTGCTTTTAAAAAATAAAACAATCTTGTAGCTTTCTTCAATGGTAGACTGATACAATTTAAAATTTTGATCGCAATGAGATCAAAATACCCGTCCTGTCTGTAACTACTCAAAATGACATATTGGAAAGTTAGCATTAGTTATATTTCCATAAGATAAGCAAGGACCCCTATCATTGGCCTTTGTATTTAGAAACCTGTCTACTTGAAAAATATTCTGTTTCACAACATTCAAGTTTGAAGTGTACAGCTGTGGCATCACAGAATAGAGAGAGATGGCATGTAGAGTGTTATGCTAGCTTTCTGTTAAGGTTACAGTAAACGTTTTTGACACAATATTTGTTTTTCTCTCCCTAAAAGCCAAACTATTAATGTAATCAGATTAAGCTATACATCATTTGATGTACAAGAATGTGGTGATTCCAACCATATCAAAATAATTGGCAAATATTGTAAAATGACACTTTCCAGGCAAATTTATTGCTTAAATGAGTGTACCACCTTCAAAAGCTATTTTGTACCCTTGCGTTTGAGGTATGAAAATCTGACTTATATCAGCAGATAGCACAGATCCTAAGCTACCAAAGCGTGTCTCAAATATTTTCAATTCCTCCTCCCCTTGAAACTATACCCTGTCAAAAATTGGCAAACAATTTTTCTTCCCTCTCATAGCTGTATTTGGCTATAAAAGGCAAACCAGAGCAAGTACAACAATTTTTTGACACAATTTTCTTAACTGACATCTGTCCTAGCCGTGTACAAATTTTTTAGCCATTCAATTGGTTTCTTGGGTACAAAATAGCTTTTCCATACCTGTATGTAGAGGAGTTGTAAGTCTGTAGAAAACGGGATTCTACTTGTAAGTTACACTCATAAACCACAGTGTAATCCGGGTCAAGTGATTGAAGCTTTAAGATAAATAAGCCTGTTTAAATAAACACAGCCATACATGGGATACATGGATGTGCCATGCGATATTGTAAATGAGACATGCGACCACAACGGCAAAGCAATGGTAACTGGCTTAGCAGGTCAAGATATTCTCAGACCTCAACTAAAAGTTTTGATAAAGAAATTATGGAAACCTTTGTTTACAAGGGATTTTTTTCATTTTCAAAATGGTTGTTAGTTTCAAATTTGGTATCATTGTGTGCCTTGAAAGTTCAGCTACTTGAATGTGAAAAAATTGAAAAAAGGATGCTTTTATCAAGAAAACGTTTACCGTAACCTTAAGTCAGTCACTTGAAAAGAACTATGCTAGGAACAGGGGTGTAATGCTAGGGGATGCAGGAGGCTGAGCTTCCATGTTAATGTCAAAAATGGCTAATTTCTACTTTTTCTATTATTTTTGTGCACAAGATCAAGCTCCCCCTGTTAAACTTAATAGCACTACTCTTGCAAAGGAGGAGAATAGCACCTTTTCATCAGTGTCCATTGACTCACATTTCTTTGAATAAAAGCCTCATTTGTGATATATCTTTTGAGGCAATTTCACCTGAGTGGCTGAGAAAAAAGTTTGTTTTAACATTTTTGCAATTCTTTTGTTCATTTATATTGACTTGTGGATCCTTTCCAAGCTTGATTCATTCCTAATTTGTCGTTTTGGATCTGTTTTCTTGTTTAAAAGCCCCTTGAGGCATTGTTTTACGTGGGTTTCCCACCTCAGCTTATATCTACAGCCACATGGTTGATATGATTTGCTCATGAAAACAAGACAATGTCTTCAATGCATTTCAAATCAATAGCTAGGAGGTTGAAAGAGGGAAGGGAGGCCGGTGTGAAGGCAGGAAGGGAAGCAGACAGGCAAGTAGGTAGGGTTTCATGAAAAAAACAGGGAAAGGAGAAGTGTGATAAAAGGTAGATTTGGGGCTTAAAACAACAGTTGCCTGATAATCCCATTATGTATTAAACCAGGCCTCTCTGGGAAAAAACAACGCGGGCTATAAACAGCCCTTGCCAGTTTGGCTACGTGACCTATTTAGCCCTTGCAGAACTGTTGTTAATTTTGTTATATTTGAGTATTTACAAAGGTTTTACATTGCCAATTCTTGAAACACTATTCACCTTAAGAAGGCATTTTGTGTGTATTACTACCTTTGAATTTTGTATTACAAATCCTTAAAACAAGACAAAAGAGGGACATAACTTTTTTGTAATAAAACAAAGTTTTCTTAGGTTTTGCCAGTCAAATGTAGCTTTTTTGGGAATGCCTGGTTTATATTTCATGACTTAAAAAGAAATTGTTTCATATTTGACAGCATGGTGTCACGTTTCTCACTTTAATTATTTGTAGCATTAATCACGCTTTATATCATTCCATTTGTGCAAACACATTTCCTATTCTATTGCAAGTTTTAGCAGATAATACAATAGTTTGTTAACATGTGCTATATAAGGAAACGGAAATCTCTTATTTATAATGCCATTTGATAAACACATAGATGTGTAAGACCTCTTTCTCTTTCTTTACTAATACCCTAATATTTAGCAGTAAGTAGTACAAACATTGAGATGCTAAACTGCGCAGATGAAATGACAATGTTGGTTTGAAAAACTGCTCAGGCGGAGAAAACCTTCGCAAATTTATTTTGCGCAGAGGCACGCTGTAGCCTACGTCTCCAGGAAAGGCCTGTTAAATTAAACTTGGAGTGGCAGCTAAGCTGAGCTTTGTACCATCCTGTTCTACACACCAAAAGCCTATAAATGGCTTTATTTTTAGAATTTAAACCTCTTGGAGACATTTGTCATTACAACTTAGTAGGCAATGAGGATATCAAATGAAAATTAGGTGTATACCTCCTTTGATATTGTCTTCTTGGCACAGTCAATGACTCCGGAATATAAAGGTGCATCTTTAGGTTGTGTTTGTAGACGCACCTACAAATTTTCAAAAAGAATTAAATAAATAGAGAATCAAAATCAAATGAAAAATACAGACTTAGCTAAAGACAACAATTTTTACACAATGTTGGAAAAACATTTCGGTGTCCATGCATGTTTGCATCAATTTTTCACTCAAAGTAACCAATTTTTTTTACAATGTTCATAAGGTAAAAATAGAAATAATTCAATGTTAACAAAACGTTACAAAATACATGCAAAACACCCTTAATTCAAGTGGCATCCTTGGACAGCTTTTAAAGGTTATAAGGACCTTATTTTTGTGGAGAGTCCACCCTGGAGGTGGTTGCTTAAACATAATTACAGGCTTTTTAGTGCTTAAATGCATGTTATAATTGAGAAAACCTAAGTATATAAAAGCCTATAAAGTCTCAAAAGTGTAAGGTCTACATTCTAACTTTTCATATTTGCAGAAAAAATGTGGAATCTTGTGTGTGCAATGCGTCACTCTGCAGTTTGTCAAGCAATGTCAGGAAACTAGAAAATGCCATTTATTTATTTAGCAACTAATGTGTTCAACCAAAAGCAAATGAATTTAGATTTTTACAAAGCCATCTGAAAATTGGAACTCTGGATTCCTTTTGACACACCCTCTTTATTTGTAGGACCATTTAAGGTTAAAAATGCAATGTTTCATGCGCATTTAAAGCCTGTTATATTTTTGTTAAAAACACTTCTGAAACTCCTTCTTGACCCACCCTTTTGAAACACCAACAAGATATCTGTATCTAACCACTTGGTGATGACAAATTGGACTTTGGACTCAAATTTTGTACGCACATTTACATTGTACACTCATTTAGGCCCGCAATGAAAACTGTAATTTATACCTTTATTGTATCAAGTGGATGCCCCGAAGCTACCAAACAGACACCTCCAACACCACCAGCAAGAAAACTTTTCAAGGCGGATGGAGGATTTTTGGCTGGATGCTCAACATTCTCCTCCACCTCTACAACGTCGGTTGCCGCCATTTTTTGAACAACAGCAAGAGGAAGAGAAGACGTGTCTAAGCACAGGGTATCAAAGGCCACAGAGATTATACTATATATATAGTTGTACTTTTACTTCCACATTTCCAGGGGCGGATTTAAGCAACAATAATTGGGGGGGGGGGGTGCTAGATACTAATTTTGGTGCCACGCCCTTCAGGTCATTGGTATATGATGGAAACGCCCATTTTTAAAATTTGGTTTCAACTTTAAGACAATAAGAAGCAGTGGTGTAGCCAGGGTTGGAAAAGAGGAGCAAATTTTTGCTGACCAGATCCCTAAGAATTAGGGGAAACACCCATTTTGTAAATGCATTTGGAAAAGCTATGGCATTTATCACGTGGGAATTTCCCATTATACAACGTCGTATGTAGCGTTTTGTTGCTGACCATATTCAATATTCTATAACAGTCCATTTCCTTCACAATTCCACTAACGTTTATATCCTGAATTGTGTAAGGCGAGGAAGCACTACGTGTAAAAAGTGATTTTCCAAAGTTTTAATCAAATATCTAAAAATAACAAACAGTCTTTAAAAGTTTTAAACCAAGTCCGTTCTCCTTGGAGCAAAATCCATGACAAGCATTTCAGAATCCAGTTTTTTAAGGATTGGACTGCTTTGACATTTTAGTTTCTATTTTATCGGGAATGTCTCAAGAATGTGAAGGACTTATTTATACAAACCCCGAAACGAGGGGAAATTGTTGAACATTCTGTGAAGTTATAGAGGAGGGTCTCCTGCGTTTCAGAATACTCCTCCTCCCCCCGCTACGCTACTTTTAAGAAGATAAATACTGATAAGAAGATATAAAAAGTAAAATTTTGGATTTACTTTGTTACTACTGACTACTAACAAATGATTTTTACCGAATGAAGCAAAATTTACCGAAGGACACAGAAAAATTGGGGTGGGGGTGTCGCACCCCCTACACCCCCCGCTAAATCCGTCAACGCACATTCCACATCAAAAATGAATGTGTTTTGTGCTAGGCGCACACGAGATAATTTTAATCGAGCGAAGTGTCATTCGTGCCCTTTTTCTTGAGCACTATCTGATGTCACTCTCCTATTTTATATAGAGTGAGTCTAGTGCCCAGGGTACTATCATTAGTGATGAACTTTGTCTTAAAAATGTGTTGTTTGCTACCCGTCGCTATGTCGCTAACATTGATGCCCTCCCGTCCCAAGAACGGATGCTGAAAACAAAGTTGGGGCATAAAATGGGAACGTGTCGAAAAGTGGAGGGGCATGAAGAAAAGAGGCATTGTTTGTAGCTAATATTGGGGCATGAAGCAAAGTGCTTTAACGATGCAATGTCACTATATTATATGGTAAAGACGCAGTTTGTGTGTTTGTGTGTGTCGGAGGGAGGGGGGGGGGAGGTACGCGTGCCTTTAAAGCTGCCCGGCTCCTGTGCCATTACAACCAAATCTATGAAGGGGCCATTGAAGATTGTCGGACTGTTTCCTTTTGGTTCAACTTCTAAAACACACTCTAGCTTTATCATGATACCACTAAACACTTTAAAAATAAAATTTGCAGGTTTTGAAAATGAATTTACAACCAACTTATAAATATCTACAATTCTGAGAGTTTTGACCTAACATGATCGATTGCTGTCTTACGTGTAGTTGTCAAGGAAGGGGCCATACAAAAACACACAACTTTGCGATCAATGTTGATGGGATTCTTGAAGAAATTGGCTAAACAGCAAATCACAACCAAAGGAGTGAACAAAAAACAGATTGCTAATGTCTGCTTTGTAAAATATAGGAATAAAAAAATATTTTGTATGTACGCATCAGTGTCGTTGGAAAAAAATTAATGTTAGAAAAAATGGAGCTATCCATATGGTTGCTTGCCAACTTCAGGTTTTTCAAAAGTCTTATCACAGCGACATAAATAACTTTATTTGCACATTTAGAGGCGTTCAATTGTGACATTTCAGAAAGGATGGTCCAAAACAAAATTTTATAGAAGGTTCATATACGAATTTATTGTATGTTACCAGACAAGCAAAGAAGTTGTGTGACGAATTGCAAACTCGCTTCCACCTGTTCATATGATCATTGCCCTATTTATTTTGATTCACAGGAACTTCAAGAAGAAGTTCATACCGATGCGTTAAACCAACCCTACCTAAGAAGAATGAACCCTACTACATTGAAGCAAACATACTCGACCCTACAACCACCTTCTTGGTGTAAGAAGGTAATAAAATAAGACAAATACTATGCAATTCTATTCAAAACAATCTAATTTGATAGAAAATATTCAGTACTATTTAATAGCAAATATTCGATTGTCTCCAGAACTATCCGCAGGCACTCATTACTGCAAAGGTCATTTGGTAATGAGCAAAAAATAAAGCCATTTATTCATGTCTAGACTTAACATAGGATACATTAAACATTTTAAACAGTAAATTTAAATTTTAATTACCAAAATAGCAGATCTTTAGGATATATTCAAAACGATAATACTTAAAGATAATAGAAAAATAACTATCCTTTTTCTTACAAAATAAACCACAAATCCAACAACAAAAAAGCTAATTGCAATATTGGCTAATGATATGAACTTTATAAAAGCTAAATGCATTCTAAATAAAAATACAGTTTTATACATATTTTAAACTATACACCTATATCAAAATACACATTAAAAACAGCGCGAAGAATTTAAAAGAATTTGTCTTGTAACATAGTTGCAGCTTCATAGCCCAGGAAACAAGCCTTGAAAAAAGGAAATCAGACTACAATACGTTATTAGATAAAAATCGAGCAACATAGTTGTCGAATTAAATGCAAATAACATAGAAGTTACAAAAAATATTATTCTGATTTTAGATGCACCTTCTAATTCAACAAGTGAACATATCTAGCCGGAGACATTAACAAATATGCGAAAAACTACGATACTTCTTAAGTCCGCCTTTCTTCTCCGGTTTGATGTTTTACTAAAAAATTTCATGCTCCAACGCATTTTAAAGGCAGTTCAGCCATTTGTCAATTGTCGAAACGCTTAATAATTGACAGAAGGCTTAGGTCACATCAGTATCTGTTCAATTGTTTCTAATATAATAAAATAGCTTTGCTAGTTCTTAAAAAGAGTTACAAACATTATAGCTTACCGCATTTGCTGGAAAAGCTCTCGCCAACATCGGAGTCGCACCTCGAAAAAAGGCTTGCAAGCCCTCTTCACGTAGCTTTACAAAAAATCAAATGAAAAACAAATGTAAGGAATAATTTTGGAAACTTAACATATTTAGAAATTTATCAATCACATCGTAGCCTGGCCATATCTCGGTTAATGCATGTAGCTGGCAAAACAAGATGGCAAGTGGGGAAGTTAAGAGGTACTAAAAACATTTATATTCAAGCAAAAGCTCTGGCCAAATTTCAAAAATGTTTATTTAGACTTGGAGTTTCTCAAAAGGGCAAAACTCTCATCACGATTACCTCTGGGAAAATGATACCATATGTACACATATTTTGCACAGAACACGATGTAAAGTGAGTATCTATCTTACAAGCACTTATGCTCAAATTTGTAGACAAAACCCAAATTGACAAGAAAAAATTAATGTACAGAAAAGATGGCATTGCTACCTACAGTTTGCATAGCAATATTCATTAATCCTCTTCTGTACTTATCAGCGGGCGCTAGAAATTTAAAAAAATTTAAATTACATAAAAATTTAATAAACAAAGTGGTAGGCGTGGTTGAAAAATGAGGAAAAATGGTCGCAAATTACCAAAAACAATGAAAAGCACGAGTCCTAAATTGCATATGAAAAGGCGTTCCATTTTTTTGGAAGTTGATCTCTATGGACCTGTTCTAGCATAAAACTTCTACTTTTGAAAAGGTGATATAAAAATTACCAACCCTTAGAGGCATTTACTACGTGCACAAATAAAGAGTCAATCTCACATAAATTAAACAGAAACAGAGACAGAAACAGCCTTACTTTCATAAATTCATGACTTGGCGTGATCCATTTCTTAAGAAGGTATTAAAATTTTAGTTAGCATAATCTGATAATCAACTACCAACAGTGCGATTAGCATAGCTAAATGAACACGGTTTCCTCTAGATTATAGGTCACGAAATAGTTGAAAATAACATTATCAGTTTTAGTTATCAAACATTCAATTAACAAATTGGTCTCGGTTCCTTAAAAGCATGTTTCAAAATTGGAGTACATCGATAGCAAAAAACTCAATTCTTTCTTCTGCAATAAAGATACGTGGTCCAAAGAGCATAGGTTGAAAGTAAGATTAAAATAGAAACATTTTCAGACGTCATACTATTATAAGTTTCCTTACATCCTCTGCGTCGTAACAACGTAAAGACAACATAAAGAAACCTACCTGTCTGATACCTTGATTTCATAACGTCAGCTGGAAGGCCAACGATGTTTGCTAGAATTCCTGCTGAGCCTGCATAAATGTTTTGCTTATTTCAACACAATCAGCAAGTTAACAATACTAACAAGGATATGATAGGATAATGTCTAGAATCAATAACAAACTAACAATATTCTGGTACTTTGCTACTTCAATGGTATTTTGAATAAACTGTAAATGATAGATTTGTGTTAATAGAATTTTCAAGTTCTATGATATAACAATACCACCTCTAATATTAAACCTTAACCTAAATAATGAATCATTAACCTTTCAAATACTTTAAAAGATAAAAAAGTTGATAAAAATAAGAAAAATTATGATAAATGAAATTTCCAAAAAAAACTATAGTTACCTCCAGCTAAAATAATTTTCCAAGGACTTTTACTGGAAAAAAGAAAATTTGCCAGTAAAATAAAAATCTACATATTACAAGAACAAATGAACAGAATATTATCTCAATTTTTAATGTAATAATATTTCAAAACTACCTTTTGCCTTCTATTCCTAAATTTCTGATTGCATATTCATATGTGACAAAGTATGCACCACTGGCTGGTATATCTAAAGAAAAGAGACATTCAGTGACAGGATGAAAACTTCTGAGTGATAGAAATCTGAAGTTCCTGATGAAAAAGTAATTCACAATGAGAGCTGACAAGTTCATAACATAAACTGACAGAACAGCGTGAACTTTCAAAAACATGTCTATGCTCAAATAGATGAAAAAGCTAAAAAGTTTGGTAAATTTGAAGAACGTTTATTTGATAAAAACAAACCTCTTAACAATGTAAACCCCAATCCTTTGTAAAGACCTTTTCTTAAGCCAGATTCTTTGTAAATTTGAACAGCACAATGAACAGGTCCTTTGAATTTCACTTTTGATGACCCTGATCCTTTTTGCACCTAGTGAAAAGAGGGAGTACTGATTAGAATAAACAAACTATTTTTAATTCTAAATGTTGAAAATGCTGTTTCGCCTCTTCGTGTAAAGCAGTGATGGGAATGATACACATAGATAAAATCGTGTTATGTAAATAGACACTAGTTGCTCATCCTAAATCCTTGTTCAGGATACAGAAAACGTGGAACAGAGAGCCCAAAAGTCCTAAACCCTAAAAGAACTCTATGGGGCTTTCGTTTCTATGCGAAATCTTGACCGATAAATTCTTTTAACTATTTAGAAGATTATTCAGTTATTCGGAGGCTATTTGGGGTTGCAAGGGGGCGAATGCTAACTAGTACCTACAATTCAGCAATTTCACCCCAAGATCAGCAACGAAATAAAAAGTACGCAATAAGCCCCTTACTCAGCAAATTCGCCCCAAATCCCTCTGGATTGTTATAGGAAAACGGCCACTGAAGGGAACATACTATTCAATGTAAAGAAAAGAGCACCGGTGTCAAGTGCATGCACTAATGAAGATAAACTGCTTTCAGCAGAATTAGGAAAAACGTGGGCAAAACAAGTGATTTATAATGATGTGAAAGTCAAAAAGCATACGTTTAAAGGCCTATCATCTTAGAAGACATACTCACTAGCAAAAAAGAGAATCTTATCGTAATTATCATCTAACTGTAACTTGAAGATAATCAGTTTAAGATATCGCCCATTCCTAGCATGAGCAGAAAACAAATTTTCAAAACGTCTTTGCCATTTCTGAAATCGCTAAATGATTTTGCAAAAATAAACGCATTAAAGAACGAAATTAAAACTAGATGAAGAACGTCATCCCCTTTCCTGCTGCTTCTAAAGCAAGTTACAGAAAACATATTAAAGCTGTATCATCTTGATGCTCTCCCTGTCTTCTTGTCCCAAGAGGATTTAATATTTTCAGACTTTGTCAGTAGATTTGGAAAGACAATTTTCAAATGATTTTTGCTACCCATGCATAATTTCTGTACTCATCTATCAGTTTGCTGCCAATTTTACCCTTCTCCTATGGAATCATTCCAACACAACATAAGCTTGCTAGATATGCAGATCATGATGGTTTGAAAAACGGCCTATTTACATATTATTTTCAAGGCTTAGTGGCCCAGTCATTACTAGCTAACAATATGGCATTGAGGCGTGAAAAGTAACAATCTGTTTTATACTAAAAAAATTGATATCAGTTTGCTAGTGAAATAGAAGTAGTTTTACCTTAAACATAAGCAACTTTTAGAAACAAAAAAATATATTTAAGGGAGTACCTGAAGCAAGCACTTTATCCTCTCGCCAGGAGCATTCATGAATGAAATTAAAAACCCAGACAGCATTCCAGCTTTTAATATTTGGAAATTGCTGAAAATTTTGCAGAATTTTCAATAAAATTTTCCAAAAATTGCTGCTTATCAGCTTTTGAGAATCAATGTGTGCTTCAGCAAAATAATGATATCTGGCCTTCTTTCAAAAATAAGTGCTAATATTGCAACTCTCGAACCCTTTATCAATGATAACAAAAACAGGTTAAACAATGTTGTCATAATTCAAAATGTATATCATGAAAATACATACACCATAGCTTTGCAGGCATCACATAGTTGCTGGCACCAGGCAACCAGGGGTGGGATGGGTGTGGTTGTGTGAAGGGGCAAGAACATCCCAGAATGCTACCAGGGCTAATTAATAATATTTTGTGCCTGCGAGTGCAAAGCCGAGTAAATACGTGCCTGTAACGTTACGATTTATAATCAGATATTGATAAATCGAGAACCTCCCTTTAGAGTAAGGACCTTCTGTCATTTTGCTAATGAAAGCTCTACACTACTACCTTTTATATTGCATTTGACTGTTCAATTTCAATACCAAGAAAGCTATTTAAAGAAAGCATAACTGTAACACAATAAAAGTAAATAAAAAACGAATCAGAAATGTGCCTGCAGAAAGGCCTGAGAATAAACTTCTGTGCTCGCACCAGATTGATGAGGTCTGTCTGCTACATGTCAGTGCTAAACCTTTCTAAATACCAACCAATTTTACATAGTATGTAATAATTTACAATTCTCCAATTGTAAGCATTAACAAACTTTACCCATTCCTCAGTTATTTTACTCACTATGCACAGGAGGTTCTTGTAACAAGAGCATGGTATATAAGGGAACATTCAAGAATCAATTCCAAAAAACCATACAACTTATCAAAATGCATGTTTCCTGTTATAGTAAACGCATGACAGAAAATGGTATAAACAATATGGCTAAAGTATACCTGAGTGCTAAACTGTCTCTTGAAGTTTGGAGAGCCCTTCCAACACCATAACCCCAAAAACCAACAGCACACATTGGAGTAGCTATCAACAAGGGTGTTCCCATACCTTTGTAGAGTCCTCTAAATCCCTGAAAATCAAAAAAGCTCTGTTTTGATCTGGGATGTAACATAATCAAGCAGGAAGACTGGGGGCAAAGGAAAGCTGGGAGTAACCTAATCAGGAAAAATCTGGTGGCATTCCTCTGCAAAAATTTTGTAACCAAGCCTTCGGAATGCTGAAAAACAACTTTTTCGAAATACCATAAAGCCTTGGCAAAACAACCAAACATTTCACTAAACATTTCACTCAACATTTGTTTAGTTAAGTTGAGC
Source organism: Rhopilema esculentum (assembly GCF_013076305.1). The sequence goes on along the minus strand of NW_027019365.1, from coordinate 6,138,510 downwards.
AAAGTTTAGCGCGGGTGGCAAAACCTGACTAAACTTTCCACTAAACATCTTTTAACTGCGACCTGTGTAGGATGCTTTGGAGTTGTAGGGGATCTTGCCTAGGAATTTGATTTCCGTTTGAATTGTTGTATGTTAGCATAAAAGACTTCAAATGCAAGAAATGGGTAAAAATAATAATTTGAAAAAAAAGATAATTCGTTTAGCATGATAACAAAGTTTACTGTTGAAAAAGACACAGTAGCATACAAGAAGATGAAGCAGATATCTCATAAAAGCATTCTAGAGATTTTGGGTCACGTAGGGACAGGAAAACCAAGAAAAACCCTGGAAAACCTTTGGGTTCCAACAGCTATGGCACCTGCGCTAGCACAACAAATGTTGAATTGGTGGCAAAACGACTAAACATTTGCTAAACAACACTAAACAACACTAAAAATTTTTTAACAGTATCAAACTTTGCTCAACAACACTCTACACAACTGAACAACACTAAACAGGGTGGCAAAACAACTAAACTTTCCAATAAACTTTTCACTAAAGAAAAGTTGAGTGAAATGTTTAGTGAAATGTTTAGTCATTTTGCCAGGGCTTAAGTTAATTTTGCATTTTCCTAAAGCTGGATTTCTTCATCTTTTGGCACCAAATTCTTGGCAACAGAGGTGGGGTGATTGTTTCCTTTCCATTATTTTATTGATTTGTGTATTTCAAATTTAATTGCAAGATTAATTTTAATTTTTGGCAATGTCAATAGCAGTGATCATAGAGGGAGTTCTTAATTCTTAATTTAATATGAACAATAAGAACTTAAGCATTATTTTTAATGACAATGAATTTCAAAACACTGGAGTGGGCTTTAAGATAGCTTACGATAGCTCTGAAGCATGGATGGAAAAATGCAAGAAAGCACATGAAAGAAACTATTAGTAAAGTGTGTAAACATCAAGGTGACTTTTGCAAAAAAACATGGGTAAAGCCATAAATAGAAAGGGAGCAAAGAACATAGCTATTATCAAAGCAAAATACCTCATTTTTTATTGTTTTATATGCGCAGTCAAGCAGCCCATTGAATTGTGGTAGCTCTCCAAACTTTGGATGTGGCTGTGTTTGTAACCTCACCTGAAAGTAAAGAAAACTCGGTAAATGAACAAAATTGAATAAAAAATTAGTTATATTGCTACAACAGTGCAGGGACTAGGGACTAGGGATCATATTACTGATTGGAGACAAGAGATAAAAATGCAAAAGCCAAAATCTGAAGTTATTTTTACATTGTTCTAAGCAGAGTTTTGGGAATTATTGGGGGTAGAGGTTAAGCCTCGTCAGGGTCCCTTCATCAGTGTAATTACAAAGAGGTCTTTATAGTGTTAAACAACGCAAACCCATATTCTCCAACTGTGAATCTAGAGGAAACTGTGGACCTAGATGAATTTTTTAAACAGAGCTTCAAAGCAGTTTACTTGGTAGACAAGCATCATGGGATCTTAATTCCAAGGGGTAGGTAATAAGACAGAGTTTTCAACATATTCAACATAACAAGTGCTTGATGATGGTCTACTTGCCACCAGGATGAGTAAACAGAACTTTTTTTGTAGGAATGAGGAAATAGAAGTTCAGCTTGGCTGTTCTTAATTTATAGAAAATCTGAGGCTGGATTGTACTCAAATTATTCTTAACTTTTTAGGGTGTAAGCAGTGCAATTCAGTTCAGTTCAGTTCGTATATTTTAAAATTCCTCTACATATAATATCTTATAGAAAGCACTACTTACATACAATGACTACAAATTACATAAACATACTAAGAATAATACACAAAAATAACAATTTACATAAGATGTTGCATGCAGGGGGATTACAATTGCTAGCTATTGTGCTCAAGGAGAGTGTTCAGGCCCCAATTGCCAACGAAGTGAGTGAGACATCCTTTTTTGGCCGACAAGATTCAAAATTCACATAAAACACCACTAAACATCAAAAGACTTTAATTTTTTCTTAACTTTTGATCAATTTTGGTGCTTGTGTTCTCATAAAAATTTTCTTATAAATAAAGTGTGTACTATGTAGGGCTATGTACTTCAAGGGCTAAGGCCTGCTTCCCATAACTGCTTCATGAAGAAATTCCTCCTTGTGAACCATTTTCCTTGCAATTTGAGCTAGAACACTTTTATTATAATTTTACATAGTTATCATCCTTAGCATCATCTATTATCCAGACTCAAGAAGAGGCACTATATGACCCTACAGGTTAAATTTACTTCAACACAAAGGCATAAATTTGGGTTTTGGACAACACACATATGATGATGCAAAGTAATTATATTCGAAGGTAGAAAAAATTAATTTATGATGTCATATTTTATTTAAACAAATCAATTCCAGATCTGCAATAATATATATACAGTATGTAATTACTGATCTGGATTTCAGGCAGTTCAATGAGATCTTGGGAGTGCACAGGCTATTAGCCAGGAGTGCAAGAGTGCATTTGTGATAAATGCAGATTTGACCCAATACTTTTAGTTTTTAATGAAATAACAAAACATTTCAAACAATTGCAAGAAAATGACTGCAAAAATATATTCTGACGTATAGCTCAAAAAAGTCACAAAAATTCTCTACTTGCTACACTCGCAAGGGGCCTTGTTTTTCAGTTTTGCTCCAGGGCCACAGAGACCCCGTTTACACTGTTCCTTCCAAGTTTGGAACCGTGACAAAAACTGTTGTGGTTCCCCCGTCCGTTTTCACTAGCACTGTGGAACCGAGAGGATTTTGCTCTGCCATCCGGCACCCTGCTATGAAAGCAAACAAATTTTGTAGTGTCACAGTTCCATTTTTAAACAGGACAGAGTAAACGAGATCTGAAAATTTTTGGCAGCCCTGATCTCAAAGGGATCACTCAATTTACAATGACACACTTTTTCCAATCCAAGTTGCTAACAAATTTAGAAAGGCATTTTGCAATATCTGAAAAAACTTTATAAATTGAGCCACACCCAAAAACATCCCCAAACCACGCCGATATTCGGGTGTGCAAGAGTGCACTCGTAATTTCACAACAATTTCTCGAGAGTGCGGCTGTCATGGAATCCATACAGATGCAATTACAGACAGGCCTAAAAAGGCAAGGTAACTCCAGCAAGAATCCCACGTGATCCACCTATACTGTTTACACCTACAATAGTGTGTAAAGCGGTTTAAAAAAAATTGTGAATTAAGTCAGGTCCCTTCTTTTCTAAATAGAAATCAGCACATCCCCATTAACGCTTATTTTTAGCCCCTTTAAATTGAATGAGAGTAATGACTCAAAACGTGATTGTGAAACCAAATTAGGTATACCTTGATGGTGTCTAAAGGATGTCCAGCAAATACCAATGATATACCACCTGCGCCCCCAGATATAAAATTTTTCAAGTTTGAATGCTTTTTTTTCATTTTGAAAGATGGCTTACGTTCCTGTCTAGCGTGAATAGAAAGACAGCACAGAAAATTCCTCCATAATTGATTTTGAGTGAAATTGATGAGAATTGAGTTGAATAGTTTTTGTGGGTACTCAGCCACTTCATTCTATGACCGTGCTTTTTATTAAGGGGAGGGGGGGTTATATAGGGTGTGTGTTTTTATGGGGTTGGTGATGGCTAAAAACCAATAGCAAGGCTATTTTTTGATAGTTTTTTGGATAGTTTTCAGAACGCTTTACTTTTGGAAATTTTTCAGGGTTTAACTACACTTTGGAAAAAGAATCAGTGGGAAAAATGGAATTCCACCCCAAATTCTTTTGTTTTACTAGCCAATTGTTAATGCGACAAATGCCCTTTAACAGTGGTGTAGTGTCCGGCTATCAAACGTATCCAGTGAATAACCTTAAAGGCCGTCGCAATAGGGGGTATGAGGGGTGTGACACCCCCTCGAAAAATAATTTTGTTGCAAAAAAGAGACGTATTCTGCCATCTAGGGGTGCTTAGTTAGCAAATTTTCAAACTTGTCGGCAAATAAAGGATGGCTCATCATATTTGTCAGCAAATTGGGCCTGGAAACCCCCTTCCCCTCTGAGCACCATGGCAAGCGACGGGCCTGATACCCTCATATTTTTAGAGAATTATGAAAAGACTATGTGCAATTGCTTAACTTGTTTTAGAAATAAATAATTACTTTTGCTGCTCATTCTTAATAATAAAAATAACAATGTCGTGTAAATGTAGGCTTATGGCCTGTAACACATCTCAACACTAGACTAACAAATTTGCTTTAAGCAATGGAAGATCTTGGCATGCATTACATACATACATACATACAACATATATGATCATTTTATAACGCAGGTTTAGTGTTTGGCACACTGATAAATGGTTTGGCAGCCTCTTGTTGGCTGATGTGGATCTGCAATTTGATATGCGGTTTTATAGAAATACCATTTGATAAAAATACAAAAAAGAATTGTAAAAGCCTTTGGAAATATTACTTAAAAAACACAGCGCATTTAGGTATATTAGACACAGCGCATTTAGGAAAGTCTCCAATCTGGTATTGATTTAAAATGATCCAACTTCATGCAGAAATAAATGAACATAACAGAGTTTCGTTTAATGATAAAATGTCAGTGTGGTATCAGTTTTCAGCGATTTGAAGGGCGTGGTATACAATACTTTTTCCGGGTCTGTACCCCTGGACCTCTTTTTCCATCTAGCATAATTAGTGAACTTGGAAAAAAAGGCTTAAATTAGGCACTGCAAAATTTTCCTTCTTGTATGTAGCATCTGCAGATAATCAACATGTTACTTTAAATCATCAAATCATGTTTATAATGACCCCTTTATAGGTAAATAATACTAACCAAGAACAGGAATTACAGTCCTTTCTCCTCTAACAAAAAATAATCCCTGCCCTCTAACATATCTTAGAGTACAAGACCCCAATATATGACCATTAGATAACCTTTGTTCAAGGTAGAACAGAAGAGCAGAGTTTGATAAAAGACATTCAAATTGAACAGGAAGAAACCAATTTGCATCTTTAAATCTAGAAATGGCTACATGTACAATATAATCATAACTGTTTTCATTCTCTTTCAACAAGAAAACCACAATTTCAACCATTTTCCACAAAACCAACTCAAACTACTTATCACAATTTATCTGACAACTTATAGTGTCTGTGGAATAGCTGACATGTGAGTAAAATGAAACTTGTGTAATCTAAGTGTAGTTAGAACCCCCCCCCCCCTAACCTAAAAAACTGAAATAAATGAACTCTATGGGCAATCAATATGAAGGGAACAGAGGGAAGATACTTTTTTAATTGTTTTCTGAAAATTAGTCTAGGGCTAGGTCATCATCAGGTATCTTGACATCCATACAGCACTATATTTAAGTCATTGTTCTGGCAATTGAGCAGATATTAATAAATCAAATACACATTTCTTAAATTGGATCTCCACATACACCAAAAGTTTATTAATTTGCCAACCAAATCTTGGCATTATAGAACTAAAAGTTTTTTAGTTGGTTTCTTATTTCGGGACCTTGAATTGCCTTATTGCTTTGAAGTTGAGCATTTTTTGAAGAATATAATTGCAGATCATCATGAAAAAACCCATGCAATCAATATCTAAAGTAATTGTATTTTTTCCAAAGAGAATTTAATCAACAACAAAATAAAAACTGTTGGACTCTCTTTTTTAAAAAGGAAAGTTTACAGTGTTATTAGTTTTTTGGTCTAGTTTTAAAGTTTTTTAAATTGCCGGCCATCTTGCACTTGCTTCTATAAATACTATTTAGTACTATGAATTAACTAAACTCTTAGCTTAATTGTAATACAATCCTGATAATGAATGAAAGGTTTTGTTGTTTTCAAGTTTTATCAAGTCTTTGAGAAAAGGATAAAGGAAAAGGATGTAATAAAAATATGATAAATTCTTATTGGTATCTCCATGAATCTCTTGCTTTCTTCTTAAACTTTTCATAAAGATAGTCGTCTGATGCTTCATCTTTGGTTTTTCTTTTACCCTGTCCCTTACTACTCGAAGAATGACTGCTTGACTCCTCAGTGGTATCTGTGTCTTCAACAACAACTGGACCTTTCTTTTTCTCAGTTCCTAGTCTTTCCACTTCTTTTCTTGCCTTCTCTTTTCGCTTTTCTGATTCCAACACCTTATGTTCATTGAAAAATCTATCATGAAGCAAAAAGTTTGATGCAAGGTTTGTTGGTACAAAATCTGAAGCTGCTTTTCTTTTGTTCTTCATTTCATTTAAAAATTTTCCTTTTGCTTCTTCAGTTGCTTCAATGTTTTTTATTTTTGCATGAATGCCTAAATCAACTTCTGGTATTCCTGAGAGCATTTGGTTAGACAACATTTCTTCAGATTTCATTACTTTTGATTTCACATTTATATGCTCTGGAACTTCGTAAAGGAGGTCCTCGGCTGTTTTTGGCTTTTCGGTATTCGTCTCCTTGTCCCTGTCGATACCCTTTCGTTTAGCGAGCTCATCCTCGATGAACTTCAACATTTCAAGATCTTCATCTCGTCGATTTGTCTCTTGAGAAAAGTTACTCCCTAAACTTGTAACGTCTTTGTCTGCAGCCTCTCCAGATCTATCACGATCCCGATCTTTGACTGTATTCAAGTCAAGTAGACCTCCTGTTTTTATTTTAAAAGGATCATTGGGTTCTTCTACAGCCTCTTCCACTTGTGAGCCGAAAGCTAAGCCGCTAGGTGTAACACCTTTAGGCCTAACTCGGAATTTCTGCATCTCTTTCACTTCTTCTAGCTTTTCACTGACCGAAACAGTGTTTTGTTCTGCACTCTCTTCTTCATCATCACTGTAGTTTCTGCGGCGATAATTTCTTCCTTTTGATGCCATTCTTGATGTAAATACTGATACAAGCAAGTCCACCGATCCGAACCCGATAATACAAAATGGCCGTAACAACAATTAGCAACAACAACCTCATTTAGAAACCTGATCAGGTCTGAAAATGAAATTGTAGCATGTAGCTATTCACTTCAAAGGAAATTTCCTTAAACTGAAATTTGTTTTGGTCTTTTTAAATATATTTCTAGGGGGTTTGAAGTATTAGGAAAAGATATTAGATTAGGCAAATAAATTTTAAACTAAGGGGTATTTCATTAACATTATGAAACCAAGCACAACAGTCGATTTTTTAACTTTTGAGCTCGAATTTACGTGTTGAATTTTAATGCAAACATATATCTCAAAAGTGTTTGCAACCATGTGCTAGTAGTAATTGAAAAAATAAGTGATAGTGAAAAATTGTCTGAAAACTATACACAAAATGTAATACTATCTCTTATAACGTGTTTAATGCAATTTACCAATATATGTTGTGCAGGAAGGTCTTTTGAATTGGGGTTTGTGGGTGGCTATAGGCTCTGTATCCCGTCTTATGCATGCAGGAATAAAATTACTTCACATTATACCAAACAGCCTAATATATTTTCACATTAACTAATATCTTCAATAACAGCCAACATCTTTTTTTATATACTGCATATGGAAGATGCCTTTCAAGAAAAAACATAGCATCTTACCAAAGCCATCTAAGCTTCTCACGAAAACAAACTTTCTTAACTAAAAAGTAATTTCAAAACGAACAAAAAGAAGATATATCTCCGCAAATAATTTCTTCGTGTTTATTCTACACTTCTACTAAGATATAACCTCACTTTCATAAGCAAATTACAATTAAATGAAGGTAATTAAGTACAAATCGCAAATTCTTTATTTCTTTTTCTAAACGATAACATTGATTTTTGATAACATAAAAATTTTTGTGTATTAAATAAAGCAGTGAAAGCTGATAAACAGTATGAGAAGCAGATAAAATGTGCTGATTTTTGCATTTATTTTCAAAAAAGGATGACAGGCTCATTTCTTCCAAGCAACACATTGACTTTTGAAAACGAAAAGGCGAGTTTGTCGCATTCTTCCTTCAGTTACAAAAAATGCACTGCAATAGTGACTGTTATCATTAACTACATTGAAGTCTAAATATGTATGCATTTCCAAGGCTTGGAATGCATATTCCGCTATACAGCGATAAGAAATCGTTACTTGAAAAAGGCACCTTCGTTTCATCAGCACATTACTCAAAGTATATGTTTAAGAGACAAACAGAGAGCCTATAACCTCGAAAAAGCAGCTGATCTTCGCTACTGAGGAAGTAGTAGTTGTTGATTTAAAGGGTAATTTGCGAAGACGTTCATCAAACATGCAAGTGGAGGGATGGGCCAAAGAAAACAATTATTACAAATTGGGACAGAAGCAATAGCGTTTTCGAAGGGAAATTAGCTGGGGGTAATCATTGGAATTTATAAAGAAGAGGGCAACAGCCTAACGTTTAAAACAATGAAAGGACACTGGGGTTGGAGGGGAAATTTCCCCCTAGTTAGTATGTTAAAACATCCCCCCAGTTAGTAGGCCCTGACAGAACCTCCGTCCAAATATCAAACTTCATTAAATACTGAGGCGCTTGACAAGAGCGGCACAAAGTGGTTTCAGGTAAAAGTTTGCAGAAGACGGTAAGCATAATTGACTCAATGTGTCGGATTTTATTTCATTAGTAGTTTTTCACCGAGAAAGCTTCGAGATCTTCTGTTTCCAGCAACAGAATCTTAAGTGATAGTCCATTTTCATATCGTTATTATTGTGTTTGAGTCTGACTTCTCATGCTAATCATCAGCTTCACTTAATTTTTGGATTTGGTTGTAACTTTGCAAGAAACTTTAACAAGACCCTTAGCAATCTAGTTTTGTATATAAGCTATTTATAATGAATTGTTGATAGGCTGTTAAAAAATACTGATAAAGAATACTGACTTGATATATGGTCTATACAATGATTTTATCTTTTACATACTCAAGAAATTTAAATGCTCTAGCCAAGAATTATATTTGCTCTGAAAAGACTTGAAAAGAGAGGCTAAGATTCTATCTAAGTCTGAAAATGTAACGGAATGCGGAAAATCAAACGCAATTTGTGAAAAAATGGCAAAATATACCATCCTATTGCTACTTTGCACCACTTCAATTTCAACAATTCATACTGCAACTCTTCACCTTCGTAAACATTATATCCGATTTAAAACATTTTCTTCTTTATTCAAAATAAAACGAAAGCTGAACAACCCATAACTTGTCCATGTTCCATGCCTCTCAAATAATGTAACTAGTAATGTAAAGATTTGGTTATTTTGACTAAATTTTCAGTGATTTTTAAAGCCTTCATTTCCAGACTCAGGGCAATATTGTCAATTGTTACTAGCATTAAGATTGGATTCATATATAACGTATATCTACATCTGTCACTTCAATCAAATTCAACAATAAAGCAATAATGTCGATAAATCTACAGAAATACTATAAATGGGCTGATTCTTATGCACAGTTTGCTGGAAAATACTTGCATGGGAAATATTGCTTTTCGGTATTTTCCTACGATAACCGAGAGCTTCAGATCTGAATATAAGAGATTCGAAATGAAATTGTGATATATCAACTTCATTGAATAACTTGGAGAACATTGGATATTTTCTAGAAAAAATTACATTGCTTAGGAAAAGTTCACAGGATTCCAGCATCCATTACTGCTTAAATGTTCGGAGATACAGTTTTCTCACAGCAAAATTACAGTTTTAGGACGATACCTCAGCTGGAGAAAAGTGTTCAGCTAACTCGAAGAAGACTTTTATATATTATATAAACTCTTACGTGAAATAGACCGAACTGAGCAAACATCAACAACTACTATTAAGCACAGCATAAACAAATCTGTCCTCAAAATTATAACCAACATTTACCCATTCTTTAAACTCCAAGTTCCCAATCATTATTCCATCGGTAGGAACACTTCTAGCGCTGAATCGTATTGGCTTATTTTTGCACCTTTTGAAATTAATCCTCTTTGGTTTCTTGGCATTCTTCTAAAGCAGCGCGATATTGTATCATCAAAAGAGTGAGTGCTTGAGTTCTCTCCTCAGATTTATGCTGAATAGAGACAAATAGATTTCGAAAGAATACTCAGGTTGGTCCATATGACTACCTGAATTCGATTTCAACAAGTCCATTATACATGTCTGTAACATGGCGCACATGGATAGATATAGATAAATAGATTTATACTGGAGAAGTTAATCAGCTATAATTTGCTATGCGCACGTTGCTTCAGTAAGTAAGGCTTACTAATATTATAACATTATTACCCACATCATATTTTGAACTTCAATTTCATTATAATTTTAAGCACAATATTCATTATCATAACATCGTTACCTACTTAGTTTTTCGCATTGTTAACTACATCTTCAAATCATAACTAGAAAGGGCATAAAATCGTAGACGAAATTCCTAAATTGAACTCAATTCTTAATAGTGTTATTGGCCATGAATGTAAAAAGTTTCTTTTAAGATATTGCTAAATGATTTTCAGGTAAACTTATACAAAACAAAAACAAAACGAAAACAACAAAACAGAACTAAATTACAGTTGAAATTGAAAACAGTCATGTAAAGATAAAACACAAACGTAAAGCATAAGGGTGCAACGTTCTTAAGACATTGCTAATTGATTTTCGGGTTTTCAATCTCGCGTAGAGAGAATGGTTAATCAATATACTTTAGGGCAATGGCGGTGCACAAACCTTGTTGAAGACAGTCGTGTAAAGACAAAACTCACCTTGGCTAATTGTAATTTGGCTTTTTTGTTTGAATCAATGGTTTCCTTCAAGGCTGCAGAAAGCTCCATTCGTTCTTCTTCTTCGTCGTCAATTTCACTCTGCAGCCTTTGCACCTGTTAAAAAGAGAATTGTCAAAAAATCTCTTTGCTAAGATAATGCTCGGTTGGATAAAATGTCAATTAAGGTCATGTCATGTCATGTCATGTCATGTCATGTCATGTCATGTCATGTCATGTCATGTCATGTCATGTCATGTCATGTCATGTCATGTCATGTCATGTCATGTCATGTCATGTCATGTCATGTAGTCTTGTCATGTCATTTCTGTGAGCTATTTTTCTCTCTACAAACTATCTCTAGCAAGTGGTATCAGTTTAATCTTTAAGAAACTTTTTGGAATAAAATAAACAAAAATTATGCAAATGAAAACTTATCCTGAGTCTAGCATTTTATGAAAAATGTGTATATTTTGCAAAGGTATAATTTGTGGTACATACCGTACTTTCCAGCTTTTCTGTCCTGTTTTCATCTTCCAAAGTTGAAAATAATTCTTTTCCAGCCTTTAATCGGTTACAAGAAGAGAACAAAAGACAAAGATAAGCAAACACTGACAATATTTTACAAATGCTAATGATTTAATTTATTGCTAAGTTTTAAGCAACTCGGAAAATTAGGTTTCGGCACTCGACGGATAAATTTTGTGATTCACAAAATTTTTCAAAAAAAGTAAAAGCATGCAAAAAATGGGGGAACTACAGAGTCTATCAAAAACGAACACTTAGTAAAAGTACTGTTCAGGAACTAGAGACAGAAATGCATCTTCCTTCCTCTTACTGCGAATCGAAACATCAATGTAAGAGAGAATGAACATCTGTTATTTTCAAATAGGCAAAATGAATATGCATTTATACACAAACCATTATAAAAAGACTTTTACTATGCAGTTTTTTACTGACTACTGTCATTTTCATCGACATATTTCTTTCATATGCATGTTTAAGCACCACAAGACCGTTGCTTGTGGTATAAGATTTTAATTGTCATTTTGTATTATTCCTGTTCACCGTTTTCAACTGAAACGCTAGTCTGCTTTATATCTCAGGAAGGAAATGCCCTTAATATAATCCTCTTACCTGCTGTGCTGTTAGGGTTGCATTTGCTATCGAATCCGTAACATCTTGTGAATTGAAGCTCTAGAAAATAATAATACATACAGGGAAGGATTTATTTCCAAGATGGTTTAAACTAAACTTAAAGCCACTTCACCTCATACACAAAAGTAACCTCCAACTTTAATCAGTAAATGGGCATTGAAATTAGTAATAATGGTCGGTGTCACATCATATAGACAAAAAAGCTGCTTTCAAATACTATTTCTGTTTAAATTAATCTTCTAAAATCAAATTAGAAAACCAGACATCGTTAAAGAGGCTTGTGACTTGCAAAATGGTTTATTCAGACAAGAGAGTAGAGGAAGAACACTTTCTTCCAAGGGGATAGTTTATAAATCCAAGAACGTCTGGTTATGCAAACATCCCGAATCATATTGTTGGTCAAGGAATTTAGGAGCTTTGCTGACAAGGGGTCTAGCGTCTGATTTTGGGGTGAGATTGGAATAAACAGATTTTCTTCAATCAGTTTTAAGAACACACAAAAAACATATTTTTGGAAAATAATGACTGCTGTTCTTATTTCAGAGGTGCCCTAATAAACGAAATGATCATCTATCAAAATTAGTCAATGTGTTAAGCAACGTTATTAGTTCGTCTTTGGGATTTCTTTAAAAAGCAAAAGTTAGTTTAAAGAAACCACAAAATATGATGATTGCCTGAATTAACATGACCTTTGTACTGCTTAAAAGGGTGTGCGTTACCGAAAAACATGAAATTGTTTATGTAAATATGAATGCTCCCCCTGAATCCTCTGGTTGAGCAATAAAATGATTTTCAGAAAGACTGCAGTGTAAACCCTACCCTTTGTAGCGGATGTTCTGTCTCATCATAGCGGATGTTCTGAACATTTTGATCCTTTCTGGAGAACTCTGGCGATGATTTGGTACGTAGGCGTATTGATGGGCGTGGCTCTTCCGGAGTTGCCATCTTGCTGGTCTCGATATTTTGATCTTTGCTTTCGATAGTTTCCGAGGAATCTCCCATACTCTGCTTTTTTATTCCATTCTCTTCCGAGTGCCACGCAGGCGGCTTAGCACGAACGCCGAGCCTGTATAGAGGAAATTGATATTGAAAAATTGTTCAAGACATGCATAACAGCGAACCAGCGTAGTTTTAGCTGCTCATTCATTGTATACTGTCCCTCACTGATAGCAAACGCTACTTAACATGCATGGTGCTGCATCGAAATATATGAATTTGCATTCTCATGCCAATAAATTATGGGCTACAGCAAAATTCATATATATAAAACTATGATGTCGAGCATTTCAAATCAGCGATAGATTGAAGGAAATAGCGAAATGGTATGTTGACAATGGTAAGATAACGCTTAGACAATTATGCTGTATGCAACCAAAAGGCAAATATCAATCATTCTTTACTCTTCTGTTATTAAACAACTTAGTTTACTTTACGTTTCTCTTAGCTACTTAAAGACTTTTGAATGTCATTAGTTGCTTGGTGATGACACTGAGTGTTGCAACTTAGAAATGTTTTTTTCTACAAGCCAGAGCGTGCAACGCTCTGCCTGTAGGACATCGATACTCCATAGAAGAGCAGTAAACAGTAATCTTCGTTACCTAGTACAGTATGTATTGGAGTGAGCATTGTTAATGCATTTTTTGTGAGAAATCATCGCGCAAACACGACACTGATAAGCAGTTTTGGTCCAAACCTAGAAAGACACAACGAGCCCATTGATTACGTACACAATTATCAAAAAATGCTTTATAACAATAAGACAATGCTCAAAATGTTATAAGAATGACATGACAATAAATAAAAACAAATACCATATGCCTGTTGCAATACAAATTCTATGAGCTTGGGGTATTCAAAATACTATACGTCATAAAAAATTCACCACCTTGGTTTTTAGGACCTACTCAAGGTTTGCACTTTATGCCATTCTCACGTTCCCCACGGCGGTTCTGATTGGCAGGGAAAGTATGTATATAAACATTTGCAACTATACTATGTTACGGTAAGGTTTTGAAAAATGACCAGGATGACTCTGGTGAAATCATTCTTTATAATTACGTGGACAGGAGAAAAATACCAGAGTTAGTAAATAAAAATAGACAGTCAAAGAAAGAGGCATCAAGTCCAACTACCTTTTTCTGACAATAATCGCATCTTGTGGGAAAGTAAAATTGTGTGTCCATGAAATCATGTCTTTGTTTGGTATCCCTACAGAGATTTATATGCAGATTCTTAAGCTCGATGATTCGAATTTTCAAAACTTAAGGGCTTTAATGGTATTATGATGAATCCCTTAACAATAAAAAAATATATTAGAGTATTACAACAGAGAGATGATTAAGATAAAAATTCAGAGGTTTGCTCAGTGATAATATTAACAACTTAAGCAAATAACTCCTCGAAAAATACGTCTATTTACCATGACTCAAAACTTTTAACTTTTCAAAAATATAAGCCAAGATGGTCGACAAACAAGAGATGGGAGGGGTATTCCAAAAAATGTTAAAGTTTATTTCTTCGTCTTTCGAGGCAAAAGATAGTTAAAATTAAAACCGTTATCACGCATAAACTTTATGGCTGATTTCATACTAAGAAAATAACTGGGCTGTCATAAAAAACTAAAGCAGTCATAGAGCATATAGTGTAATTGATAGCAAAAGAAGAACCAGAATTATTCTTACTCACATCTGGCCAACATCATTAAGTGTTGGCTGATCTATAGGCTGCGTTTCCTGTAAGCAAAAAATTGAACAAATGAATAAGCAAAAAATTGAACAAATGAATATGCAAAAAAGTGAACAAATGAATAAGTTGTGTAGTAACAATCTCAGAGAAGTGCCTGCATGTGAGCACTGCATAAAAAAGAATTATCACCACTTTTGATGCTTATTATCTATCTAAGAGCTCGCTTTAATAATTCAATGTTCTAGCCAATGTTCTAGCCAATCGGTTACACAATGATCATCAAAAAATGATTACCTCGCTGCTGGAAAGACCTGTCAGCGTATCTTGCAGGCTTTCTACATCTAAAGAGGTGTCAGACAAGTTGGGTTTGTAACAGAAACACAGTGTTATGTCACCATTGCATGTCTCTGGCTTCAATCCTGGCAATAGGACACGAAGGCTTGTGCGACTGAAAGAGAAAAAAACGTTTCAGATCAGACTAAAAACCAAGTAAATTGAACAGGACATTTATCCACACACGTTCCTTTGAAGGATCTACAAAACTGTCTTTGGGACAGCGCTTGTGCCTAACTTTGCTATGAATTATTCTCTTATCGAATATTGCCGCGTCAATCCCCTTTTTTCTAAAAACAGTACTGTTACTTTAGGTAAACATAATAAAACATACATAGAAAAAATACATTTCGTAGCCATACTAATCAACTTGCAACAACAAACACCGTTTGTTGGGGTTTTTCCCATGCGACCTTTAAAATTGACTGTAGTGATGCAAAACTTGTGGCAGAGAAAGAAGATACAGAAATTTTTTAGCTCTATGAAGAGGAAAAAAGTTTTTATAATGGGTGTAGAAAGCACGAGGAAAAAGACAGGAGGAGAGCAAGCATAAGATGTTGAAGGCTAAAGGTATAGAAGGATTCTTTACAATAGACCATAATTTTGTTAAGAGAAAGAATCCTTACTCACCTAACACCAGAGCGACAATACGTTGGCGTGAGGATATAAGACTGAGTGTGTTTTCCTGCCGTTGTTGATAGGCACTCTAAACTAATTTCCATCAAAGATATGGATGCCTAGAAAGAGAGAAAAACAAATCAAAACAAGTGGTTTAAAAGGGAGTACTTTCATTTAATAATGCAGCCTCTGTCTAGAAATGTTAAATTCAAAGGGATGATGGCAACGAAACACTGAACAACTTGTTAAAAACGAAACGGAACTTTACTGCTTTTCTAGTTACTTGGATTCCTGAAATGTATTCTTAATCCAGTTTAAATAACATCAAGATTCTCATACTAATTCAATGAGAATAAATCATAATTTCTAAAACAAATACAGCTGTAGAAATTGATATGAATTTAGTTAAATATCATTGCTTGCGAGAAGAGCGCTACACGTCTTAAAATACAGGAGAACAGTTGACATAACGAGGGTTGAAAAACGGAGGGTTGAAAATCAGAGGGCTGAAAAAGCAAATACAGCTAACGAAAAAGCGAAGGAAGTCTTGGCAAAGGTAGCTTGAGTACAATTCAACTCACATATCCAATCAAAACGTCTTTTCCATATCGCTCATCAGACTTGCTCCAAACACAGACGTTTAAAAACTTGTGCTGTTTTTCGATATCGAATGAGAAACTCTCATTCCAAGCAGGATCCTGAAATTCAAGGATAGGTTCAAAAACTTTTTAAGAATTGGTAGGATACAAACGAAATAATAAATATTCAAACAATTATTTGTTGGTATAGAAATTTAAAATTCCTTAGAAAAAAACCAAACATTATTAAAGATACTAAAGCTTTTCGTCTTAAGACTGTTCAATCTATCTACATAAACATGAAAAACCGCTATTGTGTAGACAAAAGGAGTTTTCACTTAAGTACCCTATTGGTAGTATTCTCTATATAGGCAAACGGCACTGATTGGGCAACCTTTATAACCATATGCTCGCACTTCTGATTGGCCTATTTCGATCCACAATTGTGTATATATATGTCCTAGCGGAAAGGTTTCGATCTATGTTATAACATTTCGTACTCTGAAGGGTCTGAGACGAAAAGCGTTAGTTTGTTTCAAAACGTTTATCTTTTTTAAAAGATTCATAAATATCCCATACCGCGTTAAAATTGAAAAGATAATTATTTTAATCAGCAATTAATATGAAAATAAGAATGAATTCAAGTATAGAGAATTTATACTTGGATTCATTCTTATTTTCATATTAATTGCTTTGAGAATTAAATGAGAATTAAAATCAATTGCGGTTTATAACAACTGTGGGAACTGAAGCATAGATAAATAACTGGCGTCTTGGTTGAGGTATTGCTGCCACAATTTTGTAAATGGCAAACAATTTTTAAAGTAATGGCAAAAACATAAAAACAAACTTGCATTATTAGAAGAAACAATGCTTGTTCTCTGCACGGAATGGTGTACTTCATCTTTGCTTATCAGTGTGTGTTGAGAAATGTTATCCCAGCCTCCGTCTCCATCAGCCTCGAAACTGTGCAAACTCTGAGCATCTGATGAATCACTGTCAATTTCAATACTCTTATCCCTTCTGTGTAAAATCCTTCGCCGTAAACTATTCTGTTTCTGTTTCTTTCTTTGATGATCACTTTCTGTATTCGATTCTCTATCAGACTCAGTTCTCTTTTCTCTCAAATTATCGTCTTTTAACTTGACGTGTTTGGTTTTTGCGTTACCCACCTTATCGGAAGAATTATGATGCTTTAGTGGTTCTTTTTTCTGTCCATTACCACTCGGAGGAACCTTCAATGAAACTGGTTCATCTGCTTCCCCTTCCTCATTTCCTGACATATTTGCTGCATTTTCTGCATCCTTATTAGTTTCTGTGTCTTCAAGTTTAAAGTTAACAGAATTTTCTTTCAATGACTTGCCTAGGGGTCAAATTAAATTCAACGCTAAAATTTCAAGTAGATCTAATATATACAATAAGGTAGAAATATTTAAATAGGGTTGAGGTTAAATAATAAGAAAATTATTAAAATCTTTTTTCCAGTTATTGTATATTGTCGAGTGTGTAAACTGTTGTGAAATGTAAAAGTTGCAGATATTATGTCGTAGGACCACCAAAACAGGGAGCTGAACAGCAGCTCCCACCCCTATTATATCTAACTTTTATGAAAAACAGGCTTGCAAAGAGAGAGTACTAGAAAAATACAAGCTATAGCAAATTTCTGACTCGCCTCTTCTAGTCGATTGACTGACTTTCCTCAAGATCTTCTTGACATTTTCATCATCTTTTCCAATCTGCCGCTCAATCTCTTGCACGACAATGTTAACGAATTCTTCTCCATCACTGTCGTCATCAGCAATCGTGACATTGTCAAAATTGAAACTGTTTTCAAACTCAGATCTTTGCACTGCATCATTTGGTTTAGCATTACCTGAATCCTCTTTGTCAACCTCCGCATCAGATGCCTCTTGACTTTCAACATTAACTGAAGGAACATTGGGCGGTCTTTGGAGCCTGACGATAAGTCTGTTGTGGAAAACACATTACTTTAGAAGATAAAATTAAAAATCTACTAAAACTAAACAAATATGCTCCAACAAATGTGCATTAGAACTTTTCTTTAAAGCAAACATCAGGGCTTCGTAAGTTTCTTCACAATTATTACGTTAAATTTTTCACACATTATATTTTTTCTGTTCATCTAAGCCTGCAGCCCTTAATATAGAATAATTATGGAATTTTCAGAATGCAAATTAAGGAAACTTTTAAGAATTTACTCCCTAAACACAAAAGTTCTAGTGCCCATTTTTTGTGAATATTGGAAATGATACAAAAACATGTTATTGAAGAAGCAAAGAGGAAATAGTTGTTTTTATGTCGAGGTTGCCCTGATCCGTTCTAGAAAGAGTTGTTTTTTCTCAGAAATAGCGTTCTAATGCTTTTTGTGGATGGTATCTTGCAAAAATTGGATAAATACTAAAAATAAACTTGACATGCCACTTTAATATCAAAGATGCGTGCAATTTAGAGGAGTTATTATAAAAAAATTTATAAATACTTTTCGCCTCCATTCTTGATTAGTCTGACGGCTTGTTTCAAAGTTTCAACATCCACTTCATTCACTGCAAGTAATATATCCCCCCGTCTTATGTCCAAAAAGCTTGCTGGAGACTGTGGCGATATAGTGTCAACAACAACCAATTCTTTTTGGTATTCTTCTGTTCCTGTAAATGTCTGCTTTATACTAACACCGACAGATCCAGACAGTGTTCTTGTCAGCTCAACCTTGTGTCAAAACAACGTTGGCAAAGTGGTGAATATTTCAACCAATGGAGTAATTTTTTACAATAAACTAGTACTGTCATTATTTATCAGCATATATCTAGTAAACCCGTTCCAAAAGCTGAAAAAAGGCTGATAAACAACTGCTTTAAATAAAATTTCACAAAAAAGTCTTTCTCCTACAAATAAAGACACACGCATATATGAATTAAAGGCAACCCTAGATTTAGTTTGTTACTAACTGAAGTAGGATCGGTGCAAAAGATGGCCCCAATCATTGACGTAGAAAAGGTCACAGTGAAAAAACAAGATCACCAAAGTAGACATGATTATTCTTGAACAAGATCAATAAAGCTATGATCAATCGAACACCCGCGAGAATACCATTAGGAGTACACTACAACAAAAGGGCTTGACACCGGATGAGCAACATGTAGTTAACTACGATCGAAATTATTCGTGAAACTATTTCGTCTTATCAAAGGAAAACGATCGTAGATCATGCCTGCCATTTCTCCTTTCCTTTTGAATATAACTTCAGGCTTGATATAGTTGCCTTAAAAATGAATTTCTATATCTACAAACATTGCTAAAAGTACTTGGAACACCCAGCAATTTGCGTTGTGTTTTTATATTTTTCAATTCTTTTCCCTAATACTCCAATTTCCGCACCCCCTTTCACCTAAACAGTGTTGATGATTTAGAAAAACACCATAAGAGTCACAGAAACGAAGGTACTTTCTAGCCCCCTACTTCGTTTTGTAGTAAAAAAACCTTGCTCAAAGGAAAGAGGAATGGTTGAATTTTCCCTCGAGTACTGACATTAGTGTACCGAGACTTTTGGCAGGCATTGTAGTATGGCTCGAAGTAATTGAATATATAAGCAAACTTAAAAACATCAACAACAATTGCAAAAGTAACAAAAATACTGACCTCATGCACAGGCCAGAGTGAGCTATTCAAGGGCATGTCTTCTCTCCATGGCAATGAATCAACAGATACAATGCAATAAAGCAATGAATTGGGCGGCAACGAAGTTAGCCTACTGCAATCCATGACTTCTACTTCTAGTTTACCAACTGTAACAAGACTGTTGTGCAAGAAAACTTCCTTTTTACCATCATACACAACTGGCTGTCGAAAGAACGGTTTATATCGAACTTTGTATCTTGGCAAAGTATGCTTTCTTTTGACAGATTTTCTTATCAGGTTCTTTATCAAGTTTGTCAACCTGGCTAACTTTTTACCATTAAATTGTGATTCCACTTCAATGTCCATTTCTGGGTCCTAAACAGAAGAGAACTAAATCAAACTTTCAATGAAAAACTTTTAGTGAATGGGTTACGGTTCGCAAACTTTGCAATATTGCATTTAACTAATGAGAATACCACCAGAGTTGTTAGTAAAAGGGCGTGATGGCAGCTCTATGTAATGCTTTCCCTATATAAGCTGCAAAAATGTTCAAAATCAATGCTTCATTATTGAGAGATCATTTGACCTGACATGTGGATACAGAAACATGTTACTATCACAAGGAATGGTCAGTTAACCTTCAGTCATTTTTACATGTCTTTCCAATTTCAAGAGCAGTGCTGCCTTTGGTTATGCTCAAGGTGATAAAAGGAATTAAAATTCTGTAATATTTTGTTTACCAAACTCATCTTAGGTTCTCACCTCGTAAAAAGAGAAAGACCAGTGTGTACATGGTATTCTTGTAAATTGTAGCCGCAATCTGCCTTTCAATGAATTTACTTTGACTGCTAGGTAGGCTGTTTTGCCAAATAACAAATCAACATCCAAAGAAATCAGAAAACCTCCAGAATATTCAATTTCTAAAGCTAAATCCAGTTCCTGTGCAACTTGCTCTGGATCACGTGATTGGACTTTCATCACAGTGGCTTCTGAAATTAACAGCATAAAGCATGTTTAGCTTCATTGAATCAGCTAAAGTTGTCTCATCTGGTACCACTGAGGTAAATTTTGATAAAGAGTGAAAATTGAAACTAATAATGCAAGCAAAAACGATGTACAACTTAATTACTAATTGTTTTTGTTATATGACAAACTAATTTTCTACTCAGAACTGAGTACAACCTCAAGAAAGATGTTGCACTGCAACTGGTGGCTGCTGACTGGCATTGTTATTTCATTCGATATTCACTATCAACATTAATTTGTTGTAAATATCAAGGTACAAATATCTTCAGTTTGTATAATTAGGCAGTATATACAGCAGAAAAACATTTATAAGTACTTATGAACAACAATATTTCAGAAGACAGAGATGTTTTTAAAACACATCCTTAACTGAATAACATGGACTAAAACTTTCTGTATTTTCAGAATTTCAGAAAATTATGTTATGTAGTAAGCAAAGAAATCAAAACTCCTACAATAAAACCTTTTGCAAATTACAAACCCTTGATAACAGGCAAAGAGTCCCCAAGGCAATAATCTTTCACTCGTATTTGGTTCAGCATTTTTCCAACAGCCTTGTTCAAAAGCAGTTCTTGAAATTCCAAATTCATCTTTTTTATGAAATATGCTTTCACTGCAGCTGTATCCCTCCATTCTCTCCAAAGAAAAGATATCATGAGATTAAGAAACATGCAACTTTCGCTTGGTGTTGCCCCATCTGACTTGCAATAGTCAACCACATCCTAAAATGTAAACCAATGCTACATGCATTGCAAAATACTCAATGCAAGAATCTAATTTTCTTACAATGCTATTGTATAATAATTACAGTAGGAAAGCAAAAACAATGATAGCCATTTAGATGGCTGTAAAAAGTGCTTTTGAGTAACAATGAAGCTTTCACGGATAGACACAATGAGCAATGAAGAGATACATCAAGTAGCTACAATAGAGAGGAAGTTAATTTTAGGAATAAGAAGATAACAAATAATGAAATTATAATACTTTATGGTTTTTTTTCAATGCAAAATTCCAGTCAAAGTTTGTCAGAAAATGTCCTACTTTGGCACATCTGGTCCTCTTTTTCTAAAACCTTTTCCACACAAAAACCAAATTGATTTAAAAAACTGCCCCAGGCACTTACAATTTTTTGTACTACTTTATAATTTCCTCAAAATTGAGCACTTGTCTATTTCTCATAAGATTTGGTGAAGAAAGAAATGACAATAAAGAAACATGTATTTTACTATAGTTTTAGCTTCATCTTTATTCCACTTTTAACAATTACATTGTCACCTGCCTCATAGGGAGACAAGATATTCTCTTCAATCAAAGCTTCCTTGGCCTCTGTCACAGCCAATATGAAGTAATCTGTATTACTGGGTCATCATTTGATACAATCTTTTGCAGTTCAAGCACTCATAATCCTTATCAAGTATGTGATCATGCAGACTTTAAGGGACTGCTTTCTCAATTTTTCTGTGCTATCAATGTTGATTGATAAATCAACATATTTCTTGGAAGGTCTTGCAATTGTCAAATTAAAAATGTATGCTTCAGCATAGCAATAATGTTAAAAAAAGAATCACTAGGCATTCTGTGAGACCCTTGGAAAAAATGAGGATGTAGGTTAACACCATTTTTTGCCCTTGGTAAGGGCTCAATCAGAAATGAGCACTTAAAAGAAGTAGAAACTTATCAATATTTATGCATATTCAAGATTTACCTTTAACTGCTTATCATAAATCCTTGAATAAGCCCTCAAGCTCAAATAAGCACCACCCTCAATAAGCCCCTACCTAAAAAATCATTTTTGCAAATAAGCCCCCCTCCCCCACCTGCAGAATAATATCTTATTTCAAGAAAGCCCCCACAGGACAATAGCCTTTTTGTAATTTTTCAATTTACTTCATTGAGAAAATTATGTCGCTTTTATGTCGACCTTTGAGTAAAAATACTCAACTTTGAAATAAGCCCCCCCAAATAAGCCCCCACCCAAAAACATTCATTTTTGCAAATAAGCCCCCGGGGACATATTCGAGGATTTACGCTACGGTATTCAAGAGGGCTACTTTAGGACCATGTGCAAAATTTGCAAACACTTAAATCTGGATTTGATAGTTCGCAAAATTACCAAGTAGGTAACTCAAATTGTATTTGTTTGCAGTTTGTCGGCATATTGATTGATTATCATACTATTGACATAATAAAGAGGATGCCCCAATTCAAGAGGTGATTTTCATGGGGTCCTCTCAAAGCCCAGACTGGAAACTTTGCTTCTTGCGCGGGCAAGTTTATTTTGAAAATTTGAGACTGTGCGCCTGAAATCATGCACTCTTAGTTATTTTTATTGTTAATAATGTTAAATCCTATTGTCAAGGGATCTAGGGGATTTTGCGCGGCCAATATGCAAAAGCGCGCAGAGGTGTGCGCGGGCAATATATTGCGGGCGCGCAGCAAAGTTTCCAGTCTGGCTCAAAGCTAAACGACAGGGCCATTGCCAAAGCGTAGAATTTAAATTCAATGAACTGCACTGAAATGAAAGCTGTCTTCAGTTATCAAGATTGATATCAATTTTGAGAACACTTATTGCTCTAGATCAACTGTCACCAAAAGTCGCTCTAAACCAACCAACCTAACTACTATCTACTAACCTACCTTCGGGTTTTTCACCTTTACATGCTCTGGAACCAATTTTGGATCTTCCACAGGCTTCAGCCTTAGCCAATACCAAATCGCAAAGACATCTAGAACAACGACTAAAACTACGCCAGCAATAAAACCAGAAATCAACGCAAATATCATTACTGTCCAAGGTTCAGTCGCAACAAGGAGAACACAACCAATTATACCACAGCCATTTTTAATGTTATGAGGATGACCTCTTTTTCATGACTGTGTCTCTTTTACACGGACATTCAGAGTTGGGTGACATGGCACCGAAGAAAGAGGAAATTGGGATAAAATTGCTCTATGACCTCCCTTCCCCTTGTTTACATGAATTATCGAACCAGACTGAGATAATTATCTCTAAACCATCATCTTGGATATCGAAAACAGTAAAAATATTTTCTTGATCTTCTTCGTCACACCTTGATTTTGATTTTTTTCTTTCTTTATTTAAAGTTGGTTTTGAATGTTTTGAATTGGGAGTTTCTAAAGTAATATGGGCATTCATTTATGGAAAATATTTCATCCATAAAAGGTGGATTCAAACAGTTAAATGTTTTGTAAATTTTTATCGCAAGATATTGTAAATGTTTCTTTTGAGAAATTATTGTTTTATTCTTTACTAAAAGTTGTTCAAAAGTTGATTCAGATTCATAATCATCGTGAGCTATTATCATTGCTCTTTCATGAATCCAGATTATCCGGCTATTACTTTTCCTACTGCAAAACATTCTAACAAGAGGACAATAATTAAAATATTATAATATGAACGTTTTCATTAAAAGAATTCGCTTAGATTCGTTCATATACGAAGCAATCCTGGCTAGAGCGTTTACCTTTTCCCTGGCTTCTTTACAAAAAACTTTAACATGTTCTTCTAATCTAAGTTGGTGGTCTAGTGTTACTCCAAAAAGTTTCATAAAACCTTTTGCTCCAAATATTTTCATAAAACCATTTATTAAGAATAGCTGCTTCCGATTGTTAGTCGTCAGTTAGTTCGTTCATATCAGTATTTGACAGCCAAATTGTATTATCAACTGCATGTTACATAAATTGCTTTTGTTCACATTTTTTGGGTAAACATGCTAAAACTCAAGCAGGGCAATTTTAAGTATGATTTTAAGTACATTTTAGAAATTATTTGGGAGGCTAAAGCCCCCGTAGCCCCCCCCCACCCCACTTCCGTGGTCCCTGAACGGGCTATGCTCGAAACGTCGTTAGCTAATAATCTATGGCAGGTAGCTCGACTAAGTCGTATCCGCCTTATTTTACTGCATTTAGAAGAACTATCACTTAAGGCACCCTCAGTGGCGTCGCTACGGGGTGGATTGGGGTGGACATGTCAACCCCAGTTTTCCCAGAAGTCGATTTTCTAATATCTCGAAATGGAGGGGGGTGGGGGCTGATCAGATCGATTTCGATTTTCGCACAAGCAAAAATGCCTGTCCAAAAATTTCAAAATAGTTAAAATATTTATTATAAAAGATCAAGATTTTCCAAGAGTCTGAAGGGCGTGGCCAAGAAAATTTGTTTTTGTCCACTCCAGTTTTTTTTCGAGCTGGTGACGCCACTGGACATAGGCACCCTGGGTGCTAGAGTCTCCATTATTTACAGAAAAACAGTAAACTGGTCGCAAAAAATGTTTTCTGAGCATCCACTCATTCTATCTTCTATAGGTATCTTCAAAATCGGCTAGCTTTTGGCAAAAAAAAAGTTCTTTACAAGTTTTGAAGAATGTCGTCATGAAAAAGGCAGTACAGTCAAAATTAACATTGATCCTTTGATGATTACAAACGCCCGATGTCAAGGGCACCTATGTAAAATGGCGCTTTGGGCGCCCTTGTCCCTCCTATCAAAAGGTAACAGGGGTGGCCGGCCCTTCACGCCCCCTCTCGTGCATCCCTGACAAAGATAATTAGCTCTATTAAATGTGCACATTCATTTTAAGCAAAATCCTTCTTTCAGAAAAAATAATACATTTACCTTTAAAGTGCAAGTATAAATTTTGGGAGAAAGAAAAAACTGTCTACGTAGTTACTGTGAAAGTAAAACTTGTGCAAATATTTTTTTATCTCACTTGCCATCAAACTTCACACGTACTTGCGCACTTCTGGCAAAGCTCATGGATACAGTACAGTAAAAGCAAATATGCCATTTTTCCATGAACACCAAAGTAAATCACGTAGCTAAAATCATCTTGTGTTCAGAAAGCTCAATTAGGATTTGCAAATTATCGCCAATATTTTCAAAGCAACTAGATCAATTTTGCAAAACCTCTGTTATATCTATAAAGCTCTGTTAGTTAAAAAATTCGCAAAATATAACAGTAAATTAAATTTAAACCCTTCTATAGTGAGTTCGTTGGTTCATTTTTCAGGCTAGCAAAAAACTCCTTTATCAAATGCTCTATTCCTATTTAAATCGACTTTGCCCACTATCAGTCAGTACACTGGCTTCTTAGTTGGTATCTCGTGCCTCTTAAGCGAAGTTTCATCTATTAAAATTTCTCATCACAGAAAGCATTGCCAACTAGAGAAGCCCAAATCCCCTCTTCTAGACGACAAAGAATGGTTAGCGCCACTCTTATTTAAGCACCCTTCCTCTTATTTTAACTTCAGAAAACTGAGGCTAATCCAACCCTTTGCTTTTGATAGGGGTTCCAAATAATTTTGAAAGCATTCTTTGCAAATTCGACATTTATTGAAAATGGTAAAATTTATTTCGTTCCCAAAAATAATGAGTTGTAATAGGACCCTCTGGAGATATCAGTTGGTAAGAATAATAAAGAAATTTGGCAGAACTGAAAAATGTTTTGAATTGGGTTATCCAATTGTTCGTGAAAATTTCTGTTCTGAAATTCCTGTAAAAATCTCTTTAAGAAATGAAATGCTTATTGGCAAGTTTGAAAAGGTAAGTGTTACTAGCAGTTGTAAGAATTTGCATTGATGTTTACAGGTACAAGACATTCTTTCAATCTGAGCTTTGTTGCTGTGGAGATAAAATCACTTTTCTACAATAAAACCAAGCTGGCAGAAATGCTTAAACCACTACCGCACTGAAAAACCTATACAAGGACCAAGGCTGCGCAAGAAATTCAAAGGTAAACACTTTTAAATCATTTAATTTTTAGCTTGTAATCAGACTGCCCTGTTTCTTTGTTTGAAGTTTTAATTCATATTAAACATTTTCATCATATCAACATATCTATGTTATTGATCATTTAAACAATAGCAGACATCTGGCCATGCAATTTTCTTTAAATTAGATCGAAGGCTTTCTTCATACTAGCCCTAGAGGTTCTAAAGGGAGGATGGGTTTTCAAAGTCAATATGTTGATGTTTTAGAACATTCCTTGTATTTTTTACACCTTTTTCTATTAGAGTTCAAGCATGTGATCTCTTGTCATATCTGGCTTTGCTACCTATTGTTCAGCGTATTATATAATGTAACCTGCCATCCATTTATGTCATATTTCATGTCATCCTGACAGAAAGATGAACAATCAATTTTTTTGCTTTCTTTTAAAGTTTTCATGCTTTCCAAAAAACAATTTCATTCAAACAAACTTACACACGGTGAAAATATAATTTTTCAAGGAGTAGAAGGTTGGGGAATATTTTGATTAACGTAGTCTTTAGGACGAGTTCTGCTTGGAATATCTAGTCATATACATTTAAAAACAACTTCTTTTAGTGCTTCAATATTTTCTAAACAATTTGAGAATACTCTTTTAAGGTTGCTCTAGAGATTTGATTGTGTTCTTTTGAGGTCCTGTGTTTTTTTGTGATGTCCAGTGAAAATCTGTAATGGGAATAAAAGCAATTATTGAACGGAAACAATGTTTTTATAATTTTGTGGAGAGGTCCAAGTACTCTAAGCACATTTACGGTCCTAAGAAGGTTGCTTTAGAGACGATATTGTGTTCTTTTGAAGCCCTGAGTTTATTGTGATTTCCTGGGAAATCTTTAAGGAGATTACTTAAACATCATTGTCAAAGTATTCTTTAGCTGCAACAAGGTCTGGGTATGAATCTGGAATTCTGTAGACTTGCGATGAATATTTAGTAGCAAATTAGCAGGTACTCTGTTTCAAGGCCTAACTCTATATAGCTGCCTTAAAACACTGAAATACTTTTCTAAGCAAATAACAAAGAGAACAAGACGTGTTATGGGTGACTCTTCACCAGCTTTATTAGCCCCGTGATGTGAATGGAGTTTAATAAGTAATTCTCATTCTTTCGTTGGTTATGTTGTATATTATTTGCTTGTAAATCTCGCATTTATCTTTCATACACAGACATAGAAATGGCCGCAGTGAAGTTTCTTCTTGCATTTACGCTCTTGGCACTGGTTTTGAGTTTTGCTACCGCTTCAAACAAGGAAGAGCAAAAACACGATGCATGCATCAAGGGCGCCCAGGAGGAAAATCGGCTGTGTAAGAGCCATTGCAAGGAAATGAAGGAAGAGCTTCCACTTCAAAAAGAATGCTTTGAAGATTGCAAATTCTTTTTGAAGGAATCGATCAAAGATTGCAAGAAATATCACTTGGCTGAGGCCTGAAAACTTGGGTTCCCGTGAAAGATATTTGCTAACGATGATAAAAACTAACTGTATAATGCTTATAAATGAAAAATGATTTATTTCAGAAGAGAATTAACAAATGCTATCGTTTAATCTATGTAACAAAGCCAACCTTGAAAACAATATAAAAATGACTACTGAATTGTGTCACATATGACTCTTATTCATGAAGTATTCTCGTCAAATATTCTATCTAGCAGCTGGACGTGATTCAGCTCTCTGGTCTGTAAAAGTAATGACCAAAATTGGGCTTTTTGAAATGCGGGACAAGTCCGGTGTATATTCTGAGATTTCTGTTACAACGATCTTATTCCCATCTTTACAAAGTATCTGACATTTAACGTAATTTTTCTATAACGTAAATAAACGTATAAATAACGTAAAAAACATATCGTCCTAGACATACCCAGAGCACAATTATATTTACGGCCCTGAAAAGAAGAGGTGCAACTTCAAGATTGCTAATTTTGACAAAACTGCAAGTTACTAGTAAGTATATTGAACAGAAAAAATAAATTCGTCTCCGTTCACCTGAGAAACCCGGAATAGATCTTAGTTTTAGGTCCGCCGAGAGGGGCAAAAGGGGTGGGGCAAATTGCCCCAGGGCCTAAGGTCTAGGGGCTTCATAAAGTAATGAATTCCGTTTTAAAATGGAATTTACTTAAAGTAAAACCTAAAAAAGTGAAACATTGAAAAGAATGAATGACGTGGTTGCAAAAATTTACATTTTTTGGGGCATCTTATTTCGCTTTTGCCCCCTGAGCCTCCAAAACTTCCAGGCGGCCCTGCTTAGTATGAAAATTCAAACTCATCAAGGAAAAATCCAAAGTATTACCCGATATGCAAGAACCTTTTATTGCCAAAAACAACCTGCCAGAAATACTATACTTGATTAGTACATTGAACAAATACTTGTTTTTATCTCAAAAATTTATATTTGGTAGTATCGAATGTGTTTTGCTTGTGGCAATCAAGTTCACTTGTGCATCATCTCACTCATTATGTTAATGAAGATTTGTCCAACCCTGCATCTTTCGTTACACATGCTTCCTGATTTTCTAAACAATAGGGATGTAAAGACGATAGTCAGAACCAGAAACAAACACCAAAAGTGGGGTAAAATTATGCGAACGAATCGATTGGTGTATACATTTTGTTCGTGGCAGCTGGTAAGCTTTTGAAAACCAACATACCTGTGCTTACCTAATCACCATCAAGGGAGATTGGTCATTGATACTTTAAAGGATCATCCTGCAGACAGGTAGAACAACCGTGGCCTTTTAGAGCAAGTCTGTAGAGACAATATTTGAAAAGTAAAATTTACTATAATTATTAGGAATATGAATGAAACTATTATTGTTTGGTAACTAGGAACAACAAAAACGACAAAAGGCTATAAAATTTATCAAGAAAGAAATCGGTAGAATAAATGTTTGGCTCATATTTTGCCAATGGAGATAAAGACAGTTTTATATGCCGATCAAATATTCGTTTGGCTATTTACATTGCATTCTTTTTATGTAATTTTGATGCTCATGTTTATTGTCATTATCATATTTCGATGTCAAATTCAGAGCTTTGGTGCCAAACTGATTTGATGCTAGAATTGATTGCCTAAAAAGGAGGGAGGGGTGCGGGTGGTGCGGGGGGGAGGGAGGAGGGTGCGGGGGTGCACCCCCCCCCCCCCAAAAAAAAATTCTTGTCAGCAAATTTTCTAAAAGTAGAGCTTTGTCGGGTTTTGCTTTCAAAGTTCCCAAAGCAATAGCTTTAGCGAACAGTTGGGATAAGATGAGGATGTGAACTTAAAAGTATTGCCCAAAAGCCCTCAGCAATTCAAAACAGGAAAAGTTAGCGCTATGGGTGTCACGGAGGGGCAAATGTCCCCCAAAAACTTCAAATGACTCCCTTTCGGCAGCCGAAGTCTAGAATCTAATGTCCAATATCCAGGGCGGCCTAATTTCTACCTAAAGTTTGGGGTTTAGGGAAGGGTCAAAGTTTATTGAAAAACACGTTGATCCTGGAGGTACTGGAAGCCACTGTAAGCAGGGAAAGGGGGCAAGTGCCTCAGGGCCTTGAGGTCGAGGGGCCTCAAGTAGTAATGTATTCCATTTTAAGAATTAAATCAATGAAACGTAGCTATGCCTAAAAATAGTTAAAAGTTCTAAACGATTGCAAGAAATGACTGCAAGAAACATTCTGAAATGCATTTCAAGACAATCTAAAGGGCGTGGTCGCAAAAATTTCCTGCTCGCTTCGCTCGCAAGGGGACGCGTCTTTCGGTTTTCTTTCAAGGCCTTCAAGAACTAAGTACCCACAGTCACTCGAAAATTGAAGCGATGATTGACTAACGAGCACAACCCCTTTGATAAACAAAATCAATTGCGTCAAAATGCCACACCCCCACATTGAAATATCTCAGGCCACGCCCTATTTTGTCGGCAAATTGATGACTGGCACCCCCCTAAGTGAAAGTGCTTAGCGACGGCCCTGGTCAAGGGTCACTTTTTCTAAAGCAAAAATTGTATAGATCACTGGCTTTTGCCAAGAGTTTCTGAAGTTATTGACCTTATAGAAGAAAATAGAAATCAATTTAAATATCTGCTTTCTATTCGAAACTAGTTTTTGGACTGTGAATAAATGATTAAACCTTAGCTTTCACTTTGAAATGTTCTTGTTATTGAAGGCAATTTCAACATGTTGCACTGAGAAAAAATGATGTTCAAGTGTCATCTTGACGCTTAAGAGAAAAAGTCACTAGCAGTACTAGCAGCGTAGCGTGTTGGAGATGATTTGTGTTAATTTTCTTACCTGGAAACAATCGCAAGGACACTGAAGGTTCTGCAATCACTTACAAGTGTATTAAACAGGGAAGGTAACATTCTAAGGGGGATAGAAATGGATAATGTTGAAGTTTATTAAGAAGTTATAAACTCTATCAGTCACAAAAAAGTATCCTGCAATGTGACCAAAATAGAACATTGGTTGCAAAACATCAAGTGACCTATTTCTGCATTAACCTTTTACTAGTTTTTAATCAATACATTACTTGACTCGTTTTTGATTCAAAGAGCAATATCAATTATTATCCTTTTTCTTCACCTCACTTTGAATAAGACGTACCTTTTAAATTTATATGATTAACAATGAACAGTTGTTTACATATGACCACAAGCAAATTTTTCCCTTTGTAAGTAATACTTCCAAGGAGACGATGCGTTTTTGTAGCAGTGCTTAAATGTGCCTAGCAACGTGCAGAACAATAAGGGTGATTCGTTGTCTTAGCTAACAAAGTGTTCATTGGTAAAAACGCTCTTTGGCGAGCTCTTCATCTTTCCAGGATAGGAAAACGACAGGATTCGGTAGGTAAGCTCAAGTTAAAAGTTATCAGCGAAATTAGATACTCTGGCTTCAAGAAGCTACTATTCATGCGTTATATTAAACTTTCTGAATATCTTTAACAAGTTTCACCTTTTCCAAATGAGTTTTTCTTTCATTTACAAGGAAATAACCATGAAATTTTTGGGAATTCTTGTTTCTCTTCTCTAGCCTACACACGGAATTCATAAATTTCCCAAGCATCAAATGAAAGAGATTTAAGCTTTATTAAACAAAAAATTATCTTTGATTAATTCTGTGTAGTTGTTTGGGTCTTTTTTAGACGGGCACTTTGCTTTGGGCCAGAAAACTTTATGCGCTACTGATCACAGTTCTGGATATTTGTTATATAAAAAATGAATTAAAATGCAAATTTGGATTTATTCTATGACTTTATGACTTGTATCATATTTTAAGGATTTGAATAGCAAAAGATACTATATGAAGGGTTTTGGTCTTTAAGACAGGATTCACTAAAGCAAAATTTTCCTTATACATCAATTCAGTTTTTGAACGAGGAAGCCGGTAATCACTTACAAAATTAAAAATACCAAGTTCTGTATCTAATTACTGTCCACTTTATGCTGCTTTTACGACTTCTTTTTTTTTCAAACTTTGTTCAAATTGATGGTGAGTAGATTAATGGTACCCCAACTTGATCTGATGACGTAGCAGGTTTGAAACATTTTCTTAGTTAAAAACGTACTTTGTTTCCACTAGTGATAAAAAGTCATAATGTGTTCCTGGATGTCAAATACTATAAAATCTGAAGAATTGTTACCATTTTCAATCATCCTTTAAATCTTTGGTCTATATCACTTTAATGTCGCAATCTTTAAAAAGCTATTTTTGTGTCATCTGTTCTGTATCTTAGAAAAACGCATTCTGAAAACATTACACAAGAAAGTTTTTCTGTTAATGAAATGAATTGGCAAACAGATTCTGTAGCTTTTTATACTATGTTTATAGTGTAGTGCAATGTAAAATGGGGAAGTACTCGATTACCTTGCAATGTGTTTCCTGAACTTAAGCAATCGTTGTTCCTAGTTTACGGATTTTTGGTTTCATGCATCTAACGAAGGATGCATTTTTATCAAAGATTTCATTACCCTGCACCCAAACAAGCCTCCTGGGGATTAGTTCTTGTCACTACATGAGCAAGCCCGTCAAACGGGGAGCTAGGGGAGCGACTGTCCTTGAACCCATAAGCAAAATGGGGGCCCACTAGCTTTTTGCCGCTCACTTTGTGGTCTTTGAAACCCAGTAAGAAACTCAATTATATCTTAAAATGAAAAACCTTTTGGAAGGATGTATACCTCTTCACATCGTATAAATAGTTTGAGAATTTTCAAAGGTTTTAGGACTTTCTGTGACTTTAGAAAACTAAGCGGCTCGTTGTGCCTTTGGACAGCAATTAGGACCATTCTCTCAGACTGAGTCCCTGATTATCTTGGCCCGTCGTGCCCCTCGGCGGGGCTGTATCTGAGGATATTTTTCCGTATGTAAGCCAATATAAGCTTTGATATGTAGAGACAGAAAAAAAGTTTCAAGGTAGCTTGTGTCCCAAACGCAATCAACTTGGCTTTAGTTTGCTAGGCAGCATTTAATTTTTTTGCAGGCAGTCAATTTTGCAATCACCCTGCTACCTTCCGGTTAACTGTCATCTTTATCAATATCCTGAGATAGAGGTTTACATGAATATTTTCTAGACACGGCCCTCGCTAAGTAATAAGACCTTCAGTGGAATAGCTAGCGGCTCTGTCTATAAATGGAATTTGAAAAAAAAAATTTCTGATGATTATTTTTTAAATCAAGCCATCATTTTTTTATCAAAAACCCAAATAAGATTGGATTCTGTTCTTCAAATTTTTTGGCGATGTGCTTCACTATAAGAAATTCATTCAACCTTTTAAAAATCCAAAAAGGCTTGAATACAAAGATTTTAGCAATTGCACCTAGCAGTGGATTTTTCTTAAGAAAAAGCTTTTGGTTCTTGTTCTTTTACGTTGCTATTTACGTTTCAGGCTTCCTATATCGATTTCAACAAAATGAAGAGTTTAACCATGATTTTGTTTTTGGTCCTCGCTGTTGTATACTGCAGCAATGCCATGCCATTGTTTGACGACTATGGGCTGCAAGAAGACAGAGGCTTCCAGAGCTGCTCTGAAGATTGTGCATACAAAAAAGAGGCATGCTTAGAATGCCCTGAATTATCTGGAAGTAGGTAGCAGCAATTGGTTGTATTTATCTCAAAGTCATGCTACATTAAAAATGTGAAAGTTATAGTGAAAGTAGAATCACAAAGCCATGAAAAACCAAGCAAAGTATCATTTTCTTTTGACAAGCAGTTACAAGGCTAACTTCATTATTAGTTGTCATCCCAAGTGCTTGCAGAGCAAAGGAGCGTGACCAGACCAATCTTTTGACTTGAATTTATCAACACTTTACATCTAATCATATCATAAAATTCATGAAGCAAGCATTAGAACTTGAAATATACTTATCATATATACATTAATGACAAAATTGAATGAAAAGTGGAAAACAAGACGTTTTCTGGACTTACTATGCTAGATTAAAAAGAATGAAATCGTAAATTAGATTTAAACCAGACTTTTAAATCATTTCTTAGAGGATGAAGACAGCGATGAAGCAATTGCTAGGTGTCAAATGAGATGTCAAAAGAATTTCAAAAAATGTATTGGAAGTGCTGGGGACACAAGCACTGCACCGTCAGGATGTCACAAGAAGGAAATCAAAGATTTATACTAAAAATCGAACAATTGATACAATATTGCTTGCAGGGGATATGCAGTTGAGGAGTGTAGGAGTGTAACCAGAAAATGATTCAAATTTAATGTTTTAATTGGTAATCTTTATCAAAAAGAAAGAGTCAACTTCTCACAATGTTTTTCTTATTTATTATTTCTTTTTCCATTATTTTCAAACCTTTGATTTATTGAGTAAATTATGAATGGTTTAGAGGTAGGAAAATATTATATTATTTGAATTAAACTATTGTAAGTCTGTTGCACTAACCAAGAACTTTTCATTTACATCAACTGCTAGTTTTTATTTCTTACTGAATACAATCTGTTAGCCAGAAATCGAATGGCGGATCCAAGAAACTTTCTGACAGGTGCTTAGATTTTATGGACAACACCCAAAAAAATCGCCACACTCCCTTTTCATAGGCGATGTATGTATGTTTGTATTTATGTATGTGTGTATGTGTGTATGTATGTATAATTTTGCCATCAAATAAATTACAATTTAAAATTAAAAAAAAGAAAAAGATCTAATTACAGATATATAAAATTTACAGATAGAAGTTAAAAACATAGACTAAAAACAACCCAGGTTAAAAATGGCAGGGATAGCATTAAAAAGGTCAATACGATCTTGTTTCCATAATGGTCCCTCCATAGGTGTTATAAAAAAGAAATGTGTACATGAAAAATTGATTTTGTATCCAAAACTAGGAAAAAAGTAATTCTGGAAAAATGTTAACTAGAATCTTTTCGTTGGCTGAATTTGGGTTTTCAATAAAATATGTAGGGGCTATCCTCCTGACTTTGTAGATGTTAAACAAGGTAGACAATATAAGCAAGGAAAATCTTGTACAAAAAACCGTGATGTATTTCCTTGAAAATTTAGAAGGAATGCGTTTTTAAAAAAATGTTTTACTCCACATTCATCCAGAAAACTTGCTAAATGGACTTAGAACACCTAAAAATGTCAGTAAACTTTTTATCTAGCCTCAATTCACACCTATAGAGTTAGGTTAGTTGCTCCCATTCCCCGTAAACAACGCTTGCAATACACCACTGCCATCTTAAATTTTTAGAACCTATTTCTTTTGAGAATAACCCAACATTTTTTGGAAGGGGAGCGTATGCAATGTAGATATAGCGTTTGCTCAAATATTATTGGTTCTTTTTTATGAAACTGTCTAAATTGGGTAGGAAATAAGATAGATGTTGCCAGGTAAGGGAGCTGTGCTCTGGGCACCAGACTCATGCTATATAAAGTGAGTCTGATATCCAGGGTAAGGGAGCTGTGCTCTGGGCACCAGACTCATGCTATATAAAGTGAGTCTGATATCCAGGGTAAGGGAGCTGTAGCCCTCTATGTCTCACACGCTTAACACTTGTGGTGCTACTCGGCTGCTTTTGTTTTGAGGTCCGCTATGATTTTAAAGAAAGAAATATCATCTTGATTCTTTATTATTCTGGAACATCGTGTTGTAAACTGGTGTAGGTGTACAATTACCCCAAGAAGATTGATATCTTGTCCCAAATGACACGTGTCCAGTCCTACGTTACTTTAAAGATTGTATCTTTCAGCATCATACGCAGAAATTCTTTACTTTTCTAACACTGATTCAATCCTTAAGGAAAACTTTAAGAGATTCTATCTTAAAATTAGGTGTAGCGACAGGCACAGATCATGCAACATAGAAACGTGCGCTTGGAAATATGGAGAGTTGAGTGGCCATACATAGAGGATATCTAGATATACTTTTTCTTACATTTTTGGTAGCAAGCGATTAAATGCATGACAATTCAGTTTTGACCTAGAATATTTTCAAAATTTCTTTTAACAAAACAACCAACTTTATCGTTGAAGTTTTAATGTCTCTACTTAGATTATTTCTTGCAGTAATTTTTTGCAATCGTTTAGAACGTTTTACTGATTTAAGGCATACTTCTGGCTTTTGATTCATTCCATTTTAAAAATGGAGTTCACTTCTTTATGAAACCCTCTAGACCTACAGGCCCTGGAGCAATTTTCCCACTTGCCCTCCCTTCTAGGCGGCCCTAGATACAACTGTAAACCTCGAGAAAAGAAAGTTGCTAATAATTGGCTTATTCAAGTTATAGGTATAGTATAACAATATTTTCTGTAATGATCTAGAATTTTAACTACCAGCCCCCCTCCTGGCCCCTTGCCAAATTACAGCAGGGCAGATAGGAGCCTCGTTTCAGCGTTCCTCCTTAGAAATAAAGGTAGAAGCAGCAATATTAAGGTGACCAACCACATTGACACGCGCGCCAAAACACAATGGCGGAGGAAGACGTGCCTTCTGTTACAGCAAAAAGAGCAAAGAAAAGGAAGAAAAAAGAGCAGAAGGATGAACAAATCACTGAAGAGAAAAAACCTAAAAATGACTGCAACATTTCTTGTTCTTGGGATGAAGATGCTGACAAATTGTTGATTAACTTTGTCGAGGAAAATTACACCCGCCCGAACAGACCGAAGTTGATATTGCCAAAGCATATTCAGTGGCAATTGGTTGCTAGAAAGATTTCCGCAGAGAGGAACCTCAATGTTAACAAATTTGAAGCCAGAACAAGGTGGGATGAGCTAGCAAAAGACGTACGTAAGTTTAGAACAGTTCCTGAAATAACTGAAGATATTAAGAGAAATTTGGAATTTCATTTCAACACAATGCCTAAAAAACCAATGTCTGCCTATCAGCATTTCTGGTTGTCGAAGAAAGATTCAATTAAAAAGAAATATCCAGAAATGGCTTTGCCTGAATTGTCAAAACGTCTTGGCAAAAAGTGGAGAGAGTTGCCAGCTGATAAGAAAGTAAAATATGAAAAGCGTGCAAAGGAGAAAATGGATGAGTATGCAGTCGAACTTGACAACTGGAAAAGGGAAAATCCTGCTGCATTGGAGGAACTTGATGAAAGAAAGGTTAAAAACAAGAATGATGTTGCAAATAGCAAGAAGACTTCAGCATTTGAGATATTTTGTGAGAAAAAATTTGGGGATATGAAGGAAAAACATCCTGATTTAGATGAAGCAGGAGTGAAAGCAAAACTGACAAAGAGATGGGAAAAATTGAAAGATCATAAGAAGGAAAAGTTCATCCAGGAAGCTAGTGAAATCAATGCCACTAAAAAAGGGACAGAAAAAAAAGGGAAGAAAGCATCTGGGAAGAAACGTTCTCACCAACCTCTGAATCCATACACTTTGTTTTTTAAAGATGAAAGGATCAGGTTACTAAAAGAGAGCCCGGGTTTGTCATTCGGTGAAATAGCTTCAATGGTTGCAAAAGAATGGAAAATTCTTGATCCTGAAAAAGTAGAACAATATAAGCAAAAGGCCAGTGAACTCAAGCAGATACACAATGATGAGAAGATTAAAGATGATACTAAGAAGAATACACCAAACGAGTCTTGAGAAAATAACAGCTTTTATTGGAAATTCTGGAAAGATATTAAGTTTTTATCAGTTTTAAAATAAGTGTTAGCTCTTTAAGCTTTTAGAGTAAGATGCTTTATTATAGCCTTGCTGCCTTTGTGAACAAAGCTATAGTCATATTTTGCCATGTAATTGACAGGGGACTTTAGAAAGATTATGTAACTGTCCACCTTAAACACTTTCTTTGTTATAGTGTTATTTCTATTTTTGATTGTATATATAAATGCTCATTTCTTAAAACAAAAGTATAAGAACTTTTCATAACTATAACCTATTAACAAGTCTTATGCTACTTTGTTTAGGTTTTTTTAGAAGCCTGATTTATGATTTCCTAATTGCCTAATTGCCTGATTTCCTAATAACACTTTCTTTTTTAGAAACATTGCTAGGCTTTTAATCACTAAATTATATCACAACTAATAGATGTTGATATTTTCCATACAAAATGAAGTGCAATTGTATACCTTTGAAAACATTTGCTGTTAATCACTAAACTTTTTGCCTGAAAGTTTCCTGCATTCCACAAGGATCAATAACCTATGTACTGTATATAGAGTGTGATAGCTGAAAATATGTTTTTATGTACCCAGTACCCACCAAGTCTTACTCAGTGTGATTTGGTTTTTATTTTGGTATCTGACCAACCCTGGAGGATTTGAGAGGTTATCACCAGTGTTTATTGTCACATGAGAGAATGGAGAACTCACCCAAAAGGAAGTGCCATTGATTTGAAGTTAGTAGAACATAACCATTATCAGATCTGTCAGAAGAAGGGGCCTGGAGCCCCCCCCCCTGAGTAATGTCAAACTGTACTATATTTCCCTTAAAACAGTGTTATGAATAGGAACAAAACAATGGGCAGCCCCACCCCATTATGAATTTTGTTCCAATGGCAAAAGGCTCATATCTAACCTATACTTCATGTTTTAATTATGCTTAAAATCTAACATCTTTCTTTATATTATAAAAGTGTTTACAATGCAATACACTTTCCAGTGGCATGGAGCTACTGGTACCTTAGTTGTTGCCCTCAGCCTTTAAGGCCTTAAGGGGGCTAGCAGTCAGGTCCAGTCAGGGCATCCATTTCTTTTTGCTCACCTGGGGTCCTACTTTGACAAAGTTTTTTGCCAGTGACTGTTGTTGATTCGGTAAAGATAAAATCTTGTTCATGTTCTATAATAAAACCGCAAGCTAAACTAAGCAGTTGTCTTATTGTCGAAAATGGTAATTTGGTAGCGATTTGGTAAGACCCTCAAATCGTTTGGAACCCCCTGTCAGGCCTTAATGGGATTCCCCCCTGGGCTTTAAGGTTAAGGTTATTGGGTATCGTAATGCATGTGGTCCCTCCCTTTCTAGTGTTTTAGGGATGAGATTTGTATTTGATGTCTGAAAATGGAAATCTATGGGAGTGGCTGCAGGCCCCTTTTTCGACGTCAGAGAAGATCTTTGATGACGTCAAACTTTGGCTTACAACTACAGCAACAACAGATTTGAACAGTGCTGCAACAGGAAAACAAATTAGCGGGGATATGGAGTGATTGAGATGGCTGCTGACAACTTCGAAGAACAATTTGACTGGGCATCTCTGGTTCCAGAGGTTCTTGTAGAAGTATTCAGTTTCCTACCGCTAGAAGATCTTTTCAACGTATCGAAAGTTTGTAGGGCTTGGAGAAAAGTTTTGGGAAATGGACGTATTTGGCAAACATTACAGCTTACCTTGGATGAAAAATTCTTTGAAAACATTATACGGACGGATGAAAATAGTGCTATTGTTGATTTCATTTGTTCACATTGTGACAAAGTAAGTAATCTTGTGATATCAGTGGACCAGACCCAAACTGAAAGCACTGCAACTGGACTCCAAATTTTGCAAAATCTTACCGCTTTGGGTAGTCGTAGACTAAGGAGGATTGCCCTAGCTTTCACGAAGGAGAACCCACTCTTTTACTCTGCGAAGACATTTGTTGATGTACTTTATGATTTGTTCATAGTGCCTGAAAGTGGTTCAGATCACTGGGAAAAATTCGCTGGTGTTGACCTATCAAAATTTCCTGTATGCCTTGATGACAAATTAATAAATGTTCTCGTAGAAAACCATTATACCCATTTGAGTGATATCAGACTTCAAAATTATTCACTTGTTTGCAATATTACAAAAGACTGTGTGCATAATCTGGTCAAGAAATGCAGGAACCTTGAGTATTTTTCAATTCACATGTCAGCATTTGATGGGGAAACACTCAAAATATTCTCTACACCAAGGAGAAGATCCATCAAAGTCTTATCATTGTTTTGCCAAAGAGAAGATAAGTACACATCTGATATTGATTCTGATGACTGGGCATCTCTCTGTAAAACATGTCCAGAACTTCGTGTAAAGTTTTACTTTGATCATACTTGCCCCATTTTTAGAGTTAAAGAAATCTTAAAGCCCATAATACCAGTTAGCATTTTAAAACTACGTCTTCTTGCCACTGTGACAGATCTCATTTACTTAGCTGCCAATAGTTACACAGAAACTTTAGAAATTTTTGATGTGACAACTACATCTAGTAGAGAACTAGATACTGCCATCCTGTTTTTGGCAACTAACTGTTGGAAGCTGAGAGAATTGCATGTCTGGTGTAGACTAGCAAAGTCTGTTGTTGACCAAATATTATCTCTATGTGAATTTGAAAAATACACGCTTGCATTTAATGTAGAGTGCGAGCAATAAGCAGCCTATGTTTTGCCCTTTTTGATTCAAGATGCACTTTTTGTTTTCTATAAATTGAAATTGTACATACTTCTATGCACTTTAAACGAAAAGTTTGAGCTAGAGCCACATAAAGTTTGCCTTGGTCCACCATTGACAAGATATTTACATGGGGCGATTTGAGAAAGTCAACTGACAATGATGGTATGGCCAAGAAATATGCAACGTGACCATGCTCTCCGAAAAATTCAAAATAATTTTCCATGAAGACTTTGTGAGTAGGGATGAATTTATTACTATAATAAAGTTCAGCATGCAAAACTGAATTTTGAACAAACCGTAATGTAGTATTTAGCAATATTTTGGCTCCAGGGTGAAATATAGGGTAAATTTGGCTTAGAGCTTAGACATGCAAGTGGCACATTAACATGAAGGTTTTAAGGGGCCACAGCCCCCAACCTTCTAAAAGGGGCCCTGTACCTAAGAAAAAAATAGAAATTTTTAGAAAAAGTGCCTGCAGTTGTTTTTGGCACCAAGCCCTGCAGTCTCGAAAAACCTTACGCCTCCACTCAAATATTCTAAGACCTTTTCCTCAAGACTATTTTCCTTTCTTGAAACAAGGTTTAAAGTGTGCCTAACATTTGATAACTGCATGTGAGTAAATAATGGTATGCCAGATGCTTGGGCTGTTAGTTTTTAGCTGAAATAAGAATTCTAGAAACATAAAATGTATACCAGGTATCCTTAAATTGTCATGAAGAAAAGGACAATATAACTGCAAGACAAATAGCCTACAAAATATGATAGTACCAATCACAATGTTGATGATTATAACCTGAACAGATCTAGTGTTTCCTAAGTTACTTTTGTCGAATGTTTTTTTTGTAAACAATTT
Source organism: Rhopilema esculentum (assembly GCF_013076305.1). Next base: position 6,097,386 of record NW_027019365.1, on the reverse strand, counting down.
ATGGTGGTACAAAACTTAAAATGGCTTTGAAGAAAGCAAGCAAATGTTTGAGTATACTAAAAGCTTTTCATCTGACACTTTTAAGAGTAAAGAATGTCAGAACATAGATTAAAAACTCTGCACTAGGAAATATATATATACCCAGTTGTGGATCAAAATAGGCCAATCAGAAACATGAGCACATGACTGTTTAGGGTTGCCCAATCAGTGCTGCTTGCCTATTGAGAATGTTACCAATGGAGTCCTAAGATGAAAACGACCTCCTTGGCCTATTTTTGATCCACAACTGGGTATTATATTTCCTAGCATAGCATTTTTTCTCTATGTTCTGACATTTTATATTCTGATGAGTGTCAGGCAAAAAGCTTTAATATACTCTAATCTTTGCTGTTTTCAAATCCTTGTGGTTAACTTTGTAAAATAAGTATTTTATAGATAAAGGTTTTTAAGCAATTATTCAGATGATTATTTTGTGATGTAATCTTAGAATTTTCTAGTTTTTGGATAGCTCCTAGAATTTTTTTAGAAGAGCATTTTTTACAAGAGCACTTTTGAAATACTCATATTTTATGTTTATTTTTCTGTAATTTATGCTGAATTTGTTTATTTATGCTTTTCACATTCTCAATAAAGGTGTTTTAACTTTGGCCTTCCACATCCTGGAATTTGTCTTTAAAGAAATTTTGATCATGAAAATCTTTGCTTGACATTGCTCAACAAGATTCAACACTCAACAGAGTGGCTGAAGCGCGATACTCCCTCCTCCAAATTAGCCTTTCAGCTTTGCTGTCCCCAACAGCTAGCTGAACATGCTTGTTGGATGTTTTTCATTCAACAGTTCAATTCATTTGACCAAGGCTTAAGCCACTGATTTCAGAAATCAAGACAACAACTTTAGACTAGCAAGAGACCAGCTCTTTGGAATGAATTTTTCAACTACTCTTTGTTGTTACAAAAGTTTAATAAAGAATGATTTTACTGTACAAAATTATTTATATACAAGGACCTTTTGTGACAATTAGATTGAGATAGATTAAATCCTTTACTGAAACCTAAAATATATATTGGAATGATCCAGTTGCATACCCAGGGCTGCAGCAGAGAGGGGCTGGGGCTGGGAAAATATTTTGGGACCACGCCCTTAAAACACTGGCAAATGCAGGGAACGCCCTTTTTTCAAAATATTCCCCAATTATTTGATTAATGTTAGCTACGGTAAATAGCAAAGTATTTTACAATTGTTATTGACACAAGAATACAGTATACTACCCCCCCCCTCCCCTCCCCACACGAGTTTTACATCGCTTTTGGACAAATTTCAAGGACCATATTTTAGAAAAATGGGGGTCCAGACCTCCCTATTACCCCCCCCCCTGGTAACGCCACTTGAATGATTGGTTTGAATGAATTGGTTTAATATTTTGAAATTTGATGAATCTCTTTACAAATTTCTTCTTTCTTGGTTTAAGAATGTCCAGGTTCTTTGTTCTTGACTTTGCAAACTTAACTTCAAACAGCCAACTTTTAGTGTTCTTTTAAGTTCTAGAAGCAGAGCCAGGGCAACATGCTGGGCATACATTATTCAGAGATTGTAAGGACAGGTCATGAACTCAAAAAAGTTTAAATCACAACGCTTAAGACCTGCCTTGCAATGTTTGTTTTCCGAAAAAAGATTTTCAGAACACGAGGAGATTTTCTGGAGGAAGGGTGAACATTATTCTGGATTCTTCTTGGACTCTGCTTAAAGGGAACAGTGGCAAAATCCTTGAACTTTTTCTCAATATGTGGAGCCTTTTCGTTTAAATAAATAGAAAAGTTAGACAGCTTATGCGAAAACAGAACGAATGAATAGCCTAAAATACTGTTTCAAAATCCTATAGCCCCTCTCATTGATGATAACACGCATAGTATCAATGATATAGAAGCATCCAATGAAACCGGGGTGTGCCAGCCTCTTTGTGGAATGCGATTCAACAGTATGATGATCGTCCAGTGTTATAATCCAAAAAGAATGGATTCGCTAGTGTTATTTTGCGTCACTTTTGAAGCAATAGGCGTCAACACAAGCACTTCCTCAATAGCGCAGCTTACTTTTCGAGCAGGTATTTAAGTACTTTGGTACATTTATGACGTACAGAAGTACTGCCCACATTAATCGCATAGACTTGTTGTTTGCTACAGCGTCTGTGTCATAGCTATGGAAATATCCCACTAGATAAATAGTTGCTCTCACGAATTATCCGAATCTTCCCCACTTTCGTACCATAAGCCTGTGCTGGGATTTCTTCGTTTTGGCCTCCTTATGTACCTGCACTTTCGTATTTCTTCATAGAGGTGCTCAAGGTACTGACTGTGCCGTTTTTTATTCATTGCTGCGATTAAACCGAGCCTCTCCCGTACAACATTCCAATAACTTCTCTTTGTACCTTCTTCCTCTTCATAGATAATGCTGTTTTCCTTTATTGGGTCAACCGGCTTATTTGCAAGAGCAACCCTGTCGACCTCATCATTTATCAATATCGTCTTCTCACTTTTATGTGTTTTGACCTGTGTGTCAGCTCGAGGTGACGGTTTTGTTTCATCACTACGTTTTCGATGCTTTCTTAAACCATGTACCTCTTTGCTATGGAAGGAGAAATCTTTGTTATACAGTTTTTTACTTCCTCCATTGCCGTTTTCGTTTGCCTCACTTAAACTGTGGAGGTTTGATTTATGTCTTTGCCGATTTTCGACTGAATCAGATTTAGTGTTTTGTGTTTTTGGTTGTTTCCCTTCGAAAGGAGAGTGACTTTCGTTTCCACCACCGAAAGCGAACCGATGTGCATTATTGATATTTTCCTGCAACGAAGAGAATTCTTTTTTATAATCAGATATACGCCTTTCCTTTGCGTCACCCTCTACTCCAGAGTCAAATTTAATTCGCCTGCTAGAGCGAATCGGAGGAAGGATGTTGAACTGCGCCGTCGAAATGCCATTAATGCCTAACTTAGGACTTACAACTTTTGGTGACTCTGCTGAAATTCCGCCCGGCTCTTGATTCAAGGGAATTACTTGATTTGCTGCTCGTTTAAACTTTTTCCTTGCATTCAGAGCTGGGAGCAACCTTGCTTGTTTCTGTATAAAGTCTTGCTGTTGTCTTGAAAGTAGTCCTACACTTTTATTCCGCTCTCTATTCATTTGAGAGACGACATTCCGCAACCCACCAATTTCATGTCGATTTAAGCCTACTGCCTTTCGTAATTGGCCACTGACTTTGTCCAACGGATCCCTTGAAACGTCTTCCTCTTGCATTGTATTTTTATCAAGCCATCTTATCAAGTCAACTATTAGCCTGTCTTTCCAAGTTGAAATCTGATGCTTCACAAACTGCTTAGAATTACCAAAGTGCGTTGCCATTCAAAGCATGGTTTCGTTTGTCCTTCTGATCACTCTTTGCTCTTGATCATTATGTCTCGATGTCAATATATGCGGTTAAAGTACACAAGCATGTCACTCACAGGCGACAAGCTTCGCATCCTTCACGCCCCTTTGTTTTGTGTCTGACCAAATCTGAAGTAACTCCAGATGTGGATTATTTTATCTCCTTTAGTCTTCAGCGGCGGATCCCCGGCGGATCTTGCAGAATTGAGCGGCATATCGTAAAAACTAGACCCTAAGACCCTGAGACCTAGGACCCTAAAGTACTAAAATAAAAAAGCACCCTTAACACCAGGAGGGTCTTCACCCCGATATGACAATAGTTGATCACAGACTGTCATCATCGCACCACGAGGACACATCAACTGTCAAATGCGCTTTTGCTCCTTCTACGGCGTTCTTCCGCAAATTATTCACATTAGCTGCTGTCTTCAAATGAGTCTGTCATAGAGTCAGACAGCGACAAGGAAGTTTACGGCAGCCTTTTTGGCTTCTTCTAGTTACCTCTTCTATTGTTCCCTTTTAGAGTGGTTGCCACAGAACAATTTATATTTTCCTGCAAACTTTGCACAAATCTTTATATTAAAAAATGTATCCTGAAAATCCCTGCCATTGGATTATAAAGAATAATTATCAAATAATTTATTGAATTTATTTTTATGCGGGAAATTTTTTAAGCTGACCTCTGTTAGTAGATATCAGTTCCAGAATCATTTCTTCTATTTTTCCTAATTTGGGGTCTATTTTTGATGGCATCTAGTTTATTGCTTATTACTGATTTCCTGAAAGTTCAGCCGAAAACAATAGATAGAAGGCAGCTTTTAGTCATAAGTCGATTAAAAGTACTTTATTGTGTATGAGAAACATAATTGTCTTATTGAAAAAAATTCTCTTATATGCGGGTACATACAGTATGCTCTTAGATACATACATAAAGTATGCCAAAATTACAAAAATTGCACACTAAACCAAATTTATGATAGCATTATCTTAGAAAACTGTTTACACACCCCATGATCTGCCAATAATCCCATTTTTTCAGAATAGGGAGGGTAGAGTCCAAAAATCATGCAGAAGCTACAGGCAGCAACCAAAGAAAGTGCCTGCACCTTCACCTCTGACACTGGCCTTGATATTGATATGTGTCTCTTCTTTATGGTTGACTCCAAGAGATTGTACTTAAGGGTCCTGGGTCATAGGGTCTTAGGGTCTGGTTTTTACGGTATGCCGAATTGAGCAGCCTTCTCGCCACGACCTTTGTGGACCACGCCCTTGAGACCACACCATCTGGAGCACATCCTTAAAGGATTTATGCCACCTATTTTACCCTGTCATTTTATTAATGAATTTGGTGGACAATAGGTCAAAATTAAGTTCTTCAAAGTTTTCCGACAAAAATTTCATTTTGGAGGGGGCCGTGGACGTAATTTTGCAATAATATCACGTGGCCACGTGACGTAGAAGTTGAAAAGCGGAAGCTGGCCGACACTTGAAATCCATAGGCTTTGACTAATCGCGCATAAAAAGCTGACTTATTTTGCAAAAACAAAGTAATATTGAAATAGATTTTGTTACTGGATATTTTTATGGGATGGAAATCGTAAATTTGAATTTTCAACTACGTTTAAAAAACGGAAAGCGCAGCCAAAAAAATAACGTAACAACGAATTTATCAGAGGGAGGAAATGAACGCAGTGATTGGGAAAACGGGGTGAAGTTAGAGCAAAGGAAATGAGTATACTGATTGGGAAGTCTTTTACTCTTTAAATGGGGCAAACGTTTGATTCAGGAATTATTTGTGGCTTTCTACTCTCTGTCCTTCATCCTCTTTTGATTGAAATTTGGCTAGGGTTGGAAGGTTGCCGATGTTCCGACAAGACAACATCTTGGATGGGTATTCAACACATTGAGCGTTTGTCAAATATTCACCGAAACCCCAAATTTTTGATAGAAAGCTGGCCCCCTTTAGAATCAAGCCCCCCTCCATGTCATCCATAATTTCTACAATTGGATACCAATAACTTCTTCTAATGAAGATAACAAGCTCTTGAGTCTTGAGTGACGACTTGCCCTCGGGCTTACCCTCAACCTTTTGGTTAAACCGTAAAACCTTTTTGTTTTAACACTCATGTTCTCTTTAAAATACGTTTCGCCGGTCCTGACGTAGACTCTTTTAGAACGGTGACTCGAAGGAACACCATTACCATCAAAACAAGGAGACAGATTCTGCGTGATGGATTAAGGTTTCAAGTGAGAATAAAGTTCAAATACTCTTCAACATACTTTCAAGAATCATTTGTTTTATATCTTGAATGTAACTTATACCAACCTGTCATTCCATGAGAGTACACTTAATACACGGATTCATTTGGGTTAAGTCCTCGTGTGCTCCTTTGATGCCATTGGGAATAATGGAGAAGAAGGGGTTCTGTAGTTTGGGTTTCTGCACGAAAGTGTTGGTCCCTTGACTCAGATGAATGTATTTAATTGCTTAGGGTCAGCCTTATCGTAGTTGCTTGGTATGATATTTCCAAGCTCTTCTCTTCTAACATCCCTCCCTCCCCTTTTGAAACTCCTTGTTAATTCTATTGTTGTCTTATGAGTTAGCGCCTATTTACATCACAGGATTCGTTTCAAAGTTCTTGTTGTCTTTTCGTTCAAGATAAACTCAGCTCTTAATTCAGTCATGTCTCCTCTTTTCCTCTCTTATCTTCGGAATCTAAGGTAGGACTGGTGTATCGGCTCCTTGGTGGAGAAAAGTTAACTTTTCTTGTCCATTCCTTGCCCAAAACTTTAAGCTGCTTGTACTTGAGTAGATCAAGCTATATTAAAGGTTAACTCTTTGCACGTGTTAGATAGAGCTTTGCACGTGTTAGATAGAGCAATTTGTGCAGATGCACCAACGGCCAAACGTGGTCTGAACATCTGACTTGATGAGGGATGTGGCAATATCTTCTGAGGGAGCTATTTTATTCAAATTGATGAAATTTTTTTTGATGTTTTTGCCCGAGTAAAAAATTAAAGATAAATAATCTGCTTGCAATAATTAAGGACGAGGATGAAGACGAGGATGAAGACGAGGATGAAGACCAGGATGAAGACGAGGATGAAGACGAGGATGAAGACGAGAATGAAGACGAGGATGAAGACGAGGACGAAGACGAAGACGAGGACGAAGACGAAGACGAAGACGAAGACGAAGACGAAGATGAAGACGAGGACGAGGACGAGAATGAGAAAGAACTAGCATGTTTTAATGCTTCCTTGGTATTTTTGTTAAAAATCTTGCGAGAACCTGCAAGTGGCACAACCAATTTTCGTCGACAAACTTTTGAGACAACCCCTTCTTTCTATTACAAAGAAAACCTCATTATACTTGTTTCAGGGCTGCTTTCAACAGTACCAGTAGAACTCTCTCTAAGTAAACATTGCAAATTGAAAATTTTTTGTCGTTTGCCGAGGCTTCGGCAGGTGTTGTAGATAAACTCAAATATCTAGATATCCTTCAAATTTCCCTAAACAACATGACATTACATGTCCAGCAAGGCCACTCCTCAAGAAATTTCATATTGCATGCAGTTGTTATTTGGCTCCAAAAAACATTTTCACAATACCATAACGGCAATATTAAAAACAGAGTCATTTGATTTCTAAAAACACAAGTATTATACTTCTTTTTATGAAATCAGTTAACTGAGGCTCAGACTGGCTGTCCTTGCTTTTCCCCGAAACCCTGAGGCTGAATTGTTCTTGATTTGTTTTTCAAATAACTAGGGTGTGAGTTAGAATAAATTTTAACAGAAGACATCCCCGACAACATTTTGTTGTAAAACAACATTTGATGTGTATAATGCAGGCACTACTTTGTAAAAATGAGTGACTGAGTATCATCAGGGCATAGAAAGTTAAGATTATTTTTAATAAAAATATGGAATTTTTTTATTTGCTCTCAGTCGATATGTTTAAAGCAGTTTTAAATTTTGATCCACATCTAAGAACAAATTGTAAGCTGACTTATTCAGCACTGATAATCTGACTTATTCAGCGCTGACAAAAGGCCAGAAGGTTCTGAAAAGTCCCTTATAGTACTTCTTAAATCATGGTTTGATCTGTCATGAATTTTCTAACACCAACCCACCCCCCTCCAAATTTAACTGAATTTTTAAGGGATTTACATTTTTCAAGAATCCAGCTCACATCTAGCAAAGAGAATGGCTAGGCCATCTACGTTTACCGTTGAGTATAACCTTAGCTTGTATTATCGTCACTATTGAAAGGAGATTAGATATCAGTAAGAAAATACAACATATCTTTTAACCATGTCAATGCACGTGAAATGCGGGGTACCTTGATTCTAGTGATATCATATAGACTATAATTATTATATAAAAATACAAAATACATTCAGAGAGGTATAGTGATTGCGTTGTTTGCTTTAAACGGTGGTGATAAAAGTAGTAAGTGCAAGTGGATGTGCTCTGTGTCACCATTCATCAAAGGCGTAGAAGACCAAAAGGCTGGGAGGACTGCAGCGCCCTTAGCCAGGCAAATTTTATCATTATTTTTCAAGCTCCATTCGGCCAGTTCTACAGTAAGTCCCCATTTACAAGAAACTGAAATGTTCATATTATCAAGCTGTAAAGTTTCTTAAATGTTGGTCTGTTAAATGAGTCTTTTGCTTAAAAGTCGACATAAAAACAACATAACTTTCCTAACAAATCGAACAAAGAACTAAGAAATCTTATAATTTTTTATCATCACAAAAGTCGCTCTTTTGCTTTTTGGTCTCCAGTCAAAGGAAGCAATACTGTATAGCTATTGTCTTGTGGGGCTTTCTTGAAATAACTTATCATTTTGCAGTTATGCTTATGAAACATCTTGAGATATATTTTTTGGAGATTGGGAAATTACAGTACCCGTACAAATGGTTGTAGTCGCTCTCCCTTTCATGAAAGCATTACCACACTCTAAAAGTACAGAGCTGCATACTGATGTCGAGCAATTGATTCCTATCTCCCCAAAGCCAAGCAAATACAAAACTGCCACCATTTCCTCTTTTCCTAGACCCTATATTAACTTGCGATTGTATACATAGGGTGTAGGTTTGTATGCAATTGCTACAGGTAATCCAATTCCATTCAAACTAAACTAACAGGCCAAAGGATACTGATTTTTTTAGGACATACATAAGTGAAAGCTCTTCAGAGCACAAAACCAAAATATCGTGGCAGCTAGAGCTAGAAACAGAGGGTTCTGGCAGTAAACAGAAACATGTCGGTGTCGTTTGCATCAGTGCATAATTGAAAATGGAGTTAACAAAGATTAAAATCTAGTCACTATTTATTTTCTGCACTTCTCAATGATCTCTTGTTACACAGAATCGAGATTCTCTTTATTTACCTTTTGAGTAATTTCAGAAAGTGGTGATTAATTCATTCGATAATCGTTGTCAATTTTTTGTTTTTGCTGGCTCAATCGCCAGATAACCCTTTTTTAAAAAATCCTTGTTAATTCCTTTGAATATGCCGATACACCTGCAAAAAATCTAGAATTCAGAGAAATATTTGAGTCAAGAACTGCAATGTTGTTGACTATGTAGTAAGCAGTCAATAGCTTGCTAGACTAGTTTATACAATTTAATTCGCAAGTGCAAAATTTCCAGCAAGAAATATTTCTCGTTAGGATTAAGCAATAAAACATTGAAAAAGGCAAGAAGCAAGTTCCCAAGCTATAAAAAGCGAGCTGCTGCGCATGCGTAGTATTTTAGGGTCATTACAATCATCCGCAGAATGACTTTGTGTCAACATGCAAATCGCAATGAGCTTCAAATTGCGAAAAAAATCGTCAAGTACGATGCATTTTAGACTGGGAAAGCTCATTCCCCGAAGCTTTACATATAGAAAAGAGGTCCCTAGAACGCTATCAGTGGCCCAAGGGCAAGGGACGGAGAACTACTGAGCAATTTGAGTAGTCTTAAGAAAAGTGCCATATAAGAGGTTCATACTGAATCAAAGCATTCGCAAACATAAATCTAAAATTTATCAAATAACAATGAAAATTAACTGATTGAACACCACTTGTCTCTAAGTAAACTGTCTCAGATATTCGAGCCAACATCCTGCTAATGTTTTGTCAGACTTCATCTTAAGAATAAATAGGACTTAAAGATCTGTATTTAATTACTAACTTGTTAATTAAAGACTTTGTGTGAGCAAGCTAAGCATCAATTAATACTAAAGCAACAATGATAAGCTTTAATCATTAAGCAAAATGATCACTGAAATATGAGACAGATCGTTCAACTGAATAAATCCCTTCTTTAAAAAGAAATTTGCTTCAGATATCATTCAGACAAGCTTATCATTTAAAAGGATAGGCAAAAGGGAGACTGATATCTTATGACTAAGTCTGTACTGAGGCCTTTCATTGTCAAGTGACGTTGGAGGTCATGTGTCCTTATCTAGTAATTCTATAATACAACTATGTAGCGGTTTGTAAGCGATATCTGAGACGGTGGGTGTCATTCTTGCTTCTTTTTCTCAAATCAAAACACTATTGAGGTTTTCTTGGCAGGTGTGAGTTACCAACCTTCTGTTAGTTGGAGGACCAAAGGCCATGACCCTAGTCCTAAAGGTAACCGTTTAAATCGGAAGAGGAAGCAAAAGGAATAAAATATCTATAAAGTGGCAATTTACTCACTGTTGAAAAAGAAGGACTGAAATTGACATAAGCAAAATATTGGGTACAAAGACAACACTAGCAATTTTGCTAACTCTATCAGCCCAGTGACCTCATCTTTATTCAGTGTAAGCACACGTGTATGCATATAACTATTGTTCTCAGCTTCATTACTATCATTCGTCGAAGTTAAAATCAATGAATTGACTCTATTTATTGTGGGTTTTGTTAGCAGTTTGCAAAGACCCAAATATAGAAGAAGAATGGGAATTTTCTGTATGATAACAAGTTTTTTCATAATTTTAAATTTTTTTCATAATCTCAATACCAAAAGAATTTCATGTCAGTGTAACTTAAACTTGTTTTCTTGTTTCTTCTCGTGATTCGCTGAAGAAATTAAGCTAAGCTATTGCAATGTGCATTCGTCTATACATCAGTGAAAAGCAAACAGAGATTTTTGTTGCATGTAATGAAACGATGCAATAGGTACAGCCTAAACACCAAAAGCTGTAATCTCGGATGCAAATATTTAGATAATAGTTTCTTTTAATGTCTTTTGTCATTAAACTGCACACAAAACAGCTGTCTTGATTTCTGATTTCTATTTTCTGTTTACACGAGCCAATCAGAGTGTTGCATAATTACGCCCAACTACGGTGGACTCCTAGTGTCGAACTGGTACCTATTTTAAGTTCTATGTTATGTTTTGAAGCAATTTTCTTTTCCTTTAGTTACTACCTTCAAAAATGCGCCTTCAGTTATTCGAATCAACGTTTTTCAAACTATTTCTCTTTCTTTAGGGAAATCCTTCTTTCATTCTCTTTTATGAGTTTACTTCAACCGCTCATCGGAGTAAAGCAATATCACTTTCATAGAAAATTCACATTTTTCTAGGTCACAGCTCTTGTCGACAATCTGTAATTTGATATTTGAAGGCCTTAGAAGAAAGTTGCTTTTGCAAGCCAGGTGGCTTTTTTGTTGCCCTTGGCTTTCTATTCTGAAAAGGAATAAAAAGTCGATGCATATTGTACGTGACATCTTGAATAGAAAATGTTACTGTTTTTCAGTTTCCTTTTCATTTGGCCTAGTTTGGATTAAAATCTAGAGTATGGGAACAGGTTCTGAAATATCTGATCATTTGAAATGAAGACTGAATGAATTGTTCAGTTATAGAAAACATGCGGATAAGAAGTGGTGTATAGTCTTCAACGTCAATATAGTGCGTGTCTATAGCAATTTTACAAAAGATTGCAAAAAAGAAAGGTATTTGTCATAGAATCTCCTTCTCAACAGCCAAGGGTGCTACATATTTGCACAAAGTAATTCAGTTCAACATCATAATTTCTTTTGCAAACTTGTTTGAAAGTAATATTATCGCTTTATTCAACTTAACATGTTTGCAGGGCAACTTTCCCTAAAATTTTCAAAGATCTGCTGGCAATGCAAGCTCAAATCCAAAATTCGTCCGTTTCTGGACACTAGTCATCATGGACCTTTTGTCTCATTTTTCAAACTGAAGGAATTTGATGCATCAATTGCAAAAACCTTTATGCATGTTGTTCTCTTATGGCTCAAATATTTAAATGGCTCAACTGGATTGCCATCTCTTGCTTTGTCGCTATAATATCAATCTACTATTTTCTTACATTCATAAATAGAAAAATCTCCATGAATAACCATTTACCAGATATTTTTTTTCATGGTTATTATCCTTATGTAATATTTACATTTTGTAAACTAATTGCTAAGAACATATTTTGTAATTTTAGTGCGTTCGCACACCCAGTATTCGATAATAAGCTTTGAAAAAGATTGCAAGCGAGGCACGTACCAACATAGGTTCGTTTGTTAAAGGTGGCTGAAAATTTTTCAAAGTTTTTTTTATTATCTCAGTTGTGATATTTCTGCAAATAAAGTGACATAATATTTTTGCCGTTTAGAAATAATATCAAAATGCATATAGTAAGATTGGGAACATTTTAAGTATTTTCCCTACATCGAATATTCTATAACGTGTATAGAAAATGCCTCACATACCAACTTTGTGTGCGAGAAATCCCCTAAAATCTTTATAAAGTTTTGGCGGATTAGCTATGTGTCATAAAAAAGCATTGTAAAGTACGGTTAAGGGTGCGGCATTTAAAAGAAGCACAAAAACGGCTCTGCATCTTAACTTTTAAACAGAGCACTTCATCACTGAATGTTGTTATGCTATAGCTGTGCCACTTGCTTTCCCTCCCATGAGTCAAGCGAAAATTTCTTCCCTATTTCTGTAGCCAGCGTGGCCCAGGTGTCCTTGCATACCCACTTTAAATTCAGTCCTGATGATTATGCGTGCTGTTAAAAAACTAGATTACCAATAGACAAACTCAAATGTTCAAAACATTTGTATCAAAAGCACATGACATCACAAAATTAACACTTTATCAAGACTGTTCATAACAACATGATAGGTTTTAGATAAATACAGCTCCATAACAACACTTAATGTTGTTTGAAATGTTCGATGGAGTATAAAGTACCGTCTTCATCTACAATTCACGAACTAGACTCAATCCTGGTCTGAATCTGAGTCAGAAACTACTGTTTTGTGGGATAGGAGGTAAAATTGAATCCAAAATCCATACTTATCCAATCAATTCAATATTGCAAACGTAAAGGAAAGAAACTAGTCCCTATCTCTATCAAAATCAGAGTAAATTTGTAGCCATTTTATATTCCGACGGATCAGATCTGTGGACGAATTTTTGGGTGCTCCACGTTAATAACTGAAATCAGTTGAATAGAAAGGCCTGTCTCTATGAAATGGAATAAGTCAGTTTTGTTTTTTAAATACTATTTTAAAGGATGTCCTTTAATTTAGACTGCAGCTGCATCACGTACCTACACAGCTTGGAGTCTCAGCGTCAGGCAAAGTGCAGTTTTTAGCCGACCAGTGCATTTACTGTTGCTAAACTTAGTCTTTCTTTGGTAAGAATAATGCATCAACTGAGTTCGTCGATGAGATCTATGCAACAATGGACAAGAAAAATATACTAGAGGGATAAAAGCCTGGCTTCCCAATTGTTAGGTTATGTTGTTTTTTAGAATAAATGTGGCTTGCCTAAGGATACTTGCACTCTTTCAATGTTTTCACAAACTCTTTCCTTACAAATTTTCTCAACAAACAAGATTATTAATTCAAAACTTACTAACTCCATCTAAAGAAAATCTGTATAGAGAAAAGCGACCAACGACCCTTTAGGATGGGGAAGTGTCCCATGTTTGGAGAGAGGATCAACCAATGGAATTCTTTGCCTAGGGGTATGCGATGGAAAGGACTGTTGTCGTCGTTTTAAGTAGTAGTCGTTCCTCTAAAGCCATACCAAGGTCAAGCAGTTTTTATATGCCAGTAAAAAATTAACTTTCGTTCTTTAGTACCAGTCAATGGTTATCCTGTTGGTCTCAAGGGTAAGTCCGAAGCGAGGGGCTTCGAGTTGATGCTAATGCCTCCGATAATTGTCAAACTGTATTTTTTCGACATTTTTCCTTTAAATTTTCTTCTATATTTATATTTCCTCAATACAATGGGCAGTCCTCAGTATGAATTTCGTTCCGACGACACTGATAAAAAGTGCTTGTGCCAGATATGTTGCACAAGGGTTTTGCCCTGTTCTGTTTAAAAGGAGAAAGCAGTCGATGAGCTTCAGGATTTTTTCCCAAATCTCTTGGTATTATAAGAATTTAAGATCTTAATTTTTATCTCATTGTTTTGAAAGGACTTTAATTTCATTAATTCCGTGACTTCCTTACACGACATTTGCATGCCAACTGTAAAATATTTGCAACATCTACTATTTCTCTAGATGATATGATTAGATACTCTTTAATTCCACTGCTGTTAACCAATTGTTGCTTGCTTAAATTTCTCAGTTGCTTCAAAATATTGGAACACAAGATTTGCTGCCCAGCACACTGGAACGAAGCCCTGCATGAATCCAGCATGGCCTCCAACATAGGTTTCTACCACCAACATCATCTCAGAGTTTTTCCAAGCACCTCCAATTCGAGCTTTATCGTCTGGGGCTAAAATCTTATCGTCGTTTGAGAAAACGACCAACAAAGGAACCGAGAAACGTTTTAAACGACTGAATACTTCATTTGGCAATGTTGTTGATCGATGTAAAATGCTACCTTGTGATCCCGAATAGTACCTGCTTTTTGTTACCTTGCGGAAAAATGAATCTAGGCTCTGCGAGTGCTTCACTTTACTACTTGAGGGCTTTGGCAGTTCTCCATTAGGTCTTACTGGCATAGTGGGGTACTTCATCTTATGCCAAGCAGGCGAAACAACTGCAGCCGCTTTCAAACGTTTTGACCTTGCGTCAGAAGCTAAGAACTTCAAAAGAGTCGGGCAACCAAACGATATACTCACGATATACAAGGATGAATATGGAAACTTATTGGTTATATACAAAACTGCCTCTGCCAAGTCTTGATAATCGTCTGTTTCCTCGCAACCGGCCTTTAAACGACTGTTTTCGGACGCATGCCGCAAACGGGGCAACTTTTGGGAGTTACTGTTAATGAATATAGAAGGACGGAACCTGTACTTGTATGCAGCTTCTATATATGGGTGGAAGTTGTTGCTGTCAGTGTCCGGACTACCAATAAAAAGAACAACAGGGCGCTCCTCGCTTGCAATTTTCCTCAACTCTTCTTTGTCTTTCGGCCACGTAATTCCAATAAGCCTGCCGTTTTTTACCTCAAGATATTCCGTTTTGCTTTCCAAAGGCCATTTTGAACGTAATAGAAAAAACACACTTTGAATCTTTGGCAGGAATGCCCAGATGGTGGGTACATAAGGCTTAGTGAGCAGATCACTACAATACTGAACAACTAAAGAGTTGAATAGTGACTTTTTGCAGGAAACATTGGGAAGTCTTGACGATTTCCTTTGTGTCCAGAATAGATAGAAGTATACAATAGCGCACAGCGGTGACAATTCAAGCAGAAAGCATAAAATCGACATTCTCGTCACTGCTTTGTATCCTCTTGTTTGTCTATCTTCGGTGAATTTTCTTTCGCATGTGGCGTGTAATCGAATCAAAACTATGTAAATTCATCTTTTCCTTGAATCAAGATTCCTAATAAGCGAGGGATGGCCAATGGCTAGCTGAATTAAAAAGTCAGCTGAACTTGAGTAAATAGTCAGTGTTCTAACAATAGTGGTGAGTCAATCTGAAATTCCACACGGTCTCTAAAATGTGTAAGATGTTTAAAATTTATGCGAATTTTCTGTGAAAAAGCTTAAAACATCTTATCTCTTATGCTTATCCTCCTTTGAGCTCTCAGATAACTTGCTCACAATCGTTCGGAAACCGATTTTCAACCAACAAGGCTGCTTACTTAAAAATCCGAGCGATCGTCCTCTGTTATTCTCGTTCTTCAAACACTGGCCACATGTATGGCCTCGGAATAGCAATCTTGCCTCTATTGATCAAATATTTTTTCTGAGTCTTTTTTTGCTACTCGAAAAAGCCTAAGCACATCTTTATAACTCACCTTCGACATTGTCCGTAATTGATTTCCTTTCTAAAGAGCAGGCAAGTATAAAAAATGCAAGGCTAAACCGTCAGGTTCTCCTTCACAGCTAGACAATTTGTTGAAGCAAGATTGTGCTAATTCAAGTTGTTTTGTTTATGTTTGTTCATGACTGGACCAGCCATGTGTTTTCGCAAGTCATGTGAAATGTCTCAATCAAATAGTTAGTAGAGGCTGGTCTCGTTTCCAGTTTCTCCAAGCCTTAAAGCAAAGAACAGGAAACAGGCAGAAAGGTAGCCTGCGCGCAGACTCGCGGAGGAGAAAAATAAAAGGAACTTTCCTCTCATTTTTCTCCTCCGCGAACGTGCGCGCAGGCTAGCAGAAAGGTAACTCTCGTCGGTTTCTTTGTTGTTTTTGAAGCCTGAGTAATTGTGTATAAATGTGCAGTTAAATTAGGGAGCTATTGTGGAGATCTTGGTTCCGCAATCCGATTAATAAAGGTCCAGAAATTAGGAACTTAGGTTTTGAGTTAAGATCTTTATAAAAAGGCATGAAATGAATATTTGCGTACTGTGGTTTTGTCGAGATTTATGGCGACTTTAAGCGATTATTTTCTTATATATTTTTTAGAGTTGTTCAAGGTGTGACCGGTATTTGGGGTGGTGCACTTCTTGGGCACAGTCACCGACTTGACACTACTCTGCATACATAAATAACGGTCATCAACAATAGTCAACTCGCACTTGACACCATGACATAGTTTAGTTCTAGCCCAGCTACCATGGATTCCTTTCTTTTAAATAAAATGACGATAGTTTCTAAAAAAATTGTTTAGCTACAGATTTTTGGGGGTCCAGTTCCCCCCATCCCTCCGGAATTCACGGCCTTGAGTTCAGTATTTGCATTCAATGAATGAAATAGATAAAGAATATAACCAACTCCAGAACAAATCATAAAGAAATAACTGAAAGATACGTAAAGTTATTCTTATAGGTTGAGCTCAAGCCAAAAAGTAACGCATTGGCTTTATAATGAAAAATTAGAACTTAGAAGTTTATTTTGTCAAAGGCAATGTTTTTTCCCCAAGCTCTTGAGTTGTTTTTCTCCAGGCATTCGCCGCCACTGCTAACCCTTCACCTCAAATATAAAGGCAAGGCAGCTACCACACATGGTGAATCAGGGAACGCGCACCAATCTAAAAGTGGGAGGCTCAAAGCTTGACCCGACAAATTTTGTCAGGCCACGTCCTTTCAAGCCTTCATAAGATACTTGCTTCCTTCCATTTTTAAAAGTGCGCTACTACGAAAGATCCGATACAGTTAGCCTTCCAGAGTTGCGCGGCGTTTTAGTAAACTTTCAACAAATGTTCAAATCTATTACTGTAAAAATGTAGGGGGAGGCATTAGCCCCTGTATGTCCATTGGCTGCGTGGTGCCTGCGGTGAATGTACTGGGAGAGGGGGGTGACAGAGTAGTGGTACCATGGTACCAAAAGGGTGGTACCTAGTACAGTGCTGCAAGCGATAAAAGTGAAGGCATCTTAGGGACAGGAGAATGCAAGTCAGTTGATGGACACTCAGGTGTTAGTTCCTTAGAAAAGCTTGTGGCAATCACAGGGGAGGGAAATTCATTATTTTTTATCGATGCAAACAGTTTGAGGATAGCAACAGGGGCTCAGCTTGTTATTCAGTATTGCCAGATCTTCAGTAACACCTACCAAGCATTCAATATTCTTCAAGAAATACTGAAATTTTCGACTGCAAGTGGACTAGAGGACGCAACACCACTACTCAGAAATGCAAGTAATGCTCCATGACATTGTAATGAATGCAAATATTTATTTTTAATGTGAACGGTCAGCGTCAAAGACCCCAGGGCACTCCCTCTCACAAGAGCGTCAGAAATTGGAAAAAATTATTGCACAGTACAAACTAAACTTGAAGTCAATCGTTAAAATGAAGGCCCTTTCAACATTTACCAACGAATATTTCATCAGGGTTTTGATAGATTTTAACTCGACCCCAAGACTGAAGCCAATTTACTTTGACGTTGCTCAGATTTCGGGCAAGGAATTCGTCAACAGAATATTCGAACCTTCGCCACTAAAGATAATACAGATATTGTGGTTGATGAAGTCAGTGTGCTCTAAGGTAATAGCAGAGAGGGGAATTTTGCAGGATTGATACTGAAAACGCTGTCACCATTAGCAACAGTAATATGATGTATTTTTTTAGACAGCCACCTCAATCAGGATTCTTTGAATTTCTTCTTGGTTCTGGAGGATTCGTGACATGTTCAGACACACGCCAAAAAGAGTATCTGGCAAAATTTTCATCAAATAGAGGGGAAAGAATTTGAATTTTGCAACAGCGTGATAGGTAGGGTAAAAGAAGATTATTTTAGAGGTGACGCACTTTCAAGCTTTCCTTCCAAATAGAGGGGAAAGAATTTGAATTTTGCAACAGCGTGATAGGTAGGGTAAAAGAAGATTATTTTAGAGGTGACGCACTTTCAAGATCATTTGTCAAGATGATACGACTTTCGCGAGGAGATATTGAAGATGACGAAGATTCAGCACGTGAAAACGTCAGAAAAACGGAAGAGCCTTCTTTTGAAGCCCAGTCTGATGACTCTGCAACAGCAATACCGGAAAGCATGTATGTTACACCAAAGATCTTTGGCGTACAACAGCGGTACGTCCGCCGAATTTTGGCGTATTTCTCCGGAAAATTTTTGGCGTAATTGCTTTGGCGTGGCGTGAATGTGCTATTTTTACCTTGAAATTTGCTGACGTGTCATAATATTTAAAATTTTATTTCAAGCTTTCTATACACTGCATGTGCGTGGCAGGGGTGTCCAACATACGGCCCGCGGGCCAGACGTTCCAAGTCAATAACTTTATCCTTTAAGTATATTGAGTATTTATGACTATGGTCCTTGAGTATATTTTTATGATTAATTATTAGGCATACCTTTTAATTGTTGGGTATACTTCCTCATTATTAGGCATTCATTCGCATTATTTTAAGCATTATTTTTACGAAGCTGAACAGACGAAGTCAAGTTACAGAAAAACATTTAAATGACTTTCTTTGCACGTCAATCACAAGTTTAATGTGTGATGTGATAAAATTTCTGAAAACAAAAATTTTAACATTTCACATTGATAATTTTTTCGTGTGACAGCTTATGTAACTTTTCGTGTAATTTTTCTTGCAATTGCAATTTTTAATCAATTCCTTGTTCAATGCAAAATCTCCCGATGATTAACATAATTATTTATCTGGCCTGCCTGTGGATAACATTGCCAAATAAACAATTTCTGAATAATCCGAGCAATCAATGTTCACCCAAACTCCAAAGAAAGAGTTGGACAGCCCTGGTGTAGTTATTTCGGGTTCATCTTCTGTTTGTACTGAACCTTGTGCAGTTTCCGTCAATGACCCATTAAAAACCATGGAGATTTCCATGGTTTTTAATGCCACTATAACCCTCTCTTTGCGTTGAGAGATTTCTATAGTAATTATCAAATAAAAGTATTTTTGATAAACGACAGGACTCGAAAATGACAATTAACGTTTCATCCTTAAAACAGAAGAATAGAAAACATATCAGATTTAATAAAAAAATTTTGATAAAATCATTTCTTAAAGTAATTGTCCACATAACAAGGGGAGCAATATTAGGAATTAAGAAATAAGCTTAACTTTCATTTCATCTCGACAACGTTCCAAATTCGCATCCACAATCATTAAAGCATCCAGGAGACTTGATTTCAAACTGTAATTACGTTATGCAACTATTAGATGGAATACTGTATCTGCATTATCAGCCATTTTTTTAAATAAAAGCTGTGGTTACATGGTACCATAACCTTTCATGTAGGTGGAACATGGTACCAAACCATGTGGTACCGGTACCAACGACCCCCCCTGTCACCCCCCTCTTGGGAAAATAACTTAGAGCCAAAAAGTGTACAGGGCCAAGGGCCGTTGCCAATGCTACTTTTTTAACTGACACTCCAAGCAATGGTCAACGATCCATAGTGATCATATTCCTGATCATATTCCATAGTAATCATATTCCTGATCATATCCCATAGTGATCATATTCCGTAAGCGATCCATAGTGATCATATTCCTTGGACAAAATAATCCCCTGATTGGACCGAATCAATCACACGATAGATCGCAGACTACTTTTTCAGCCTGTCCCCGTGAATCATAAAGAGGCTGGTTCTTTGATTGTGTCCTTTCGCAAAAATGGAGGGCCGGGCAGTTAGGAAGGACGGATCGCTTGCCCAAAATGTCCGTGGCTTTGATGAATGTAGTCCAAAAACAACTGATTCACGCGAAACAACAGTTGATGCGCCTATAGGTATGTATTACTGCGTTTTGAGAGTAGGAAATCTGACCCCTAGCCTAGACGATTGAATCTTGAAATTTTTTCTACTGGAATGTTGATTTCACGAATCATATCCGCCAAACCATCGCGTAGAGCCCTGTTGTGAAAGTCCAGATCGCAAGATAAAATATGAGTTACTTTCATTCGTTAGAATTTTCCTATTTCACATATTTTTTGCGTTTTTTGGTTTTATTTTCGACGTTTCTTAGGAATCTCGCCAAAACAAGCTTTGTGTGATACGAAGAATTCTTGACAGGGCATGTCCAGCGGTCTTGCTTAAGTTTGGACAGGAATTGACCTTAGGAGTGATCCAAACTTTACTGCAGTTGCAATGGATCAGTTATTACTGAATTTTTGATAATCGACTTAGGCCTAGAATTAAACATGATATTTTTTCCATAAAAGTCACCACTCCCTGTGTGTGGTTTTTGTAATACCAATTTCCCAAAACTGGAAGCTTTGAAAGCATAATTATATTTGTTTGACTTATTAAGTAGATGCCATCATCCATGCCCCTGGCCTATTTTAAGAAGAACTAATGGTGATGAAAACTAGAGTAGGTGTGATAAAAACTCAAAGAAGATAACAGTAGATTCAAATTTCCCTGCATTTATTCTGTTGTAAAGGAACTGCTAAACACAATTTCTCTATCATCTTCTTAGCCCAGTTTGTAATGGGATGGCACAGTTTGTAGTGTTCTTCATTATATGTCTGACACATACATAACATTTAATGATGTCTCATTAACAGTGCAGTTATAATGTAAAATAGTTTAACTATGAAAATTTAAAGATTATGTTTGCTGTTTTTTTGGCTTTTCAAAAAGTCAGGAATGGCTTCTCAACTTTGTTTGAATATCTGGAACTGACCTTTGCATATTTCAGCTGGTAAATATTTGTTTCCTTAGTGGTTAGGTCATTCAAATGGTTTCATGCTCAACAGATACAATGTGAAGGGTTGAGGAATGTTTACTATGTTAAATTATAACTTAAACTCTGAGGTCTATTTGAAGCTGTAACCAAGGCAAGCAATGGATCATTATCTTGATCCAGCCACAAGAACTGATAATGTTAAGGCATGCGAGGATAATCAGAATTTTTTTAGCTGTTTGAGCATGATGTAATCAAGTTTACAAGGAGTGAACTATTCAAAGGTTTGACACACCTTTGAATGCTAGGACAGTTGAAAAAACATTTTCTTTTTCATAGAAAGTCTGTAATTTCAAAGGTTTGACACACCTTTGAATGCTAGGACAGTTGAAAAAACATTTTCTTTTTCATAGAAAGTCTGTAATTTCCCATCTAAAACTTGGTTATTGAAATAAAACAGCATTGTCGAGTAACCATTAGGTGGTAACAGTCATTTTTATGGTAAATTTTGTCTGCAATACTCATTATAGAAGTATTGGGCTAAAGAGCAAAACTGTTCAGCAGAAATGAATTAAAATGTTCAAAAATGAAATAAAGTCATAATAAGAAGGCAATCTAGCCCAAAATCATATTAAATTTTTGAAAGAAGTTTTCAAGTTTAGATTTTTTGTTTATATTTTGATCTAATGGTGGAATCCAGAACTTTTTTGACTGATAGCATATCTAAGGTCACCTAAAGAATCAAACATCTTCAAAAAACAATGTTTTCCGCCCTTAACAATTTTCTGTATCTACTTCTTTGGTTTTTTTGCTACTGGACTAGCAAAAGACAGCAGTATGATAAGAACAATGCAAAATTCAATGGAAAACTGGAAATGCTAAAATAGTTGTATTCAATTATTTTTCCAAATTACCAACATTGTTCTAGGGGAAAAGGGGGCAGAAGTAATAATAGTATTGGGGAAATAAAACAAAAAATAGAAACACACAACAAAAATAGTTTGGTGTCCCAAGCCGTTTTGATAGTCATTAACAATGTGAGGCATGAATTTCTGGCAAGATGAAAACGATGATAGAATTCTGTAAATTAATTAATGACACAGTATTTCAAGTCATTACTTCAAGGTACCAAGTTTGAATCATATCATTAAAATTAATTTATGGAGTGAATTTTATATTCTGGAAAATATTACCAGAAGATATAGGGTAAAGGTGCTTTCTTGTTGTATGTAGGACTACCAAGATTTGATTGTTTTAGCTAAATTTATGATTTGGGAATATGAGTCCAGTTGCAATATTAATACTTTGTATTTCAAAGTTTTTATATTCAACATGTAATTCATCAATAAATTAATGGACATTTGTTTGTAAACATCAGTATATGAAAATAACTGGTCAGGTTTGTAAAGAGAATATGTGTCTAAAAAGCAAAAAGAAATATTGATTTGCAGCTGAACCATAATGAGATGCCAGAAAAGCAAATACCTGTTGAAAGATTGTTGATTTGTACGAATCAGATTCAGATTCAGGTGATAGCAAATTGTCTAAAAGAACACTGTTCTTTTTTATCTGGTTTTGTGCCAAAATTTACTTTACTTCCTAGCATTTGATAAAATTGTAAGTAACTGAATATTGTGGCTCTATATTAATACTTTGTAGCACTCAATTGAATTGCTAAACATTTCAAGGTGGGAAATCTTAATGGGACACTAAATTCCATTTTACTGGGCCTTTGTATGTTTTCATAGCTCCAGTACTTTTAAAACATTTTTAACAACTGGCTAAGTCAACCAATGAAAGTAAAAATCATACAATTTTTTATGCATTAAATTTTTTCATCATATTAATATGGATTTATTTGTTTTTAGATAAGCTAGGACCATTTGGAAGATGGATACGCCATAGATTACTGGCAAGTATATTGATTGGAACGCCAGTTTTGGTTGCAGTGCAGGTAATTTTTTTTGTTTTCTTTCGCATCTTCATCATAAATCTTACAAGTGGTATACACAACTGCATGTTCTCCTTGCAAAAACATATACACTTGTTCATTACAGTATCTTATTGTGAAAGTGATATATGCTTTTAATGATATATACTTTTAATGGTATCATATGGCTTTAATTGCCAGGCGTATTATTATATGGAATATTTGTTATGCCAGTTTGTGCTTGTTGTTTTTTATTTCTTTACCAATACCTATCCTCTTGATGGTTAAAATGGATATATTCAGGAAAATCTGTATTTGCTTATGAAATTTTCCAAATAAGTCACAGGTTTTTTGAATACATTGTTCAGTTGATATTGATTTATTCCAGTTCATCATTGAGAGAACTACATATGACCATTTAATTTTTAAGGTGAGACGTCATCCACTGGCCACAAAAATCCTCAGAGTTGCAAGTCTTTTTGGAACAGAAGAATTTTATGGTCTTTTAGTTTGTTTCTTGACCTGGTAAGGTATTTTAGATTTTCATTAATGTCGGCCCAAAACTATGTTGAAAGTGTATTATTGAAAGCATTAAAAAATGCCATATGCATGGATTATTGCAAGGAATTTTTGAAACCAAAATAAATTTTTTTATCTATTTTTTCTTGATATCGTGATTAAGCTACAGAGGCTATGCTTCACACTTCAAGCAACAGGGGACATAGAATAGAAAAGTGTTAAGTTATCAAAAAAAAATTCTTTACTGGTAGCAAGCCAGCGACCAGCTTAACCTTTCTTTGGAATTTTTTTAAACTCACATGCATAAAATATAGTGCACTAGTTTAATAAAGTTAAGTTCAACAAACAATGAAAAGTTGCAATGGCAAAGCTAGAGAAATGGGAAAAAATTGATTATAATTCGCTACGCCCCATTTATTTCACCCCTTCAAAGGTAGAAGGTTACAAAAAAATCTTCAGTGCTATTTTTAGAACCTGGTTGTAGAAAAAACGTTAGAAAAATTTTGCTGCTGAATGTGACCTTGTATAAACATTTCAATATTCCTGGGATTACTTCAAATTTTTGTTGCTTAATATTTTAGTGTCAGTTACGCTATTTATTATATTTTTTGTTCATACCTCATGTTTTAGGGTAAATTTAATGCTTTTTGCTTTATTATCTTGGTTGTCATACTAGCTGAGCGTATGTCAGTCTGACCTGCATTCATAAAAGTGTCAGTCTCTAGTTAAACTGACTCCAAAGTAATTGTTCAAAGCCTCTTTTACTATTTAGTCACATTGCCTAAGCACAGACCCATCCCATCCTACAACCTTTGGCTACTATCTCTCCTATTGGCCTTTCAAGATTATTCCTTATGTTGTAGCTGCTGATTATACTTTCAGCAACAGACTCAACTGAACATTTGATCAATGTAGCAAATATTGCTTGCAGGAGCATCTCGATTTCATTTGAAAGCCCATTATACTCTTGAAAAAACCTGGAAATCAATTCTTTGCTGTTAGTTTTTTGCAAGCTCCTAATTATTAATGCTTCTTGACATGGTTTCTCACTTTTTCAGCAACATCCAAAACCGTGTCCCTAGTATCCTTGCACCTAAACCTCCTTTTTTGCACCTCTTGATTCAATGTTAAAAGTTTGTAATTCTGTGTTTTATCAAATGCTCATAAGCATAAATGAAGAATTTTCCCAAAATATGAAATGATTTTCCCCTAGGATTGTTGATATAAGACTTGCCAGGCTGTGTTGTATTCTTATGGCTGTTGGGTTCTATGCTGCCAATTTTCTCAAGGTTTGTTTGAACTAATTCTATTTGTAATTAGATTTTTTTTGGTGCACAGAGACAACACTGGAAAGCCTTTGCACTTAAATCAACAAGAGTATTTGAGAAAAATTGTAGCATGTTGAAATCTCTATCAAAAATCACATAATAGACAATGACCAAATATGTTACTCTGCCATAATATTTTCCTGTGATCAAAGCCTTGCAGTCAAAGCTTTGCACAAGTTATTTCCAATGATCTCACCTCAAAGAACATTGATGGGGGTTTCTGGTGTATGAGTGTTACAGTATAATCATCATGTCTTCAACTGTGACAACAGTTTTAGAATACATCAAATATTTTTTTGATATCATGTAAAGAAATTTATAACAAAACACTTAACCATATATGTCCTTTTTGAGATAAAGTTAAGGTACTCTTTTTAGTTATGTTTTGATAAATAAACAAATTTTGTTTTACAGAACAGCCTGTGCTTGCCAAGGCCACCAAGTCCCCCAGTTAACCCCCTGGAGCCTTCTTTTAACACATGGCAAGTTTATTTGTCTATGTCATTGTTTGGTCTCTTATTTATCCTAGTTTGCTTTTAATATCCTTTAAATACCATATTAGAGCTAGATATTTAGATATTAATTCTCCTTTCTTCTTGCTAACATCACCAATTGCTTAGTAGGCAGACACTCTTTATCAACTATGTTGCATATAGGATCACTGTGTTTGTATTATAAGTGAAAGAAGGACTTGCTATGTCTGTGTGTAGTTCTTGTATTGTTTTGCAGTCAAATATATTTCTAGTATATAGCCATTTTTGTACGATGATAAAATGCAAGAGACAGCAAATTAGGCAAACAGTAATAGATAAAGCTGAAATAAAAACCAAGGAAAACATTGACAGATAGGCCACTCGAGTTAACAGATAGGCCACTCGAGTTAACAGATAGGCCACTCGAGTTAACAGATAGGCCGCTCGAATTAACAGATAAGTGATTCTTTAAAACAAATGTCAATGCTGCAGGTTATTGAAAGAGTTAAATTGGATTACATATTGTACATATTGCTGCCAAGATTCTGAGAGTAATTGAACAAAGAACATAATCATTGAACGGCAAATTGTTTCTAACCAATGTGTTTGTTTATATAATTTCAGGGCCCTTCCAAGTCATCATGCAGTTCTTGCTGTTGTAGTCCCATGGTAGGAATACTTTGTTGTTTTTTAGGCTCATAGCATTTTGATTTCACAGCTGATAACTTTGTAAATGAAAGAGCTGGCCATTTCAAATTCATTTCAAATTAATTTTCTGTGTTTTCAATGTTTTTCCTTCAAGTTTAACTCGACCCCTTAGCAGCTATATACATATGTAGAACAGGTAAGCCTTTAAAGGAAATAAAATTAATTATGCTCTTCCACTAACCTGTAGTTGGGTAGAGTGGATGAAAATTCAACCGGGCATATATTTTGCATATCTAGCGGCCCCCTTTAATAAGAGTATTTAGCTCAATGTGAGTGACGAATAGACCTTTGAGGAAAGGTATGATTTTTGTTGGTAACACGTGTACTTTTACTACGCGTTGCAACTAAGTAACACGTAACGCGTTGCAACTGAGTCCTGGGAGTTATGTTTGTGCTAGCTATTGCAATGAAAAAAACGGTAGTTGCATCCAAGATGGTCGCCGTTAATAGTCAATTGATAGTCATAATTCTAAAACTGAAATCCAGTTGAGCTCATCATCGCAATAAGTCTTGTAACCACAAGTTAATGACTTTACTAAACACACACCTTCTTTTCACATTTGATTTGAGATATGCGCAAGGGAAGCTCTCATATATCTGGAAAGGAAAGCTGCAGCCTGAATTTCTGCCCTGGTCATCTCCTTGTATTCTTGAATCCAGGAATTATAGATCCCGCATATTGAATTCAGGACTAGAATATAAAGAACAAAGTAGGATAATCTTTTAACGGAAGTGAGAAAATGCGATCTTTTCAAGGGGGTGTGACTCCCCACCTCCCCCAATCGCGAGGGCCTGCTCTGCCGTATCCCTACTGTCATGCTTTATTCCCTTGTTTTCTTTTGCAGGTACATCTGGTTCTACTCCTATCTCCATTACAATCTCACCACAGTCCAATATGTCATCCTATTTTGTTTCATTGTTACCTGTAAGTTGTTGTCGTCGATTTTGACCATTTTTCCCACAATTGCTGGCAAAACTTTATTTTATTCCGTTTTACTTGCTAAATATAAAAGGCTCCAACTTTCCAGGATTTTTTTCTCAAGAATGTTCAATAAAGCAAAACGAAATACTGCTTGAAGGGATGGCATATATTCGATTGTCAAAATTATCCTCTTTCATCAATTCCTTGTTTGTGACTGTTACCCGAGAACATTTTTAAATTGAGTGAATCGAGAACGTTTTTCCCCATTGTGAAATTAGAAGTAAGTTTTTGCTTTGAAGTAAGTTGTTTGTTGTCAACATCTAGATTTTTTTCAGCTGACCAACTATTTACAATACTCTAAATGTTATATATTATATATACATATTAAAGACTACAATGGAAGTTTGGCCCAATTTCAAAATTACGCATTGAAAGAAATAGCACTGCTATATATATGGATGAAATAGACGTTTTGGGGGTGTTAAACAGGACGGTTATAGACTATAACTCCGTGTTTCATGCTCAATGGAATCGTTGCGCAACTCCTGGTAGAATACGTTGAACACTGCTTATGCGCCAATGGCTTTCTCAATGCCTACTTGAAAGCCTACTTGAAAGAGTAGATGAAGTCGCGATCTTTATGTCGTTCAGTACCCAAGCAATCCCCCGTGTAGTTGCCAGCAATAAAATATCGAAACGAAATCATAATATGTTCTTGATTTACTGCTTGTCTTGTTCCTTGTTCTTCATCAAGACAGTTGTTTAGACCTAGACAGTTTTAAGACCCGTAAGAAACGCGCTGTTGATCTTTACTTTCAATACTCTTGCACATTTTTCAGTGATAATTTATTAGAAGGCTATTGATTTCCCATCTGATTTGATATAGAAAGAACCTGAGCCCACCCACTCCGGGTACCTTACAAGCATAATGACAAGAAAATTTATGTTTAAGAGCAACTACTCTACCTTAAAACGTGAGTCTAACTTTTATTTTCTGTCGTGAATATTCTTTATTAAAATCATTCGAATCTCCTGTATTTTAGGGTCGTTTTCCGTCATGCTTAGTCGGATATACCTTGGTGTTCACAGCCCTGCTGATGTTGTTGCAGGAAGTCTCCTTGGTTGCCTTGCATTGTCGGCTTGGCTGCACTATGATGATATTCTTGATCGGGCTACTGCTGTCAGTGGGCAAGGTAACGTCATCCTCTTCTAGCCAAGTGTTGCCAATTTGTCACAGTTGTCTGTATCCTTGTCATTTAATTCTCCTCTAAGATCGGTTTTTTGGGGGCTCTCAAATAAGGATTACGTACGTAAAAAGCCTTTAAAGTGAAGTTTAAATCTTTTTTCTGTCACTTTTTTAGTTGTGTTTGATATGTATTGTGTATGTCATATATTTGATTTGCTTATCAATTTAATCAACATCAAAATCTGCTTATCAACTCGATCACCATAATCTTCCAAAACTACATGAAGAGTTAGTTTTTTCTCTTTAATTATAAGTTTTCATCTTTATTGTTTGATTTATTTACATTTGGCAGCTTTTTTCTTGGTTAGTGTTTCGTATTAGCTCATTTTTCTTCGATTTCTTTCTAGGAGCAATGCTAGTGCCGGTATACGTCATAATTATGTTATTTATCCACCCAAGACCTGACCTAGAGACACTTTCATTCACAGAATCGGTACGTTGGCATTCAGTTGCTTTCAGCTATTTCATTTTAACTCCTTATAAACCCCCTGATATCACGAGCTAAAGCCCTTTGTCAGAGACCAGTAAGTCTGGTGGTCACGTTGCCCGCAAAAAACACCAATGAAAACAAAAACAAAAAGTTTCAAACCCCGCTTTTTTGTTGATTTTCCGAGAAAGATTTTCAGAGCTTAAGGATATCGTCAGGAGAAAAGATTTACATTTTTCTGGTTTTTTGTTCGCCTAGAATCTTTTAAGTTTGAATCATTTATTCTTCCCAGATGCGTTAACCTTTCGATTCTTTATATGAACGATTTATTCTCCTCTCTCCGTCTTCTACAGTTCTTTTTCCTCCACACTTTCGAACTAAGAGCTCTATACGGGCCATATTCCCAGAATTAAGTGTTAAAAGACTGTGGACAGTAGTGGTCGTCCTGCAGACTCACTCCGATTATATTTACACCTAGATCAATGATTCATAACCCAAAGAGAAATTCGCTTTTAAATCTCATTTTGACTTTCCTCTGCAGTTGTCAATTCAGCGATTTCATATTTTAGCTAAAACTGCTTTGATGGCTGTTTCTCAATTAATACAATTCAGCAAGTTTGCACTAGAAGCAGCGGGAGACTTTGAAAATGATTTAAGCACTTTGTTATTTCGTAGTTTCAACAGAGTTTCAAATTTTTTGAGTTTTTTAATTAGCTGTAGGCAACAGCTTTGAAGCAATTCCAGCAGGTGGAAATTGGAATTGTTGCTTGAATCTAGTATAAACATTTTCTTAGCTTTTACATGTAGAGTACTATGTTTGTTATTACCTGATATCAAAATAAGGGAGAAAAGCTCTTTCTCTAAAAAAAGAAAGCTAAAACTTTCTGATATTAACAATCGCATGTATGAAATTTAACAAGGAAATCGATGCTTACTTGTTATTCACCCTTCCCCTTTTCTGCGTTTTTTTTGTTTTTTTTTCCTGTTGAAAATAGTTTAATGCAAGTAAAATCATATCTGGACATGAAACCTGATGTTTTCCGTATCTTCGTAGCTTTGCTGATGAAATGCAAATTAGTTTTATCAATTGAGAGTTACCATATTCAGTTCTACTGTTTCTTTACTTCCTACTGTCTTCAAACTTAAAGCCATATCTTGTATGAGACTGTCTCCTAGCTTTTATAAACAACGTTTTGCCTTTGTATTTGAAAGTTTTGCCTGGTTTTATATCTTATATCTTTGCCTAGTTCTGTATCTCGAAAGGATTTGTTCGTCGTGAGAATGCTAATTGTAGTTACTGTTAGGTTTTCTGTAACATTGTGTTGGTAAGAAAGGTCAATGGCAAGTATCACTGTCTGTGTTAATTGCTCTCCTCTGAAATACCATTTTGATTTTCGTTAGTCGTTCTGCATCTGAAAAATCCCTTTGTATATGATGCAACCAGAGTTCATGTTTATAATCGAAGTCAACTTGTTTCCAGGTATGCATGTCCGGTGTAGCAGTAGGGTTCGTTCTCGCTCGCACTATGGTCAGCGGGCCTCACCCACCCTTCAAAGGGATTATTGACTCAATTAATAACAGTAAGTCGTGTTTCGCTCCCAATTACATCAATATTCCTATTGTCATGTGTCGATATTCGATATTTATGCCTTTGTGATCCGTTGATTCTCCCTCATACCTGCCTCAGGTAAAGTTTGCCAGCTGCACCTTGCAGAAAGAGGAATAGGCAACCCGTACAATTTTAGTTAAAGCAGGAGCCTCTTATGATATGCAAAAATTAATTACCGAACGTAAAGACACGAAGTATATTTGGAATGAAACAACAGTATATGCAGCTAAAAGATTTTCTTGTACATTTGCTTGAAGAATTTTATTTGAAGTGTATTTTCCTGTATTTGTTTTTATGATTAAAATGACGTTAGGTAGCTATAGATGTAAAATCAAGTTATCGTTGATACGAATCAAGCGTATTTTAACAACGCTAATTTCTCCTCGAATCGCCGAGAAAATTTACAGCCATGGCGAATGTGCCAAGATTTAGCTTAGAAATATTTTGCCGCAAAAAATAAAACGCTTTTCTACTTCCTTGCCTAATTGCTTGTTAGATAAACAGTCTGCATGCTTCTTTGCGTATGTCAGCGGTTTCGCCGGGAAGTTACTGCCAAATCCGCCTCGTGGAAATAAACCGCGTGCTTATTATCTATAGCGACACTGCTTTGAGATCCAGTGAAAAACGTTGCCCTAGAAAAAGAGAAAGGACCCCAGGGAAGTTTAGTTAAAAGGAAGGAACTGAAGTGCTCGGTAAACTGTCACTTTGGTCTGTTTTTTAAACATAGCACCAGGGACACATTTACAATAAAATCTCAAAGTTTTGGAAACGTTCTACCGCGCTGTTGGAAAGAATGCTATTGGGAAATTTTGAAGGCAAGGCAAGAACACAGAATCATGTAATATTCATTTATGTCGCCCGGCTAGACCCAGTTGACAGATCAGACATACGGCATGTTTTTTGTATTTCGCCTTAAATATTCTCTCTTGGATGACCGAAGCTGTTGCCTGTTTTAAGGCATGATAAGCTGAAGTCCTAAGATTTGCAGCACAGATGTAGGGTCGACACAGCAAACGAGACCTAGAACATGAAAAAAGATGCCGCAACAAAAACACCGCAAGACAAAAACGTTCAAGTTTCCTGCGCTCGATTGACGTTATCGAAAAGTCTGTTATTAGATCACGGTACGCGCAAACGTTTTTTGGTTAACGTTCCCAGGGGCTGATTGACTGGCGTCTGTGTTTGAGGCGTTGTGTCTGCTCCGTGAGAGAATTTATCAATCCAGGAACACTACTGCTTGCTTACTTCGATTAACCGTTTATCGCATTTGTCATGTTTCTTGGAACCCCGTGAGAATGACCCGAAATGGCAGACCCACCTGGCGATCGGGCGATACATTTTTGATAAATTGAAGCCAGGTGGAGATTTTCCCATCTGCACGATGTCCATTTTGGCTCGGCAACCAGCAGATGTAATTTAGTCCACCATGGCACTTACAAAACTTAAAAAGATTTTGATAGGTTTCTGAAGTTATATCAGTTGAAATTCTTATCGGCATAAATTTTTGTTACCTATACATTCTTTCCGTTAAAGGCAATTCTATTCATTTTTACGCTTCTTTGTTACAGGCTCGTCATCCTGGTCGGTGATATTCCTTTTTATGGTTCTACGGTTCTTTCTTGGTAATTTTTAAATTGTTTTATAATAACTTCATATTCTCTTTTTTGTCACAGTCAGAAACATTTTATGACCAATGAAAGGAGCCTTTGGCAAACGTACGGTCTCAAATAAACATGACTTGTTTAGGCCCCTCTATAGCAAACCCAAACATTCCAATTTTACTCATTTCCAGCTGCTTCTGGCAGAAATGCTAAAAATGAAATGGGCTTCAGTATTGGAAGAGTTGGATTCAATTTATTTGCTTGAAGATTGCCTATAGAAAACAAAGTGGTGCCGTTAGAACAACATTGCTCGAGTTATTTTAGATATGGGCCAACTCCTTTAAGGTTTTCATGAAGTTCCATATTATCTCGGCAGCTCCTTTTTTCTGACTCACGTGATCACTCTCATGTCTGCCAATAGCATTGATTCACCGAAATCCCAACTATTCGGGTATGTCACTCCCTTCTATCAACGCTTGATGGCGACGCTCTCGCCTCGAAGCCTCGTTTATATGGGTAATAAATTTAACATCCCCTAATGGTTTATCATCTAGAAAACTTTTGCTTTTTACACCCCCTACTCTCTCATAAAAATCTTAATCATCATCCATCCATTCAGTTCTACTTTTTGTCTTCCCAGTTGTTTTTGAATCCGTGTTAGACTCGGCTAGTATGTTACTGAGGGTGTCTTTTTCTTTTAAGGTGGCGCTCTAGTTTTGACTAGTCGCTTTTTGGTGAAGAAGATGACGAGTGTTGTCTTTCCAATGTTTTTACGGATAACAGGGATTGAATATTACCATGGTAGCAGTACTCGAATCCCGTTCTTTACGGGATACCACAAAGGATTCAAGTTGCCCCCTGTTACTTCGGTGAGTTAGATTCATAAAAAGAAACGGTGACGTCTTAGCATTGGGGTTTTGATAGGGATATCCTACCTAATGAGGAAAAGAAGTGACAGTTTAAAAAAACCAAGTTTATTGACATTCTTAGGAAGCTCGGCAATTAATTAATGAAGGGGTAGTGTCAGTGACATGTTTAGCAAGAGAGCTTTTGATGAAATCAAGAGAGAGAAATGGAGCACAGGAACTGGTAAACGAAGAGAGAAACGAGGCTACTAAAACCTGTATTCGATAACTACGATAACTGTGTAAGGTATTTGTATATTGTATCACTACCACGGAGAGCTTCTGGGTGGTAG
The DNA here is from genome assembly GCF_013076305.1 of Rhopilema esculentum. Next base: position 6,064,535 of record NW_027019365.1, on the reverse strand, counting down.
CATAAAAAATTGTTTCTTTTCTACGAATGAAAAAGCGGTAAAGGAAGTAATTTTAATGACGAGAATCTAAGTTATAAGGAAAAGACAATAATGAGAAGAATTACGAGTAGAGGAAACAGAACATCGGGTAAACACTTCGAAATATACGGATAATTGAGGGTTATTATTTATTCAGCCCAGTATTATCGTATGGTCATTCTTTCATGTATAACCCAAATTTAAAGAGTCTTATACTCGTAGGTAATTGCGCTTAGAATACCTGGAGCAATTTTTATCGTGTAGCTAATTAGTGTGGCCAGATTTCATTTTATAGCTCATTACCTTATGATGTTTAGAATAATGCTTTTGTGGCTCTTTAGTTATGACATTGCACTGCAAAAACAAAACGACGAAAAAATGCCAACCAAAGCAACTAAAACAAGGCTATTGTTACATGATGGCCAGATTCTATATGTAGCTGCGAGAGGCCTTATGTCATCAAATATTTTAAACTCAAATTCATTTCATTTTTATCATTCAAGAAACTCTTTTGTATTGAATAGTCATCGTTTCATTTTGTCAAGAGTTGTTTTCATTTTCCATTTAAAGAACAAAGAAAAAGAGGAAAAGACACAAGAATCGAATGCCGGCAGTCGTGGAAGCAGCCCCTGGGATGTCGATGTTGCAATCAGATTCGTGACGTACACAGCAATGGGTTATGCCTGCAATTATATTGCCCCTATGCTGTTCCTCCATCTTGGAATCGTCGTATGAAAATTTTGATTTTATAACTTTCGTCTTCTGTTTAAAGATAATTATGATGAGTGATTTGCTTTGAAGTGGATCCCTCATTGACAATCATAGACTTAATTGTCACTGTATTGGTTTGAAATTTGTTTTTGTAATTATTTTTTTGTGCGGCCAAAGCCTCAATCTAACGGTCTTGTAGCTGAATGGTTTTCCTGTTTTTGTTTCCACTACGTGGATGCTACTTGCAATGCAAGGTTCCAAACTATTTTCTTTGTCACATGTCGGGTTTCTGCCTCTCTATTTGCTCAATTTTGAGAACATAAAATTTTCTTTGGTTTTGCTGAGGGCTCCAACGTATGTTAAAATGCGGAGAAGATTAACATTTCAGTCAAAGGTATATGAAGTCTATTAAATTTTCGGTCGAAGCAGGCACCTGAACTTCAGTTTTGAGCAAAAGTAACAATCAGAAATTAAAAACAAGTTAAGATGAATACTGTAGAATTGTTTTACTACTTATGAATGAATCCCCTTTCTAATTCGTTTCCCACTAGAGGAGAGATGCGTGTGTATTCCACGATAAAATACCCTGTGAATTTTGAACCTTTTTTCGAAAAGTCTCTTGAGCCTTGTTTAAAAATCTCCCCTTGAGCTGAGGGACAAAAATTTCCAAGCTTTTTTCCCGATTTTTCGACCTATTATTGTGACAATAAGCGTAGCATTTGGTATCCTAGTAAGTAAGATGACCAAACAGTCTCTCTGTACACATCCTAATTTTACAATTATATAACAGAGTTGAATAAAATCTTCTCAATCTTGTTGTTAGATTTCGTGTTGTGATTATGTACCACTGATGTGGTAAAAGCGTGTTTGTTTTGTATCGGTTAGAATATATGGACTACATGTTATTGTGCGTTGAAAGGAACTAAAGACAAGAATTTATAAAGTTGTAAACTGTTATCAGTATTTCCAATCGGTTAGGATGCGTTTTCTCTGGTTTTTTGCATTTCGTTACTCAGGTAACCTACTCGATAGAAAGTAGCTGGTCATCGAGAATTTGATATCAGTTTCCCATTCTTATTCTTTATTGATATTTTCGTTTTTGGGCAGCCCGTCGCTATCGTCAGGTAGCTCAATACATCCCAAAAACATTGAAAGCACGTGAAGGTCTGATTACAAGGGTCATGTGTGTTAATGGAAAATTGTTAATTAACTTAATTCTTAACCATTACATTTAATTTGATTGATTCCACAGTGATTTAGTAGATGTCACACTCATTCGTTTTCTCAAGCAGTTAAGCTTGATTCTTAATGATGAACTTCTTTGCCAGCTTTTAATTATTAATTTGTTTACCCAGTTTGACAACATTCACTTTGTTTAAAGTTCCATGTTTTCGTCAAATTCTTGATTTACTTTTTTGATTTGATGTTTGCTCCCCCATCGTACCCCAATGTTCCCCCACATGCCTCCATGGTCTTCCGCGTACCATCATGCTCCCAAACGTACCCTCGTGTTCCCAAACGTACCCCCCCCCCAATGCTCCCCCAAGATCTCTCATGCTGTCCCACCCACCCCACACACAACCTCAACTTATTATAATGGCCACGCAAAAACGAGTGTAATTAACATCAGCCATCGCTCTCACCTGACTATACTATTGATTTGGAATAATGATAACCGAAGGAGAACCGGCAGGTCGTGCTGTAAGATCGTTGCTTCTTGAGATAGTTCCACTGGAAACAAAATCCTTATTGGTATTCATGTAAATCGTTCTTTGTCAAATTAGTTCTTCGACGGAAAAGAAAATTTACCTTTATTATTAAGATTTGTTTCATGCGAGTAGTAATATAGAATCTATGAAAGAATTTTAACGGTAGTCTACGTAAACAATAGATACATTGAAGTAAACGAAAAATATAAGAAATTATGCGTTTGATGGATGTTTTGGTTGCTGAAAAACTTGCCTTCTTTCTTGTTTCGACAACTTACTTGAAATTGCTTCGCTGTATTAAAAAATCCAAAAGGACTGCGGCAAATGTTCTTAGTTTTTGCATAAGCGCTTTTGCTGCAGTGAAGAACGTCGCTTCGACATCAAACCCTCCCCCGAACACACCATATTGTGATATCTCCAGGACACTGTAGGGTCAAAGAAGCAAGTTTAATAATCATATCATTGTTACGCTTTTAAAATTGCCGAATTTTCGGGCTGCACGTGTTGCTGCCAATGATAGGAATATTGCACCGAAATTTTTCGTTGTTCCATTACTATGGAACAAAAAACCACGCCTTCTCGTACTGTTTCTTGAGAATGACATTTCTGACCACGCTATTCTAGAAGTAAAATAAAAATGTAATTTGTTCTCTGTTCTTTTTCCCCAAGCATCACGCTGGACTTGCGTAAGCATCCGGTCACTTTTTAGAAATGTGGTCGCACCGCTGATGCCCCAGGGCGCATCATAATTAGTCCACATCTGCTGTCTGTGGCATGTAACAATCACGATGGAATAGCACACCGTAGGCAATTGATTCCGTAAATAAGATTATTCATCTATTTTGTTATCAAATAGATTAACAATAGCCCAGCAACATAAGCTTAATTAATCTAATATCAACTGCATTGAAATATCCTTCGATTAACCAGATTATTATGGCTTAATTTTGTTGCAATGCAAATTAGGGCGTGTTCCTTTCAACCCAATCCTGTAACATGACAAAGATATGATCGGAAATCCTAGAGTGAAGATCAAAGAAGTACCATAAACTTACGCATTACCTTTTGAAAATACGAATGAGAATAATGATTGTTTATTCTTGTGATTAGAAGGTACTGGTAAGGAATTAAAGTTCAGGGGGTGTTTTTGTGTCAGGCTTTTTATCAGCAAAAGTGCATGGAAATATGAGCAGATTTGCTCTAAACGCCTACCCTTCCATTTTTCATCTTTCCATTTTATGTTTTTTCGCAAACTGTTTTGCAAAACGAACTGCTATGGCAAAGAAGATTTTTTTGAAGTACCCCATTGAAGAGTAAATTTTGAATATGTCATTGCTGTATTTTTAGAAGCAGTAATAGGTTTGCAAGAATTTTGCATAAGTTGTTTCAGCATTTCATACGGTGAGCACTTAACTACATTTGAAGGCGTTTCAATAAATACTGCTTGAAACCACTTCAGACGCCTAGAAATTTGTGTATTCTTTTCCTTACAATCTTGAAATTTTCTTTTTCTTGCTGCTTGATGTAGGATTCATGCACTTTAGGTATATTCATTGGTGTGTGTAAAACCAAGCTCGTGCCGTTCTAACTTCTGTCTGTTGATTTTGTTTGAATGCCCTGAGCAATCGCAATAATTGTGAAAAAGGTGCTATGAAAATGATTCACTATTAACGTTCTCAGGTTTATGTTTCATTTGTTTGAACACAAAGTTAAATCTTTTTCAAATATCATGCTTGAAAACTTTAGTTGTTTAAGAAAGTAATTTTTGCTTTCAAATTTACTACAACCTGTCAAAAAATATCTGGAATATAATACGTTCTAAAGAGAAAAATCGATAGTTGCCACTTTCAAATTTTTATTCCTAATTTTAAATTCGCGACCGCTTAAAGCCTGATAAGAACTTCGATAGTGAGGATCTTCTACGGCAAATATTTAAAATACGAATAGTTTAACCAGCTGAATATGGTCTCTCTGTTCCCCTTCCTCTCTGAATTGAAATAGGCTAAGGATGTGACCTGAAATAGTTGCTTTGTTTAGGCATGTTGTATTCTGTGCTGCTGCGAATCAAAAATTGTGATTTGAAAGCAAGGTTGCTGCGTAGGTATTTCTGTTGCTAAGTAACAGTTTTAATCTTATCCTAGAATTCAAATGACATTTTACTTCTAAAGCAAGAAAAACATGCTGTGCTGTCTCCAGATTTTATCATGGTCCCAGAAATCTTTTGTAGTCATTCTTCTTTGAACGATTCACCCACGTGCCGCATGCCATCACTTGCTGATCTTAAGAATTCTTGAACGTGAAGATACCATTTTATCTCACTTTATTGTTGATTACATTCAAAACAGCCCTGGTTTTACGTTGCAGTTAACTTTTGCCATGAATTGCTTTCTTACGACTGTTAATCACCACTGCCACTATTGGCAGTAAAGAAGATAGCTTTATTTCATTTATTCATACTCAGATAAGGACGAAAGAATTGATCCATATATCAGGGAATTGAAGCTGTAATGTGTATAAATCACTTGACCTTAGTAAACTTGTGGTATTTTGGAAGCTTGCGATAATTTCAGTTATCATGTCGAAAGATAGATGAGATAGGTGAACGAATGCACAAATAATTTTTGATGTAGGGAATTCTTCTGAAGGCTTGTGACAGTGGGCCATTTGTGACTAGGCATCTCATCGAAGTCCCGTCTCGTGGTTGGTGAAGGGAAGGCCATATTCGATGGCAGTTTCTAAACGAATGTTTGTTCTGCCCTGTGAAAAAATTTGCTTGAATAGAAGTCAAACAGTAAGTTCTTTAGAGAACCTAATAGTTCTAAGGTCGTGTCTTGATACAAAGATTTTCAATGTTCAGGAATTCATCTTATACCTAAACTTCTGTTGTCTGTAGAGATGGCTGTGTTTTGTATCGTATCGAGATTTTCGATATAAATTAATTTGTCAATTCAAATGTGTATTGTATTTTCTGGGTCACATTCACAACGTTCTTGTTTATGCCATTCTCTTACAATGTCAGTATCTTTTTCATCTTAATTGTCATAAAAAATTTATTCATTCTTTAACTTGGTCACGCGCCAAACTCGTCATATCAGTCATATTGTTGTCTTATCTTACCATTAGGGAACAGGTGAAATGAGAGAAAAATCAGATTGCTTTCCCGGGTTTATATACTTTTGCGTGTTTATCGTGATATTCAAGTTTGTTTGCGTATGTCTGGTCAGATAACATTGAACTAATTTCTCTTCCCTATGTGTTTAAAATATGGCTTTTTTGTCCTTTTACTTTTCTTTGGAGCCGCCAACAGCACGCCTTGCTTTCTTACCAGCTTTCTTCCTGTACGTTATGCTTCTATTTCTGTACTAGAAAGAACGTTATCAACGTGTAGGAGGCCAAGTTGCAGGCAGAATATACAAAGATGCACAATTTTTTGCGAATAAACCTTTTGACATGCCGAAAAAATCCCCATGTTTGTGAAAGTCTGCATCGCTTGTCAAGTTAACATATAGAGTGGCGACCCTCACCTCTTTTGAAGGCTGATACTCTTTTTGAAACTTATTTGCAAAAACCCAGTGCTTTTTCTCGTGTGTATCATTAATGAATAATTTAGTTGACCACTCCATTTTCGGCAAGAGATATCCCTGCTTGATGCAGAGAAATCCCGAAGAATAAGGACGGTTTGTCCCTTTTTGGGCATGGAAATTCTTGCAGAAAATGTATATCTCGTTTTTTAATAAAAATTCAGATCTGAATAGAATCTATAGTACAGTTAAACCTCACCTCACTATTAAAACTTTTACAAAGTTCCATCCTTGGTCATGGCTACACCCCAAGCTCCATGTATTATCGTTTATTGTTTCTGTGTCTTGCAGTTTACCAAGCTAGAGATAATAATGGTGATATACACAAAGATGACCGTAATTCTGTCAAAGAACCCTAATATGATCCACATTTTTAGCGAACGTTTGAACTAAACTGATATCTCTTCAATTCCTGCTACATATTGCTGAAGTGCCAAATTCGTTTGATGACTTTACGCATTTCCAGCTTCTTGTCCTTACGTATTAAGAGTATTAGTAATAACTCAAAGTACATTCAATGTGAAATTAAAAAATTGCAGATAAAGGCATTAACCATGCTTTCTAGATAAAGTTTGTGAAAAATTTAATGCTAAAGATTTGACTTCGATAAACAGCCAATCACTAGTTACAGGACTTTCAATCTTGGACTCATTGTTATACGATATATGACGATAAAGAAAACATCAAAGATAGGCTGAAAGTAATATAGTTTTCCTGCAAACGAATAAAAACTCAAGTTGCAAGAAAAGATAAGATACTTGTGAAGATCAAATAATAACTTAGGCCAAATTAACCAGAGCAATTAGGAATTAATTGCTGAAAGGAATCGCATGCATGGAAGGAATTAGAAAGTGATTTGGAAAATGGCTGCTCGAAGACTCCATAATTTTGAAACGATCAATTGAGTCGCAGCCCTTGGTGGAGGCGAAGCTCTAACTTCGTCTGCCATCTTGGACCAGTCTTACCTGCGTCAAGTGCCTTTAAAACTACCTTCAGATGATAGGTAAAGATAGTTACAAAGAAATACAGATCGAGCCACTACCCTAATATAGTCGTCAGTCCTTGATAGCTAGTTAATGATACATCCAGATTTTTGTTACGGCGACACAAGATTGGTTAAAATTTCAAAGGTGAAAACATTCTAACAGTTAACTTCTGATAAATCGAATCAGGTAGGACCACTTACATCTCGTCGACTTAAGCAACCTTTATGTTAGACATAGGTCCAATTGTTTTGTCATAGATTATGTATATGTTACTAAAAGTTTGTGGTTCTCGTTTGTGGCGCTCTCAGCTGCCATCAGACCCATAGATCGATTCAAACAACGCTAGAAATGCAAAATTTCATATATAATAGATTATATTAGCCTTGAAGATTTCCACGTATTAAATATTTGAATTTATTTATTTGTTAAAATTAGCTAATAAGCAATAAATTTCAAATATTTTACCAACGTAAAAAATACAGTTAATTTTTGTTCATGGCTTGATCAAGACTTAGGTTTCCGTTTGAGATGACTGAGATTTGATTTAAACTTGAAAAAAGGAGAGATTGTGATAAAATTTGGAACTACTTATAAATAATTTGTACTTTGTTTCTTGTATCAAAATTTTAACAGCTTAATATATCTGTCTATTTCCAAAGAAGATTCGTGCCAAGATATTTTCCTTTTCAGTCAGAACTAGAGAATGCATCTCTAGTTATGTGCTCCCTCAATTCAATTGAAACGCTCTTAGCTCTTAATATGAAATTAGATAAAAGATTGCTGATTAACTGCAAGAAGAAAAATAGCACAGATCATAAGAATTCAAATGAAAAAGCCAAAATCGTCATTTTTATCCATCGAGGCTTGGTTTTGAAAAATTTTTGAAGAGATTCTGTTAATTGAGAAATATTCACTCTATCTTTGCAATTCAGCTGCTTCGGTAATAGGTTGATAAGTTTTCAAATCCTGAAAAACAAAATACGAATTTTCATTTACATATAGCCTGCTCCATAACTTTGACACTATAGCTTTCTTCAAGATATTTCACTCAGCGCCCTAGTTTATTAAAGCTTCCTTGCATAGGTACTTAAAAATTTCTTAACATTGAATCTACTCAGATTCGGCGGCTGATTTTACTAACCATTGTACTCTTGTTGTGCACAATATCAGTAAAATGCTCATGGATAGTAATGATGCTTCAAACAGTGATAATTTAGTTGAAAGTAAGAAAGCAGTGAATATCAGAGAGCAGAAAACGGCTGTCTTCGAGAGCGTTTCTATAGTTTAAGGTAGAATCCCCTGCAACTCTCTATGAATAATTTCTAGCGGCTTAAATAGGCATGCAGTACTTCTCAATTTGAATGAGTGTGCACGCGCCCCCTTGTCAAGATAGAGAAAAGTGCTCACAAAGAGATAGAGGCAAAGATAAAAAAAATTTTATCAAACTCACCACTGCTCGTGAATATTTATTCTAGAGATTATCTCTTTGATGAATCTGATTATGGCAAATCTGTAAAGAGGGAATTGTGGAGCAGACTTTATAAGCATCGTAACTTGCTTTTCTTTTCTCCATCATACATCTGCTAATGGTACGATTTGAATATAACAAATTCTATTGTTATCTCTTTTTATATGCAATTAACATGTCATCAGAATCTCTTTATTCAAGTCTGCTGGATGTCTAACTAGATAAAAAGCCACGACTTGTTATGTTGGCAAATGATCTTCTGATTGGAGGACGACAGCATTAGAACAGCACAGCCAAAGGGAATTATGCTGTTTAACTGTTAACTGTGAGTAAGCATGATAAACTGCTTTTTTATTCTTGAAGAATTTAAGCCGCTTAGTCATTAATGTTTATTTACAGGTTTAAGAAGCTTTCGTTTCTGCGGTACAGTAACTGATATGCTAATACGATAAAGAGACTTATCCTCCTCTTATCCTTGGCTTATCAGAAACTCCTGTTAATAACTGTCTATGTCAAATATTTGAAGCTAATAATTTGATTAACTTGGATGGAACGGTCCATTTCCAGACAGAATTTCTCACTTCGAGAATAATATTTTGCAATTTTTTTGTTAAAGCACAAACAAGTGCGTTAAATCTAAGACGAATTTCAATATATTTCGTTACGAGCTTGTTTTCCTTGAATTGTACTTATATCCTTCCTCTTCGGGAAGTTTTTCGTCATCTTGGGCATTGAATTCATTGATGTATCAACAATAGAATCTCTAAGGCTCTCTAGAAAAACGTTTGCTACATACAGCTGGAATTTGGGCGAGAAAATTATAGAGAGAGGATTGTTACTGGCGAAAACCAAGTCCTCTTATTTTCTTGAACATTTCTAATTTTCCATTCCGGAAAGCAACCGTTGTTTTCCATCATTCTTCCAGAAAGAACATTAAAAGTATACTTTCTTCAGTGGCGTAGCTAGCGGTCGTGCTTGTCATGCCGGGCATGACCATCTATTTCCAGAGATAACATTTTTCAAAAAATTATATTTTCGTAAGAATAAAGTCATATTCTCCTGATGGCTCAGGCTATTCGCCTTTGGAGCCCTATGGTTCCACGCAACAATATGGAGCCCTCCGCAGGCGCTCTTCTATTGTCGGGCATGACTAAAACAGAGGGTTTCCAATTTAGTCATGCCCATAACTATGAGCATGACCAAACCCTGTGTTTTAGTCATGCCCATAACGCTGGTTCCCTATGTTTGGTCATGCCTAACAATAGGAGTGACGCAGGAGAGAACAAAGGCTAGTCATGCCATTTCGAGAGGGCATGACCATCATTATAATCATCAGAACCGCCCTGTGTTATTTCATGAACGCGAATGCGAGGCATCGATGGCGGCGCTGCTATGCCTAGATCCACGAGCTGGGAGGTAATTCTCTGTAAGTAAAATGCAAGCAAAAGCTTATTGCCAAGCAGCCACGACTCATGTTAATCTCCAGAACATTTTATGGCAATGAGAGGGTTTTTCAGCCTTAGTGGTTTTGCACTATGTGGAGAAGTGACAGGCACGAAAGGCCATTTTTGGGCATAAAATCAGCGAGCAGGATCATTTTATGCAACCAAACCAAACTCTCAGCCTTTTCAGTAATCAATTGTTACTAGTTGAACATTTGGAGAAAATCTTCTTGATTAAATGAATGCCAAATCTTGGTGCTGTTTCAATGGAGATGGATGGAGGAGATAGCAGTGTTATTTTCCAAACCAACAGATTTGAGAGCTTAAACTTTCCAGACATTTAGCAGCATATTCAGAAACTGTTAAGCCCTTTAAGAGCATTGTTACCATATTATGATTAGGACAATAAGGTTGTAGTTAATGGATAGGAATGCTAAAACTTGCTTAAAGTTATTCTTCAATTTTTTATTCATTATCACATGCAATAACACTGTTTTTACACACAATTAAAGTCAAACTCAAAGCTCTACTGACTTCACTTGTAATTGAAAGTACCTTTTTACTACTTATAGATGTTTAAATAAGATGACCAGCGACAAGTCAAGCATGTTACTGATCTTGTTAGTTAAACAGTTTTATTTCTTTATAACTTTTCATGTATTTGAAAATTTACAAGATCAAATTATTTCATTTAAAACCCTTGTTTGCTAGATTTAGTAAGGAAATCCAATCATGTGGATGTTTACCACAAGTATATGTGGAAACATAAATGTTTTTATCAAGCTAAACTTATTTTGCAAGGTATTTTTCTATTAAGTCTTAACTTTGCAGGAAACATTTTGCAACTAGGCCTATCCATTATTTTAGCTTCCTATATTTCATATCAATATTTACATTGCATATTCCTTTGCCCATTTGTTTTATTCATCTATCAGTTCTATTCGGGTTGTTAGTTAATCGTGATGGCTTTAACTTACCTTCAATAGATTGATAATAAGACTATTTGTGAAAAATATCACCAAAAAGCTCCCATTCAGTTTCATGTGATTTATTGTTTTATTTACAAATTTTAGCTTATCTCTAAACTTTACAAATGTATTTCAGCCTGCAAATTGAAAGAAATTAGGAGAATAACACAATTATTTGTTTAAGCTAAATTTATCTACTATACTAAACTAATGTTTTCGTATGTCTTCTGTACAGTTCTGTTTTGAAATTGTCAGAACTCTGTCTGTATAAATTACCAACAAACCAAAACAGTGTCACAGCTATAAGACACAAAGGTCATTTTATGGTGTAACAAGATAATAAGAAAAGCTCTTTCCAAAGGTTCATCAAACAATTTTTTATAAGTTGCAAGCCTTAAAATTAAAATTTCCCAAAGGAACTCATCAACTGAAAAATTGGGCGTGGCAGAATATGGCCACACCCATATTTTTTCAAATTTGAGGGAGGGCATGACCACTGCTATTTGGCTAGCTACGCCACTGACTTTCTTAGTAATAATAAATAAAATTTGATTTTTCTACACAAGTTACTTTAATGCAATCTTTATGTTTCAGGTAGCAATAATTGCAGTTTTAGAATGGGTGTATCTTCACGAAGTCTTTTGCATTTATATTTGAATTTGAATACAAAGTTCTTTTGCCTTTGCAAGATACTTTCAGTAAATCTTTGATGTTTTCTTTATCATCGTGTTTTGTGTAACAATGAGTTCGAGATTGAAAGCTCTTTGGCTAGACTTTGTCTGTATATCACTGTCAAAGCTTTAGCATATAGTTTTTACAAACTACATCTAGAAATTATGGGTTATATCTTTGTCTAATAAATATTTTCCAAATTCCTATTGGATGTACTTGTAGTTATAACCAATACTTTTGTGCCAGACTAGAAAAACGCAAGGACAGTCAACTGAGCGATAAAAACTTGCAATAGCTATGTTTGGAAAATACAGTGCTTACAGCTTTTTTAAATTTCTTCGATGGTGTGAGAAAATTTCAAACTTAGGTGTAATGGTCATCAAGGGGAGGTAGAAATTCGTTATTTTTTTAAATCTGCCGTTCCATTTATATTTAGCCAAAACTCCCAAAATTGTTGATAGATGTTGCTGCCCAAAAAAACTGAGAATTTACCAGGTCCTTTTTTATAAGACAACAGCTGAAGAATTTCGCAAATCCGTGAAACTTTGTAAAAATCCCTTATTCCGTGTAGCATTTTTGAGAAAATCCGGCAAGTTGGAGAATTCCATCGTTCCGTCGAGAAATTGACAGATTTCCCTAATCCGCACCAAGTTTCCTTCAAATTTCCTGACTCCGCAAACCCTGATGACCCCCACAATAGATACTGTGTTGATGATAAAAAAGTCTTTAATGCCTGCCTGCCAAAATAACTTGAAACACTAAGTAACTTGCGTTGTGTTTTTGTTTTTCTTTGCATACTTGCCCCTTCCCGAAGAGCAATGCTGATTGCTCAAGCTAGTATCAAACAAATTAAATGAAAAACGTAGATCTCAATCTATTGTGTTGATTTATAGTAAGCCAACATTGTTCCTAGTGAAGGGAGGATGATTGATTAACATTAGTGTTCCACGACTTTTGGTAGAGACTGTAGGAATTACCACTGTGGGATGCTTTTTGTCCAATGCCAAAATAATGGGTGAACTGAGCAGCAAAAGAGAGAAAAATACTCATTCATATAAATTTCATTTCTTTATTTTTAGAAAATTCATCAAAATTGCGAAAAATGTTTAGTAATCTGAGTCTTTACGTTGCCCAAGAACATACTATGGCTGCCTTCAAGAACCTGCATCAAACAACAAATCAATACTCCCCGTACAACACAATGGAATCAGTAAGCTCTGGCATGTTTGAGCCAGTGTTTCATCAAATACCAGCCTACCAAACATACGCACCAAAAGATAAGATAACAAGCGCTCGAAATGACATGCACATTTTTGAAGGCCACCGTCCACTGCATTTTCCATCCTTCCATGTTGGTCTTCCCCAGCGACTGCCGAGTCCTAACCGAGCACCAAACTGGCACCAAACAACTTCAATTCACCAACAGGCCCAGATGTCTCTAGGGGATCAGGAATCACTTCAGATTCCAATGGTAGTTTCAGACAAATGCCCCTACATGGATGATAAGAAAAGCAAGCCCTGCTCTTCAGCGATTTCATTATCCGACCACGATGCAATTCGGTCCGGTGAAACTGACCTGAACCCAAATAAACTTTGGACACCACAGTCGCAGGGCACCGCTTACTATGACCAAAAGGGCATTAGTGCAGGAGGTCTTCATAACTGGATCTATGAAAACCCAAATGTTGTTTTAGGTAAGCAGAAGTCTTGATGATTATTGGTCTATTCAGCAAGTATTCAGGAGGTTGGATTATACCTAAAAAAACATCATAAATCTGCCCATTTCATTATAAAAGTCACCCATGGCTGTCGCTACTGGGTCAGGGGAGATGATATTGAGGCGTGACACCCCCTTGGAAGAAGACTTCATTGTAAAAACGAGCAGTTTTTGCTATTTAGGGATGCTTGTCGGGAAATGGGATCGGGGTACCTCCCTTGTGCACAATAGCTAGCGACGGTCACTTCTTCCACTTTTGTTTATTCCCTGAAATCACAGGATCCTTTCGATGATTCTACCTATCAAAACATGTCTATCAATGAACCAGTGGACATGTCTATCAATGAAGCAAAATTTTTAGTAAAGACAGGATACCTTGAAACTTGTACACGCCATCTTACTGTCTGTTTTCCTTCCATCCTCATTAGTATAAACTAAGCAGCTGTTCCTTAACTAAAGGAAATGTCCATCTGCTTTAGGAAACGTACGAGAATGCGTTAACTGTGGAACTCGTTCAACACCGATTTGGAGGCGAGATAATTGCGGACAGTATTTGTGCAATGCCTGTGGCCTGTATCAAAAAATGAACAACACAAACCGACCATTGAGAAGACCTAGGAGAAAGATGGTACGTCACAAACTGTTTTTTTAAACCAGAAACCTTTCAACCACCTCTTGGTACCACTTCTAGCTGACGCTCTCTGCTGTCTCCCTATCGGTTTTCTTAATCTCTCCTATATCAACTTATCAAGCCCTAAAGTACACTTTCTTATTTTTGACCACTTATTCTTTTAAATTCTTTGACCGTAGACAATTTTTGTTAGCCCGGGGTAGATGCTAGGATGTATTTTTCTGTGATGTCACCCGACACATTATGATAGTGCTATATTAAGGTGATATACCCACAAAAGCACCTTTAAGTTCATTTTGTACCCTACTTTTGTTGGACTTCTGTCAGTCCAGGGTAACTTGCTCCTTGGAATCCCCCGCTGGAAGGCTGGGAATAAGAATCGTAAAAACAAAATTTTTAAAATGCAAGAATGAAACAGACCTGAAAAAAAGCATAGCAAGGTTTATTATACGGTAAACTCGACTGCAAGAAAATTTATACTAGGAATTTCCTTTCAACTTACCTTTCTCAATTCTTAACTTCCCATAATTGTTTAAAGAATAACTGCAAAACAAAAGGGTACGAAAGTCTAGCGAGGTTACCAAACGTCAACCATCTAGATCTTTCTGTTCAATTTAAATACTCTCTTTCAGTCAACAACAAAGAGGGCAGGGATGTCTTGCAATAACTGCAAAACAACAGAAACGACGCTGTGGAGGAGGAATGCTAACGGAGACCCAGTATGCAACGCGTGTGGATTGTACTACAAGCTTCATAAGGTAAAGCCACTTGCTAACTTCTTGAACGACAAGACAGTGTTCCTAAACTGAACCCTCCTTCAACTATTTTTTTAATATCCTTCCCCGAAGTAAAATTTTGCTCTGCCAAATAATCTATCAGCTTGCTTTCAAAAATTTCTCAGCAGTGAGATATTTTGGTGATTTTGCAGGTAAATCGTCCTATAACTATGAAAAAGGCCAGTATCCAGACGAGAAATCGAAAATCAAACCAGTCATGTAAAAAGCAACTGAAGAAAGAAGATGCATCAAAATTACCAACAAGGCAGATGGACTTAGACTTTTACCAAACTGCAAAATTCTTGCAGCAATGGCCAATGAAGAGTTATAACTAAAGGTCGTTAATATTGCTATCCACATAAAAACAATAAAAATCTACAAAGAGAAAGCGTAGACCGTCCTTTTTGCAATGTCAGGGAAAATGCAATGTGTTTCCTTGTGATAGTTATTGATGTCAGACAAACGGAAGAATATGGAAGTTAGAGTGGAGCGAATCTGTACCGTACTGTATAAGATTTTTAATTCTTCAATGTTGATGAAACATTTGAAAATTTGATTAATATAAATATTTAGTTTATTAGGATTATTAATTGATTAACAAGTAGAAGGGACGTATAAGAATAAAATTTATCGAATATTAATGTAATCTATAAGATTAACTTTGAGGAATCAAAATGGTAAAAAATTCTGAGAACAACCAGATATATCAATGAGAGTTAATTTCTTGTGTTCTTTAATTTCTTAAGCCATTTGTTGGTGGTGATGAATTTGAAATGATTTGAAAGCTTCCGTTTTTGTCAAATCTATTTTTAATTTCTTAGACCTTAGATTTGTTAATTCTAATATATAAATACGAAGATTAGTTGCTATGGAAGAATTATATGCATATTGTCCTATCTTAAGATTTGTAGGAGCTACAGGAACGAAAAGAAACAATCCTGAAATTATAGTCAAAATTATATTCTTGATAAAAAACTAGAGAAGTAAGTAATTTTTAAAATTGAAAGAACACTGTGATGAATGTCAAGTTATTACTCTGGATTTCACAACAATCTTTTGATCCATAACTAAGAAAACCTTTAGAGATATCTCAAATCTTTTTCGTCATCATTCATGGTCAGTTTCTGTCGTCTTTAGAGACAAAAAACTTCAACGTCAGCGAATTAAAAAAGTCCTTAGAAAGTCTTAACAATAAAACTTTAAGTTTTGCATAAACGTGACCACTTTAGTGAAATAAAACTGTTTCAATCAATATTTTAAAGGTCTATACAAAAAATCACTTCTATCTAGATCTATACAAATACATATAAAAACAGGATGCTTACCAATGTTTCTTCTTTTGCAAGAAGTTGACTTCGTTGATTTTAATGGGACTCATCATTAAGCACAAACGGACGATTTTTCAGTAATCTTTGATAACTACAGTTTCTTGAATTTTATAAGCATGAATTCTCATAATTGATTTGCTATGAAAATTGACTTAAGATAATTAACCTGATTTTTTTGGATATTTGGACACGTTTTTGCTTGACAAAAATACTCCATGAAAGTGATTTCCTTCACATTTGATATAAGTCCTTGTTTTGGAGGTGTTGTCAACAAGGCACTTGCCCAGGGAGAGTTTTCTTGATATCCCAGAATTCCTCTGATACCACTTGAAAAATCCGCTTACTGGACTACGCAACTTACTTAAAAAAGAGCAAATATTCAATGTTTATAAAAGAGATACACCAAAAGCACCTTACGTTCTATTTTTTATGTACTACCCTTGAATTTAAGAATATTATTACAAGCGTTAAAGTTTTTTACTTTTGTTTCTAATTTGATGTCCCATCAATAAAATTCCGGCAGCTTTTACTAATCTTAGGGCTTTTAAAATTAAAGAGAGCTCAAATTAGACAACACTGCATTTAATTTTTTTTACTGACACGCTTAAGAAGGCGTTCCTAAATTCTTCAACGCAATGACTTTTGAAATTGTTATGACAAATTTCTTACATCCCTATGCAGTAATATAAGTAAAGACTTCTCTATCAGTACAAACGTAAAAGTCTTAGACTCTGTATAACTGGCTAATGCTTGTTAGGACCGTACATCTCTTGAATAGGGTCGCCTACACACCTCGTCAAAGACTGATATTTTCTTGGTTACGATATGGCCAATTGTTGTTATAAGAATCTGTCTGTAAAAAATGAGATGGCAAAAACTAAGTGAATAATATTGATCACCCACAACTTTAAGAATTGGTCCCAATTTTTTTTCTTTAAGAAACTGCTCAAAAATGATGTTTTTAAAGATGAAATAGAGATGATTCTTTTAGACGATTAGGCGCCTACTTCTGTCTTAATTGAGCTTCATAATAGAGCGCAGAGCTCTTTAGGATTGATAAGCTATTCTGTTTATTTATTTTTTTGCGTTCAAAAAAAATTAATATCGTCAACTCTTTGTATTTAAGTGGTTCTTAAGAAACTTTTAACGCTAAAATCAACAGTATCTTGAGAGAATGAATACAAATCCTTTATTAACTGCTGCAAAGATAATGAACTTTTCATCACAGTACAACAACTGCACTCTACACAGTGACCTTGATGCCACGAAAAAGCTCCAAGAACAAATTTAAAGATTACAAAAATTCTAGGGTATATTTTTGTCTAAGGGCAGATCGATATCTAAGAAGAAAATAATTTCTCTAATTGTAACGATTTTTTTTCTTCCTAGGAACTGAGGGTTTGTCAAAAAATCTTTGCAAAGGCCAATAAAGTACACTTGATAGCAATGTAATCACTAATACAGTGTCTTCAAAAGATTCAAATTATCTTAGCTGTTCTCCCTTTTTAAGTGGCTTTCAGCCCTCAGTTTTCGGATGCTTTTTTCTTTGAGGTATGATGAGGGCCAATGCTTGTTGTGTTAGGCACCTTAGCAGCTTGAATTTTTGTCTTTGGTTCATCATCCCAATTTTGCTCCTCTTCGGGAAGGAAGTAGTTTTCTGATGGTTTTTTGCCTTTCACTTCTAAATCTAGAACGTGTGTGGATTTGTGAAAAATTTAGTAAACGAATAGACATATCTTTTAAATAGAAAATTGTTCATTTCTATTCATAAATGCACTTCTTTATAAAAGGTTTATTTCTTGCTACTATAGAGTTTCTGCCAGCTATTTACAAAATTTTTAAAGCTATGGATTCTGAGAGTTAGAAAAATCAAGAAATATCCTCTGTTGGTTTCAATCTATTTGTGAAAAGCTAAAAAAGTTGAATGTAGGAAGTTTCTGTTTTGTAGTCCTTTCTATAGATCAGTTTAGATAAAATATACTGTAACTAATTGTGGATAAATGAAATTTGTATTGTTTATTTTCTCAAAAAGATGCTAATACAGGCCTCTTGCAGCCCCTACTAAAAACAATCAAGGTATTGTTAAAAGCCTGGAGAGAGAAAGAGTATATTAACGATAAAGTATCGCTACAATATAGCCATAGTTAGGTCTTCGTACGTTTTTGAATATTAACCGTTTTTCAGGAAAATAATCTATAAAGATAGTTCCCTGTAGGTCTCCTTTTATTCAAATTTCAAAATGACAACTTGTCTAAAAACCCCTATCAGCTTTTCGGCGCTCTTGTTGGATAATTTTAGATATCAAGGCATTTATGACTGATAGCTTAGTTCCAAAGAACATTAAACGTTTAACTTTGCATGCATTTGAAATAATCAGACGGATGCTTGTAGTTTCCAGACTAAATATAATGCTGACCAGCTCGTTCATTTAACTTGGCATCTGCCAACGACATCTTAAAACCGATTTGCTGTTCTTCAGTCATGCTTAGGCCCAGACACATTTTATAATTTACAACGAGGGAACAACTACCTGTATTGTTGTGACTGTAGGGGCCAGCGTTGGTTTCCACAAACCTGGACATTCTCCTTTTCTTTAATGCAAGTCAACGATATTATCTTCCAAAAACTTGAGAATGTTTTTTATATTAATATGTTTCTGCTGATGCCACACGTTATTTCTCGCAATAAACGGGCACGTGAACAATGTGAAAACTGGAAAGGCCCATCCCGAAACGGAATTCATGAACCTCTGGTTATAAGGAATGATGATTATTATATGGAAGCTTACATTATTAAGCAGTCTTTCTGAAATAAGTGGCATATAAATCTCCAACACTAGTACAAACCTTTTCTGTACTGTGTGTGACTTAGCTTTGCAACGTTGCTAACAAAGTAACTCTGTTTTCATACTTACATGAAGAATCTTTTTAAGATATCGAATAACTTCATCTATCTCTATGGTGGTAGCTTTTTCACAAGGTTCATTTGCATCTTTCCTCCGTTATTTCAGCCAGTCACGAGGAAATTATAATACACCAACCTCACAGGATCTTATCAAGAGCATTTATTGGAAGCGATGTCAAGATTGAATGAATACTAGGAAATCACCATGATACTTTCCACATAATGCCAAATTTACCTTTTTCTTTCCAGTTATCATTTGTTTCGTTGCATTTCAAAGATCTCCACAGCAAAGCTTTATATCTTTGTGTTCTTTGAGAAGCAACACAGCTTGCATTGCATAAACAGAAATGCTTAGTTACCAATTCATAAATGTTTTACTTCCAGGAACAGCTCCAATAGCTTGCTTTTCATGACTTTTGAAGAACAATTCATCCGCCACAATACCCAATACAGGTGGCAAAACCAACAAGTGCTCCATATTGATGTACAGGCTCAGAATGTGGAGTTTCCTACAAAAAATTTGAAAAGGAACACTTTGGACAGTCTTTTATGAATTTTTACGCAGTGTTCCTGGAACAAAAGTGGATTGTTCTGACGTTTTCTTCAATACAAAGGTAAATGTGAACTCAAAGCTTACTGCAAATGTTGAAATGATTAAAATCTTATGCACAAAGCTTACCGTGAAATTGAAAATCTACGTGCTTTGTCAAACACTTTTTGGATAGGCCTACTTGCCTAGTCTTGTTCCAAAAAGCTAGATCTGGATAATCCCTTGTTCCATTGTTTTCAGACTTTGAAACATAAATATTTTGCTTATGTTCTTTTTCAGATAATAAAGATTAATTCTGTTGCTGTATTTCTTTTGAGAAAGCCTTTTTTATATAGCAACAAAAAGGAATACCCGTCGATAGAACAATCTATTCGTTCTTCGATTGTTTATTCATAGCACTTCTCGACTATTTTATCCTCTCACTCGACAGATGCACAACAAGGCAAGTCATGGCAAGTTTGAGGAAGTCCTGAAAATTCGTTTCAAGAAATAAAATCATGTTACGCGGATCAAATCTCATTATAAGTGGATCGATCTTATGGCCATTGTAGAGAAGAGAAAATCTTGAACTAACGGACTGCATTTCGTCAAAAATCATAAAAACTTTAAATATAAGGTGAGTTTCCTATCTTTTATGATGTATCTTGCAACACAAATCTGATCAGATCATATTGCAAGAAGCAACTGATACGAGGCAGTTCATGTGCGAGGTCAGACATCATGTAACATGGCGAGCAATTTAGCGAGAAGAGCAGCATTAGTTTGCAGAAAGTAGTTTGATTACTTCCCATTTCTGGCATAAACAAGCAAAGCGATAAATAATGGGCAACCAAGTTCGCAGAATTTATTGTACGTTTTTAAAGGAGTTTTATATTACGAAAAAAGTAAATGGTCCTAAACTTGCGGAGAATAACAATGTGCACGTTAATTTATTTAAAAATGTGTAACATTTAGTGGGCCTTAGGTGTCAAAGGCCCAGAGTTTTTAAGATTTGGGCAGGTGAACGCTTCTCAAAATATGCTAGATATTTTTGATAGTCAAAGTAATCCAATGAGCTTCAACGTGTTTTCATAACTTACTTACCATTTTTTCAGCTAAATAACACCTTTTTTTCCCTACCATACTGCTTTGAAATTCTGTAACTTGAGCAGCTTTTGCCTTGCCCTACTTTTGGGCATTATTAGTAAGTCTTTTGAGGCACTTTCTGCAGATGAGTTACACTGGCTATACTTTCGAATATCTCACAGTGCGTTTTTACAAGATGAGGTGTTTTGGTTTTTTGCCAGATGCTGTGTTTCCAAGATCAGGGAATGTTCAGGATACAAATGGACATGATAGAAGAAGTGACACTTTGGCGATCTCAGGGAGGTCATTCCAGATCAGACTCAGCTATGCAGGCCTACCACAAGCTCAAGTTGGGAGTGATGAGGAAGAGATCTAGCCATGCAAATTAGAGCATTTTCAAATGAAATTAAGCAATGCATACTGGCGTTACCTAAAGAAGAGTTTGAATGAATGCCCATTCATAAACAATGTAAGCCGGGAAAGCATTTGTGCCAAGAACCATCTATTTAATATTCCTTTGCTTTACAGAAATATTCGAAATTAAGAGGTGGGATACAAATGAATTATAACGATTCCTGAGTACTGTTCTCTTTTGTTAGTAATACACTAATTAGTTTAGTTGGTAAGTAAATTTTTTTCTTAAATCTTTCAGGATACTTAAAGTTTGTTTATTTTTTCTTATTCCTTGGTGAATAACATTAATGGAAGTTAATTTTAACAAAAAAGTGCAACGTTTTTCAAAAGAGCGTAAGATCATGATTTGATTTTAAATATAAAAACTTGTGAAAAAATGCATAAAATAGATAAAAGGGTGCATCTGTAACAAGGCTACCCCCTGATTGTTCCTTTGATTTGGGGACGTACTTGGCCAAATATCGATATTATCAAAATATTTTACACCAAACTTTTTTATATTCTTGCAACAAAGGTCGCGCGAGCATTGCAATTTAACTTAAGCTTGAAACTTTGATTTGAAAAAGTCGTTTGAGGTTTGCCTGATGCAAAAATGGCATTTACAAAGCATGGGGTACTTTTTTCAAGCCTATGAAGCCTTTTGTTAAGTTTTACATCTTTATATATTTATATATTATAAATATATATATATAATCAATAACATGATTGCATTTTAGAAAACACAAGAAAGACTGATATGATAGTTGATACGAACTCGAAAATTTTTATCTGAATTTGGACCAAACAGCATTTCCCGACCTGTTAGGCCGCTTGTCTCCCTTTCCCTTCAAAAACCATGCATAAATTATGGGACTCTACATAAATTGATATGCCAAATGTGATTCAATTTTCTTAACCTTGCAATGATAAAAACTGAAGGTTCTTATTTAATTTAAGCATTGTCAGAAAAGACTTTTTGAAAATATTGTAAATTATCAAAACCATACCCTCAAATTTTTCATAGATAATTGTGGATTTCCGCATAAGTTGGAATTTCTAACTATAACATGACATGCTCAAAATATTCTATTCTGGTGGCAAATGCTTTCTGAAGCGTTTTTAAACAGATTTCCTTCAGAAAGTTTTTATTCAAAAGCCATACACTTTTCCTCACAAATTGTCGTGTATCTGCATGTAAGTTTGTTCGTGTAATAGTCGAATAGTTCCAAGAAAAATTTTGTTGATACAAAATTTGAAAATGGCTTTGAAAAAAACAAACATTCACAAGACATTCTAAAGATTTTTGTCCGACTCTCTTCAGAGTATGAAGCAATTATCAAACTAATTTCCAAATACATTTATCCAGCTATGGACCGGCCATTTTCGATCCACAGCTGGGTATGCTTTTGCCATCTTCATCTATAATACCCTGATTCTGACACTCTTTCCGAGAAGCGTCAGACGATTAAGCTTTAAGTATTTTACAAAATGTTTGCCTTTTCAAAGCCATTTTCAAATTTTTCGAAAAATGTTGTATTCCAGCCTAACGGCATTGTTCAAGTCCGACTGTTCACCAGAGATAGAAATCCAAGTTACATAGTTGAAAAAGTAGTATGTGTATGATGTGACCTGTGGACGAGGTATAAAGCTCTTTATATCTTAAGTGCTTAGTATTTTAAAACTAATTGTCAAATTAATCAAGACAATCTACTTATTTTGGCACAGTGAAACTATTCTCTAGCATCAAATTTATAAATTAAACATAGCAATCATGTATTAATCTGGATGCCTTTATCGAAACTGTTTGCATTTTGGGTAAAGTTTTTAGGTTAAACTAAAACTTCAAACCAATGAAGTGTAAACTAATGCTATTTTGGCGGCCTTCAAATATCAATTTTTCTTATTTATCAATCATGAAACGTTTTCCTCAGTTTTAGTCTCTCCAAAATTTTAAAACCAATTTGCTTTTATTTTATTACTTGGTGCAATACCTTTTTAATTAATTGCTAACTTAAAGATGCAGTGCCAACAAATGTATTAAATATAACTACAAGATACATGCTTTTGTCATGCTATTGTTAGTGATGCAAAATGCTAGTTTTTCAATTTAATCTCAATGTCTAATTCTTCTGCAAATCTCCATTATTCAGTTCTTCTGCAAACCATGTATGTTTCGCATCTAG
The DNA here is from genome assembly GCF_013076305.1 of Rhopilema esculentum. The sequence goes on along the minus strand of NW_027019365.1, from coordinate 6,041,433 downwards.
CCAAGTAATGCTAAACGAAGCCTGGAAAAAAGAAAGAAATCATCAAGTACAGGCAGGGACGTCCCGAAGCCTTCGAGTTGGACGTAAAACAGAAAAGGGAATCTATAGATACATTGCAAACTTGTATACCTTGATTCATTACGTAGACGACTTCTTCGGGTTTCAACAGGTAGCCATCCCAAATTGCCAAGTCATCGAGTTGCATAGCCCAGTAGTCATTAACCAGGGGATACAGTGTTCCGGCTCCTATTATAAGATCTGGGTGGCCTGTTGGTGATGCAGAAGTTGTTCCATACGTTGTACCCTCTGCCACAATCTTACCATTAATGTAAAGAACGAGTTTTGCAGCTAAAATCGAAATTTTGTTTGAAAATAACATGGATTTATCTTTATGTGCCTATTTTATTTGCAATAAAAGGAGACATTGAAGTTCAACTTAAGCAACTCCGAGGGAAGGATCACTCCATGAAAGGGCGTACGAGATTTAGGTTATTCAAATGTTTGCTTTTTTAAGCCATTTTCAAGTTTTGTACCACAAAAAGATTGTTTGAATAAAATATGTGTAAACGACGACTTACATTTCCAGTTGCTGGTTACAGTCAGATGCGTCCAAGATTGCAGTGTGTCAGGCAGTGAAGTCTTAGTAGATAGGTGTTTCTCGGGTGCTACAAAGCGGGCAATGATGGATTTTGCGTTGTTGTAAACACGCACAAGAAGACCTGTGTTCCATTTCAACCTTCCTGTACCAATAACAGTTTGGTGCCCAGGGTTTGGAGAAACAATGCGTAACCATAGAGATAAACTACAGAGACCAGCCTCTGGATTACTGAAACAGAACGGTATTGGTAAGTAATTCGTGATAAAAAAGAACGTTTTCTCACAAGTTATTACTAGCAGTCTATCTAGAAATAAAAGGCACCATTTAGGCACAAGATCAGAAGGGAGATGTATTCAAAGCTAGCCGGTGTAGCTCTCTCAAAAACTTGCCATGCTAGCTCATCAGCTCTCGTAAACATAAGGGTATGCCATGCTAGCTCATCAGCTCGCTGATTCACCAGGCAGAGCAAATTAGGGCCTACAATGATACATGATAACATTTTGGATGGTATATGAGGATGACACATATACCATCTTCAAAACAAAGGGTGAGTTTGATACTTTCCTAAAACGTCATAATGGCCTAAACACAGCCCTACAGTTTACATTTGAAAAGGAAGAAAATAACTCCTTTCCCTTTCCAGATGTTTTGGTTGAAAAGTCTGGCGCTGGATTTCTTACCAGTGTGTACCGTAAACCCACATTTTCGGGGCTATACACTCAATGCAGTTCGTTTTGCCCAAGCAAAGAAAAATCAGCCTCATCAAACTGCTTACCCATAGGGAACTGATGATTTGTTCCAAGTCTAGACTCGGAACTTGAACAGCCAAAAAAGAATTTTCTGGAGAACGGCTATCCAGAGGATGTCATTTCAGTTTACATTAAGAATAAGATGAAATAAATGAAATAATCTCGGCTGAAATAAAATTTGGTCCGCAGAAGTGCCCGATCTATCTATAACTACCCTGGATCGGTAATTGTTCCTTGGGTTTCGAAAATCAGATAAAACAGGCCATTACAAATTGTTTCTTTGCCGTGAATCCACGTATTCTTTACAGTGCAAAAAGGCAAAAGGATTGCGTTCCTATCTCACAAAAGAGTTCCGTTATACACGATTCTCGTTACGTAGGACGCACTACCCGAAGATTGGAGGATAGAATAAAACAACATGTTCCGTCTAGTTTTAGAAACAAAACTCATCCCCAAAGAAAACAGCCACCTCGGTCCTGCCACCTCGGTCCTGCCACCTCGGTCCTCTCACCTTGGTCCTCTCACCTCGGTCCTGCCACCTCGGTCCTGCCACCTCGGTCCTGCCACCTCGGTCCTCTCACCTCGGTCCTCTCACCTCGGTCCTGCCACCTCGGTCACTAAAACATGCGATTCTGCTATCGGGCAGCATTTACTTGAAAACCCAAATTGTGCAAAAAACTATAGTGGCGACATGTTTCGGATTATTGGTAAAACCCGATGGTCGTTCCATCTAGCAGTTCCATATAAGATTTTTGCATTTAATTCTACTCAGCTGCCTTTACGTTGTAAAATTATGGCTTGAAAACAGGCAAATATAGCAAATTTTGCATTTATTGGAACAGTGAAATTTTGACACTTCGCCGGATCCAAATTCTGTTTAGAGCATGCATCTTGAAATATCTGATTTGGAAAATCTGAGCAAAAGTTCTTTGAATAGTTGCTTAGCTAGAACCATTACACAAGATGAAAAACCTGAAAATGGTAGACTATTGTCTGCCTCGATCTAAAAAAACAATTATGACATTTGGGATTGCTTGTTTATAAAGTTCTAAATGTCTTCAATTTGACTTCTACTATGTATCACCTACTAATGGCTTAAGTTCGGAAAACATGGAGGTAATATGGTCAAAAGCCATATGGTAGGCCATTATTACCGCAATCGGAGCATTCGTAAAAAGGATGAAGGTGTTGAAACGAGCTATAAAACATACATTGGAATTTAAGACAAATTATGCAGTTATTTAGGAAAAAACCTTATACTGATTTTGACTTTTGGTATAAGTGAAGGATTGCAAAATGATCACAAAATACTTCGCAATCTTTTATCGTAGGTGTAGTTTCCTATATAAATAATGTCGGGCTTTTGAGCTTCGGTTTCGACAAAATAGGAGGGCAATTGCCCACCAGTTGCCCACATGATTTCAACTACTGGATACATTCGCACATATATTTCCTCTCGTCTCGCAAGTCTCGACATTAGTATATGAAACTATACAACAACCAGCTCGACTCTGCTGAATCTGGTATCACTATCCTATTTGGTACACAGACACTCGTATCAGAAGGCAGATAACATAACAGTTTCACCACCACAAGCCTAGAAACATCAGGTATTTGCCTGTTATTATCACTTAGGTCTTCTCATATTAGATCGTTTTTAATAAAGATTTATCACATATAATTATCACATAGAATCATCTTTAAACTTACTTGATACAGCTGTCTTGAAAGTTACCCACGATAGCACCAGCATTGATACCAACAATTTTCAGCACTTTGCCTGGCCGGTCCAATACAGTACCGATGGTTGCACCGTTAATCATTGTCAAAACATTATTCTCAATTCTATCCTTCCCCCTGTTATAGACAGTTTTTGTGGGATTTCCAGTTAAGGTGGTTTCAAAAGCAATGAAAATATCAGGCTGACATGGAGATTCTAGAAAGAATGTTACATGAGATATTTTACTTTCATGCAGTGTAAGGACAGAAAAAATTATATGTCACTTAACCAGAGCAGGAATAGCCCACATGGCACCACTAGATGTTTAATTTTGAAAAGAGTGCACGCACTTAATGTATCTTACAACAGGCATAAAATAGGTCTGAAGAAAAAGATAAGAAAAACTGATAAAAACGATGATAAAAAAATCACAGCAAGAAAAGTTAAAATCAATCTCTAGTGTAATAATCGAAGAAATATGTTTTCTTAATTAACGAAGAAGCACTGGGCAGATGCAGTCTCTTGTTTTTTTCTTTTTCTACCTCGAGGAAATTATTTTACTAAAAATCCAGAACAGCCCTTATAAAAAATGCTCAAAACAAGTTAGAACTAGTAAACATGCAACCTTAAGGCGGGTTGTTATAAAATGGTGCACAACTTTCCTTTGATATTTCAGATAAACCTTCTCAGATATATTCTCGAAACTGAAGGCAAATTAAGACAAATTCAGAGCTGCATGAATGCAAAGCATAGTTAATGAAGTACAGTGACATGTATTCCACTTTAAATGCCGACCATTTACCGATAGTATTCTAAAGACTAAATGGAGCCACGGTTACGTCTTCAGTTAGCTGGCCAGATATTGTTTTATAAATGGTACAGTTATAAAAGGCCCCCAACGGGTGCAAAAGAAAAGCTGTAGCAGCTTTATACAAACCTTGTGTGCAGTTGCAGCTATATCCAATACTTGAGTGGCATGAATCCATGCATAGGCAAGGGTAACAAGGGTTGTAGGACAGTTTTCTACAGTGCTGGCCAATCTGCAAAAATATTATCATTATTATGATTATAAACCAGTATGGGTACTATTACAGTCTTGGGTGTATATAAATTTTTACATAAACGGGTGTATATATGATTGAAGATTCTACATATTTTTTATTCAGTAATGTACGATTGCTTTTAAGTTTATAAATAATGTATAATTGATTTAAAAATAATATGATAGGTATAGTGTTGTTAGAATTATTTGGTTAAGTAAAAAGTACTTAGCCATTGACTGGGATGCTTGATCGCTTTAGGACGAGGATACATAATTTCGTAACTGGTATTTTTGCTTTCATCTGAAATTTCGAAAAGCACCAGGAAAGTAAAGAAAAATAAAGAATTGGCATGATTGCTAAATTTGTCTGGGCCCAAGTAAAAATTTCACAAAAAAATCTTGCTTGAGGGGGAGTCTTCTGCCCCCAGCAATTGCCTCCCTGAGAATTGCTTATTGCTAGATCTATATTTCATTTCGACAAATTTTGAAATACACGGGGACTATAGACGAAAAGCAAGTATGCTAATCACCCAACCTGTGATGAAAATGACCCAGTGTCATAATAACTCCAACCTTCCCTTGCTACAACATCCTTCGTGTTTCTATCATTCGACAGAAGCTCGCATATTGATTCAACTGGTGAAATAGTTTTGTAATTGAATGCTTTACAGCTTTCGTTCTTCACGCAAAACTCGATGCATCCAGAAACGCCTTCTGAGGTTGTCAATGTTACAGTATTGTCGCCGTTATTAAGTGAATGATTTGATGCAATTTTGTAAAATGTTGCTTCTGTTCCACATTGATGTCGAATAATATTTTCTGCAGTCACGCTAAGTGACAGAATGCCGCATAAAAGAACGAAGGCTGCCAGCATCATCTTTCCAGAAACGAGCAAAAGCTGGTCCTTCTGTGTCTCTGACAGAAAATGTTATTGCTCAAGAATAGTCTGATTCTGTCGAGTTTTGATCACATCTTTATACTCAAAAACATTGGTCTAAAGCGTCTTTTAATCAACAGTAGAACAACCAACAAGCGATTGACAGATGTCTTAAGCCACTTAATATCTGTAGATTGCTTTCAAGAACGCCGCCAGTTCTCGGTGTAAACGAGGTCTAGCCGGCATAGGTTGTCTATTCATAAATTTTCAACTTGATTTTTATCAATTAATTAAGATAAGGTGCATTAAAACTTTTAAAGTCATGATAGAAGTTAAAGTACGTCGTAGAAGTATCAAAATATTGTCTAGCTTTGGTTGTTGTTGTTGTTTAAATAGTTAATGCTGTTTAAACAGTTTATGGTGTTATATCAGAAATTCATAAAGTTTTTCTAGATGATGTTGACCCTGTCGGGTGCCTATACAAAGTAAATGCATCTTGAAACAGAAATGTAACATCTCGTGTAGCTCAAAAACAGAAAAAAGATACATGAAAAGGTGTCTTTTATACATGAAAAGGTGCCCCTTATCTGCACAAAGATTTCATCCATAAAATTGCCCATCATATTATCAGCCGAACATTCTTGCTATGCACTGAACTTGAATATTCACAAAAAGTATATTTCCAACAGGCAACTGCGTCAGCATTATCTACAATCTGAGAGGAATGAACCTTGTAGTTGAAGGATGTTGTCGTTTCTTACAGCCAGGCCAGAGTGTTGTGGAACTTTAACTTCATTTGCACTTTTACCGTGCATGTTAATATAGCAATGGATCTTAATTAGGCACTTCTATGCACAATGGACAAATACTCCTATGCTAGATCAAGTCTTTGCTGTGTAATCTGAAGATTTCACAGTCTTATAGGGTTTTTTTGCAGACGCTGATGTTGGAATGCGGCAATGATGTGATTTGATTTCCACCAGATGTCGACAAACGAACAGAGCTTTTTGCTATGCGGTTTCTGAAAGTTTTTCTGAAGTTCGAAAGTAACAAGTCCCAATCTTTGCCATTAAGACTTAGATTGTTCATTTCTCGACAATTCTGACCACTTTCAATACCCAATCTTATGTATTTTCGACCGCGATTTTACATGAACTTTAAGACAATATCAAAACTAACTTACAGACCAGCCTAACAAATCAGGAAAATCACCCTAACCGGAGAATCAGAATGTAACTTATGCAGTTCACAGACGCACAAAACCGATCTTGGAAACGAGCACATTTTACGACGGCATGAATATACGAATGATGGCTAACTACTGTGACATGTTCAACGGTTGGGCTTTGTTTAATCAAAATTGGTATAGCAAAAAGTACTTAAAATTACGTATATACAGTCGCTGTCTTCTTTCCCTGCTAATTTATATATAAAAACAAATCCTAAATACGGCCAATAACGTTATAAAACGATATTCAAAATGTACAAATATATTTGAGGAAATTACAAAAAATCGTTAGATCAAAATATAGAATTTGGAAAGGCTTTAGTTTTAGCTACAAGGCTGGGGCAGTTCTCAGTTATCAGCTTTCATACAAAAAGAAGCACTGGATCATTTATTGAAAAAAACTTGAATTTGAATGAATTTGGTAAAAAGTGAAAAATCCTCAAAGCTTTCAAAATTCGGCAAAAATTGCTCTGGAAAGAAAATTGCTCTGGTAAGAAAATTGCTCTGGAAAGAAAATTGCTCTGGAAAGAAAATTGCTCTGGGAAGAAAATTGCTCTGGAAAGAAAATTGCTCTGGAATGAAAATTGCTCTGGAAAGAAAGTAAATTTTAAAATCCTGATAACTGAGTACCATCTTACTTTTAGACATCCCTACTATTTACTTTATACTATCTGACATTTATAAATCCTTTTATAAATCAAAATTGTTGTGAAAAAATTGTCCCTATTCTGGGCCTAAATAGCCGAGCAATACCTTTGATCAATTGGCACCAACGACACAAAAGTGCAACAGATCTTAGAAAATTGTTTGGCGAGTTAAAACCTGCTTTCCTTTGAATTTACATCGTCACATATGCCCTCCTGAGAGCGATATCGTTGCGCACGTTTAAGGGGAACTGGCGGGCCAGCAGAGGCTATTTCCGAACCAGATCTCATCCGTTCTCCCGCAGGAATCGATTTGGATAAATTCTCTGCAGACATTGTCTTTGAAGTCAATAAGTTATCTGCAGATTCAGTTCGGAGTATCATTGTACGCGGGCGCGGTTTTGGAATAGGCCGTTTTTGTGTTTGCTGTTCCTTAGATGCCATTGTTGATGCATGGCGTGAAACTGGGATCGGTCGCCCAGATTCAAATGCATCTGGAGGCATTGATTTCGGCCTCTCATTCACTAAACCGTTGCCAACGCCACCATTTTGGTCTGCGTTCACAAGTGAGGCTTGGAACGTCTGCTCCGAATAGTCTCGATTTTTATTGATTTCAAAAGCGCTCTGACAGTGCGTTCCGTGTTGTGATAGGTTTGCACCAATTGCTTCATCATACTTAGAGGCAGCAAGAGAACTTGACAAAGTCGATTTTCTCTTCATTGGTAACTTAGGTGGGGCTTGTTCATCTTCAGTAATATTGTCCAAGGCTGGAGCCGACTAAAAAGAGATTTTAGTAAACTAAGACAACGATATAAATCAAGGTATTTCGAGGATCATAGCATCACAACAAAAACGAAAACGCATTGACATTAACATCGTGACAAGAAAGTTATTAACCTCTTTGCTAGGAAAAGACCTAAAAACTGGAGGAAAGGCAGACCCGGATTATCTCATGCTTCAAGTACAAGGCAGCTAATAAAAAAAAAAGATTCTTTGGGAATTTAAAAGAGCAAATTGTGCAAATATACATTTCGACGTTGGACATAGCAACATTGCAAAATTCACATGACCTTTGATAAATTACAAGCCAATACAAGGGTAAAAACGTTCCTTTATATACCTTATACAATACTTGATTGCTGACAACTGCCACCAATGGAAACACCGTTAAACATGTCAGTCTTTCATTTCTGGGAAGCAGAAACAAGAATTTGAAAGTTTGAAGAACTTACCCCGGCCAGAATTCCACTTTTTCCAAGTGTGTTTGTAGATGGCTTTAGAAGTCCTTTTCCTGCCTTATGTGAAAAAGAAGCCGATCCTCTTGTCAAGAATGAAGGCACTGACACCCTTCTTGGGGGCACTGGGGGACCACCATTCGACAATTCTTCTGATAATGCACTGGTTGATCGTGAATTTGTTATTCGACGTTCCATGGTTTTGCTGTTGACAACAAAGTGATGGAACAGAACAAATATTAGCGAAAGGTTTCTTCATAAAAAGGAAAGTTTCAGAATAATTAAAAAAAACAACCAAAGAAATTTACCGACGGAAAACGGCTTAATATGGAGGAGAAAACAATACTTCTGATCATGAGTTAAATTAGAGTCTAATGTAAAAATGCAGTCAGTTTTCAGTTAGTATTGATCTCCATTACCTTGACTTGCTGTTTCCAGAATTGGAATCGAAAGGCGAATCGCCCGAGGGTGAGCTCGATGTGGAGAATGTATCTGTTATCCTTTTGCCCACGATGGATATTCTTTGACGCATGGAAGGAGGCTAAAATGATAGCACAAGCACAAATCTAAGACAGTTACTATCAAATTACCGTGCATTTCCAATAAAATTCCAAAAGCGTAAAAATAAAGCAGAACACAAATATTAAAGGGTTAAAGAACTCCATTTTCGTTCATCGGGTAATTTGAAGTCCTGAAACCGCTGTTTAATCTCACCTACCACCTGCTACAAAAGGGTTTAATTAAGCAAAGTACACCCTTTAAAGAATCAAATTTTACATGAAATGTTCAAGGACATCCTCTTCCCTGTATGCTTTCCATAAAAAAACAGTTCTCCGGCAGTCATGCAACCAGCTGTTCATAAACTCATCATCAATTTACCTTTTCAGGTTCAAACGGACTTGCAATTTCTCTTGAGCCTCGCTGAGCCAACTTGGGGGATCTGGGAATGGTCCTAAAGGGTAAATGAGCAAAATACATCTAGTGTGTAATAAAACAGTGAACAATATGCAAGGAAAACGCAACTCAGCTCACAATGAGAATTATTGGAAAAAGAAAGTGTCTTGAAAAACAATGTAACTTAAGGTGTGAATGAAAAAAAGACTACCTAAAGAAAAATAGCACGGAGGTTAAATAGGAAGATACAAACTTACTTTTCCAAAATGTTAAAGGAGCCTGGCGTGTTGTCTGTGATTGGTATCATCTATAAAAGCATTTATGTATTGTGTCAATCGTAAATTTAGTAAAAGAGTACCAATTTACGGTAAATGCTTAAATATGTTTCTTTATGTTTCAGCATATTTAGCATATGTAAATTTCTTACATGGTGCCAGTCTGCATTCCTTGTAGTGTACAGGGAAGATCATCCCGCGCCATCTTCCAGCCACACCCGCGCCATATCTTTTCAATGCTCTACTCGCGTCAGTTTTTTAAACAATTAACATTTAAAAAATTAATGTATAATATATCTAAAGGGCGTTGCCTTTACTCTGCAAAAAAGGCAATCCATGCCAATATAAAAAGGGGTTGGTTTGAAGACTTTTTCTGGGGGTGTACCCACTAGCGTCTCCCTCAGTTGCTTCTAACATCCACATTAACGCAGAACATAAAACATTAATCTCGAATCGTCAACTATGTCAATTTACAGCAAGTGGCCTGCCTAAACAAAGTTCGTTGCATCTTACAGATTTTTACAACGTTATTCATACCAGGTTGAGCTTTCATATCAGACTGATGTAAAGATTTCATTTTTAGTTCACATATAAAATGCTATTACAGAAAAACGACGAAGTATGAAAACCTCAACAGGTACTCCGGTTTCAATGCTCTCTTTCATTCGTGCAAACATTGTAACCATTTTGTCGTGGAATGGTCTCATCGATGCGTCAGTCAATCTTTCATGTAATGCTAGCCCAGACGCCAACAAGTCGACCTATGTTTAAAAAATGACACTTATTAGTAACAAGAAGAGAAGAAAAACAGACAACATATGGAATAGAGCAACGTGACATCAACAGGAATGGAACGTCCGTACACAGTTAGAAACTTGTATTCATCTGAAAGTAGTTCCTATCTAGTATGAGCTCAAACTCGCGACAAAAAAAGCCATTTTCCAGCCGCCTAAAAGGTACTCGTTTATTAACAAGCAGATTTTGAAAATAATGAATTTAAACCTGTTCTCTTAAGTGCATTTTTAATTCTTCCACGTCATCTTCTTTCTCGACGTTCGTTTCCAAGTAATCCTCGTTCAGGAAGGCCTAATAGAATCAAATAATGATGTGTTACCCTATTGAAGCTAACAACGTTTGGCTGGGTGAAGCTGAAACAGATTAATTACATCGCAGTTCAGGTGGAGCATCCTTGGTTTGGGGAATAGGGTGGGAAGCAGCAATCATTTGTTGAAAATGGACAAGGAAAGTACAGAAATATAAAAATGCCTGCCAACACTACTTGGAACATCTAGCAGCTTAAATTTTTTACTTATTTTACTGAAAACTACCACTGCTGCCCCCTTCGCTCCTTAACAATGTTGATAGTTTAGGTAAATATCATGCAAGACGCGTGAATAAACTTACTTCCCAATCTACTGGGTCAATCTATATTAAACTAACATTATTCCAAGAAGGAGAAAAGAATGGCTGTGTTTGCCCTCAACAGCTATCATTAGTGTTTCACGACATTTTGTCAGGATTGCAGCTGCATTGTAAACAGTTATTGTAATCACCTGTTGGTATTTAGATATTCCGCCATTGACGTTGGCATCTATGACACCATTCAATACCATACTCATAGATTTGATGTTTTCTCTTGCAGAACCTTCGTAATGGCTCACAAGAGTAGCCAACTCTTTGTTTTTGGAAGCAATAGACAGTTTGGCATTCACCAGTGGATCTAGTTCTTCCTGAATAACGAAAAAAAGCTTGGTAAACACAGAATCATGTCAAGGACATTAACAGTTTCTCAATAAAATTCAGATTCAAAAAAGAGATCTAGAAAGTTCTTGTTGCTTATGATATACAACAATGGCTAACAGAGCACGTCCACGTTAACTGAAACTCATTCCGCATTTTGATAGCTCCTGAACTACCTTGATACGAGCTATGAGTTAAACCTTACCAACTCTACGAACCCTAATATTAATCATCAAAATATTGATAATAGTCACTACACGGCGTACACCACACAATATACAATCATGTTAGCCAATTGCTTGTATATCATCTAGAAGGCAATGCAAAATCATTTAGAGCTACCTACCCTGTGGCACGATTCAATTCTGCTCCACCTTAAAATACCAGGAAAGCTATTGACAGTTTTCATTGTCGTTCTTTCCAACCAAAGTGTCTAAAGGATATAAACAAAGCGATATAAAAGCTAAAAACTATATGAAATAACATACTAAAACCCTATAATAGTAACATATAGGACACAGTGAACAGAGATAAACGCACCAGTTTTAAATATACTAGATTTGCATCGCTTGACGTCAATCTTTTAGATTGTAGATTTACATCGCTTTACGAACCAATTATCATTAAGCGTTTGGGTTTTTCATACAAATTACAGTAGTTTTCAAGTGAGTTTCCTTTTTACTATTGACTTAATAATGCAGTTTATATCCTCCAAAAAAAGAAACAGATTTGGGCATCCTCTCATTAGAAAATGTTACAACATACTAAAACATTTTCAACAGCGACTTGAAAAAATAAACTTACCTTAAATTCGTTTTCATCATCCTTTTTCCCTTTATGAAATGGCCTTGAATTTCTGAACTCCTTAACTTCGTTCACGTTGTAATAACTATAGAGAAATTGGAGATGTCCAGATATGTAATTATTTCTTTATGGGTAAAGATGATAAAAAGCAGCAAAATTTTGTTGTGCTAGCTTTCTTGCTTTTTTTATTCATCTACTCATGTTTCTACAACAAAAGTTTCTTTGCACTTAGCCTTCATATATTACAGACCCAATAGTAGAGCAAAAATATTTAGCAATTTGTTCCTGCACTAAATTGCAGAGTTAGATTTGTCCCTCTCGCCAAGCAAAAATAATCAAACCAGAGTGGAGGTAAAACAGTATTTGAAGGCAACCATAATTTGCCCCTTTCCCCTCCCTTAATAACATATTTAAAGAATATTAGAGTATTTACAACGCTAAAATGAATATCCAGTCTCTAACAAACGATCTGGCAAATATAATTCCCCTTACCTTGTTATTTTTTCGCTGACCTGTTTTCCTTCAAAAACACGAATTTTACCAGCTATTGGCTGCACGTTACAACACTGGATATCTTAAAATGGTTAAGTAGTTTTATGCAATGTATGTAGTTTAATAAATGATACGCAACGACACATCTTACATGAGGATTAAAACTTTTACTAATTAGTTGTCTTAAAAAAAGCACTGTTTTCAAAGTCGTGAGATTAATAATGATTTATTCGGAAATGCTCCGTGATCATGCTAACTTACAGAAAGAGACAAATTACAGAGAGAAACTCAAACAAGAATCGTCAGGCAAGGGATTCAGAGGAGGGAATTTGAATAAAAAGAACCATAGAGTTTTAAAGCGTAAACCAACCCTCATATAATTTTCCTATTTTGAACATAGGAACTTTGAACTATTGAAACGGTCGATTTCCTTGTTATGCCATATGTCAGTTTGAGAAACGTAGAGAAAATTATGCCATGTGTCATTCCTTGATTGCTTGAGCATACTGTCATCATATAGACATTGTATCCTAGCCTAATTTAATATGGAGCCAAATAGATACCAATTGTTAAGAAAAAAGTATCAAGCTCACTAGGAAAATTCTCAGAAGGTGACGGTTTCCTAGAGGAGTAGAGCATTATGAGAAGAGCAAGGAAAGATGCTGGAAAGAATTAGAGGTATCACATAAGAGCCACATAGTACAATTAGTAACAATAGATGGTGGCTGTCAATTTGTAAGCTTGTTTGAAGTATGCTGTACAAATAAGGGCAACAGAACTAATGCAGTCAATAATATCAACATAGACTTTCGCTTTAAAGAAAGGATACATTGACCTTGTGATAATCGATATGAATCGTCTAAGGGTTTGTTTGTCGACATAACCGTAGCATTTGGAAACTGTGCTTTTAATCTTTGTGTGAAACTTGCCAATCTCTCGTATTCAAGACCGCGATAAATAAAAGACTCATTCTACAAGAAAAGCATGTAGAAATTCATGTAGTTACATAAAATTGCCCATAATGAAGCATTCTTAGCGCTCTAAAAATATGGTTCAGTAAGCCTTTTAAGTTTTTTAAGAAAAAAAAAACCAAACGGCACAAAACTTTAAAAAAGTTTGACTCTATCAGAGACAGGCAACAGAAGGTTTTCGAAGGGTGTTTAAAGAAAGAAGTACCTCTTCAATAAAGATTAAGCAAAGCAAAAATTACCTTGAGGTAATGTGGAAAGCCTTCACCATAAAAGGCAACTCTAAAATACTCTGGTTCTGGTCGAAGTTCCTTCATGATTTTATCGTAGAACTCAGCTTGGGTTCGCTAAAATAAATCAGCTTTCAAAATTCATTTGATCTTGGTTAGTATAACCAAGTCAATAAAAAGCTAACAATTTCCAATGAAGATTACAAATTGAGAAAATTGGTAAGGGATCAAACCTTCTGACAAGGAGTAGTGATAACTAATTATAAATACTTTTTCATCGCTATTCCAATACCAAAATTCAATATGATCCAAACAAATAAGATTTATAAAACGAAAAACTTACCAATATTTTGCTAAGTTTGTTATAATCAAATAGACGAGTTTCATAAATTTTTGCGAGGTCTTTACAGAGACTCAAGCCATTTTCCCACATCTAGGACAAATTCAACGTTAATTAGAATGACTCCTTAGTGTTGCTTCTGCTTTTGGGAGGTAAATTAAAAAATATAGACATAGTTGTCTATTAGCAAATATCAAAATTTATAAAATTTAGCAGCGTGTTTTTTAATAGTAGAAGAAGGTATATAATTTTGAGAAGAAACCAGCAGAAATCCATTGCAGATGTGGCAATAGTTCGGTGTTAATCAAAGCCTAGATACAAACATGCAGAAAGAGCACATTAATACATGCAAGCAGCCAAACATGCGAAAGAGCTGAAAGCCAGGAGGCTCGTGCGAATTCCAACTCATTGAAGCAAAAATGGGAAAAATTTACTCACTTTTCCTTTATTAAAATATTCGATAATTCGCAGATACAATTGTTCTTTCCTTTCCCATTCAGGCTGAACAGGGTAAGAGTGTTCCTCTTCTTTCAATTTGTCCTTCCACTAAAAATTTACACAAATGCTACGCAATGTACGCTAAAAATGTTACAGCTTTTTTCAACGATACAAAGATTTGCTATAACTGGCGAACAAGATATGCCAAAGGGAAGAAAATCAGACAAAGAAGAATATGCAAAGATCAATCAAAGAATAACAGGGGCCTCGTATATTGATTGTGGCAAGGTTTTTCCGGAAAGACAAGCTCGTGGTTAAAATACTACCCCTAAGTTATTTGAATGTAGGCTTAAGTTCAAATGAAGAAAAAAAATAATTAAGACTCACATCAAGAAGAGAAGCGTGCATGAACAGGACAAATCCAGCTTCGGTGTAGTTTTCACAAGCAATGTGCAGATCACAAAGTTTGTATATGTATCTTATATACATATCCATTCGGTCGAGATTTTCGTAGAATTCCTGATTAGTGAAGCAAATTTATCACTCGTAGGTATAAATCACAGCTGAAAGGATATAGAATCAAAGAGGGATTGGGTAAAAATGTGCTAGATAAAATCAGCTTACCGAAGCCATTTATAAGCTGAAAATTGCCTACAGAAGTATTATAAAACCGCCAAGAAGATTCTGCACTAATAGACAGATATCTGAAGCTTTGTAAGGCTTAAAGATTATATTAGTATGCAACAGAGGCTCTCAATACTTAAAGATGTTTGGTTGAAAGAGATCTTCGTTTGATAGCATATCGCTAATCAAAGTGACCTTGAGATGAAATATCTTGAACTAAGTTGACATAAAGGTTGAGCCTCCTCAATAAAAAGGGGTCGAGGACGTTATAGTTGAGCTTTATCTAGAGGCCGATAAAGTATGGGCAGATGGAAAAAGCGTCCGGTAAACTTTCGGAGATGGTAATAAGGTACAGGAATTTTTTATGAAAATTGTAATGCAGCTGCAGAAAATATACATTGTAGATCAGATTACGAAAAGCTGCCTACAAATTTCCTGTAATTAAAATGTAGCGAACGGTTTGAATGAATTGCAAATCAAGTTAGTGCAACTGTGCCCTGTCTATCTGTAGAAACGAAAAATTGGAAATTTTGAATGACAGCAGTAACAACTACAGAACACCAAAACAGTAATGAAATTGAAATAAGCTTACTAGTAGTCTGACTGTACAAGTCATCTGCTCATCCATTCCACAATCATCACTAGCAATGACAGCCCTGTTGAAAAAGTATTTACCTAAATTCACTAAACAAGCTTCTTGAAGGGGTTTGGGTTAAACAAGACCATTCGTACTGTCCAAGAAGCACAGAGTCATTTCAAAACAGAGCAACAACTAGTTTAAATTACATAAATAGTTTTAAACAGCGAAGACAAAATTGAATACATTTCACAAAAAGAAAGCAGAATGCAGCCTTACTTGCACTATCCAGTAACAATGTCTAGTAAGAAAAGAATGAAGATAATAAAACCAGCAATCGGCCTTACTGGTACTGAGCAAACGAGGTTCCATTTAAGCGAGGCTAACCTACCTGTAATCGAGTAGCCTCTTCAGAAGCTGTGTGATCGATTCAATGCATCTCCTTCCGTTCTCGTGTAGCCCTGGATCATGGCATTCTTCGAGCTTTTGCAAAGTCCTGGGAAATCATTTAATACGTAAATTGTCTGAATACCGATGCAAAATATATGGGGAAGTTGAAATGCGTAGAACTAAAGAGGTTCGTAAGGGTCCCCTGGCACTAAGGCCTGCAAAGAATATCTGATGAATTAAGTGAACTTAGGAAAACCTCTATTCCCATAACTGTGTTTTGGGGAACGGTTTCCATCTTTCCAAACAACATCCATGAATAAGAAGCAAAACCGCAGTTTTTCAGAAACAAACTACCTTGCAATTGATTGAATATAAAACACATTGCTCTGCAAGAACTATTTACTTTCTGTCAAAATAGATAATTGTCATTTCTTTACAGGAGAGTCATGCTATTGTCTCATAAGAAAGTTATTTTTATAAGAAACTCATCTGACTTGTCTTCAAGTATATTTCTCTTATCAAA
Source organism: Rhopilema esculentum (assembly GCF_013076305.1). The sequence goes on along the minus strand of NW_027019365.1, from coordinate 6,025,045 downwards.
AACATGCGAGCTTTTACTGTTATCATTCACCATATAAAGGCTGCGACAGAAAATCGCTATGAAACTCACAATTTCCTAAAGAGTTCTTCATATGCCTGGTCACCTTGGCCACCACTAACTAGAATATCCAATTTGTCGATTAATTCTGTCTCCACCTGAAAACAACAAAAAAGGCCAAATTCTAAAGCATAAGGCTCCATAGAAAGAAACTCTAAAAGTCAATGCTTAAATTGCTTCAGGTTTCCCTTTCAATATTGATAACATTGAATCCTTTCATAAGGGAGGGTGGATGATCATCAATTGCTTTTATGGGGTGCTTGAAGGGTACTAACCTTTCTAAAACTCCTTTCCTCAGCAAACTCAACTTGCATCATGTCGAAAAAAATTGGTATCGTTGACTTGCGTAGTTCTAAAAGGAAAAGAGATAAACCACTTGGTTTTTCACTGAAATAAAACTTTACAGAAAACGGAAACAGTGAACAGAAACACAAAGATATACAGTCAACAAATAAGAAAAATATTAGAAAGCAAGATGGTAGCACTTTTAGGTAGATGAATAAATGCAGGCTGTCAATAGCAGTTCTTAAAGATAATCCATCGGTTCAAGTCTTTTTCTAAAGCAGTTAGTTGATCCTATCCCCTTATCTTTTATCTTATCAATAGTCTTTTGCTTGTTTGTCTAAATGCGATGAATGGAGCAGAAAGTTGCAGGCAATGTTGGATGATGCTTTGATTATAGAGAAGTTATAATTGTTTTTGCACAAATTAATTTAGCTTACCTTCTTCTGGGGTAAGTGTGACTTGCAAAAAGGGTCCTATTAAACCAGGTATAAAATTTTTCTTTTGCGGTCCTACAACAAAAAAACAAATAACATTAAAGACAGCATTATTAAGAAGAGAGCATAAATAAGCTAGACAACATGGCCATAAAATGCTGCTGATACTTATAAATACTTTACATATTAGTGAAAGTATTAGTCTCCATTACCTTTAAAAAATCAAATTGCTTCGGCTTGTCTAAAAGGTATTTTGATGCTATATATCTGGAAGTATTTCATTTGGCTAATTTATTTCAGAAGAAAATTTTCTCTTTTTCAAATTACACAGAGAAAAACTGTTTCCTGAGATAAGATTTCGTTTTAGTGCCACTTTGAAACTTTGCACAGCAAAATATATTATTATACTAAAAAAATGACAAATTTAAATATTGCATCTTAAATCACGATTTGAGATATCTTTTCCTTCAGAAAAATACAAATTGAAACGAAAACACTTGTTTTATGAAGGATGCCAGCCTTCAGAGATAAAGAGATCATTACATAAAATCTGTCACCTATACCCCCGATTCACCATTTCGTAAAAACTATTTTATTATATTTAAAGCTTTTCCAAGTCTTTCAACATTTTTACGAATAAGTATAATTCATTTGATCTAAAAGACAAACCATTTTAGAAAATATCGATATGATAAGATGACAACAAAACAAAAATCATACCAAGGTTTTCCCACATATCGACTAGTTCCATACCCATGATTTGCCGCATGTCTCCGTATCTGAAAAAGTCAAATATATCGATTTGTTAAAGAATGACAAGGCCAATGCAGCGGGTTTTTTAGCATGGTGAACCTACAAATCTAACTCTTTAAGTAGTAGAAATCAAAGAAAGCAAAGTCAGACAAAGTTCTAAATACCAGATTTTCAAAAGAAAGGCTTTCATTGCACATTTATCTAAATCATATTGAGCAGAAAAGTCAGAATTTTAAAGAAAAAAAATGTCGACACCAATGGCGGCGCCAGCCACTACGCTCTGGGGGGGGCCAAAACAAAGGATTGTAGGCCACGCCCTATTAGCACCAGGAAACGCCCTTTTACTAACAAGGAACGCCATTGTTACCTGAAGGGAACGCCCATGATTCATTTTTGGCTATGTAAAGGCAGTTTGAAAATCTTAGGATTACATTACAAAAAGTACGTTGCCAAAATATTACCCCTCCCCCAACATTTTCTCATCGGATTTAGACGAATTACAAAATTGATCCTGCCGAGAACTGGGGGGATACGTCCCCCCCAGTCCCCCCCCCCCCCCCCCGTGGCGCCGCTACTTGTCGACACAGTATTGAATTTTGAATAGAAAGATAACCATCCTCGCACTTACCGGTCGATTATTCTGTCTCGTTTGTTTTCCATGAAAGTCTCTAGCTGAAGACATGGTTGAACAATAAATGAAACTGCCAGTTGGAAGTAATTGTTCCAAAGCTGGAAAGAAACCAATCGAAAATTCGCTATTGAAGTTCAAAACAAATATATACTGAATACAGTTTAAGATTATAACGATAAACAGTGCAATCATAGAAGTTCAATAATTTGTCGATTAAACATTTTGTAAAACCATATCAGCTTAAAATTATCACCAATAAGTTTGCTCGCTGCTTTAGGTTTTTAACAACCCTCAAGATAAATGCTAATTTTTCCCAATGCTTTACTATTCAACTACGTTCGGCCATTTAGAAAAAATGTTTCATAGGCAAATTCTCTCTGAAAACTCATTAACCTATCTAGACACTTGAAGAATCCGCTACAGATCATCCACGACAATATCTGAATTGCTAATACCTGATACTCAAAATCTGTTCCCAATAGAAAATGATCGATGAAAGCTTTCGAAAGATACTGGATTGCTGTAAGCACAAGGCTGAAATGAAATGCAGTATAATGTCAAAAATGAGTTTTTATCATAAGATCTACCATGAGCCTAATATAATCTAAAAGTATCTAAAGTATCTATTGAGCCAACTAAACCCAAGTCCAAATTTACAAACAATATAAACAGAATTCCAATATATATAAGATCTATGTTTATACAAGCAAGGAGATTTACACACTATATATACACTACATGAATACGCACAACATGGCACACATCGTTCAGTGCTGTCAAGTTTAGTGAAAATTCGTAATAAGCAGTAAATAGGAAAGTTTACTTGTTGGAGACGATTCTCAGCACAAACCAATCTTCTGGGAAGACATCTTGAGATAGAAGCACTTGGAAGGCCACCATTATTTTCATCAAAAATTCCTAGAACATAAATCATAGGCGTTCTTCAGAAAAATGTCATCTGTTTTGGGATTCAAAGGATGTCGATATAATTCATTGCGCCTTTCTTTGCCAGTTTTAAAGGTCGTTTCGAAATTTTTTTAGTTAAATGTCCACATAGAAATAACTTTTGAATACCATTTTACTGTCCCTTAATTACTGTCTATAACTCACCTTCAAGCTTTTTTTATCGTCATAGGACGCTAAGAGCTCGTTGAAGTGTTGGTCCTCCATTAGTTTTAACAGCCCAATCAGACAAGCAACGGTTAAGCCCTGTACGAAAAAAGTAAAATATTAAGGTTCTTACGAGTGAAAAAAGAGGGAAATTGTGATATTTCGATCTCATACTAGACGGGACACTCGATCTATGAATATAAATTTTTCACTAAGCCCAGGAAAGCAACTTTCTCAATAAACAAAAAAATTAAGAGAAAAAAATAAAGGATGAACGAAGGAAAAGAAGGAAAAACAAAGAGCAAAACATTGACCTGTTGCTAATGGCTCACGATTTCGAAAAACTGCATTTTGATTTTGTGCTTAGAAGGCAAGCAAATGTTAGGTGGGGTATTGCAATGTTTTCGTGGGGCATATTTAAAATTTCATAAGGGATATATGTAGCGTTGGTAAGCAGCAAAAGTGACTACAGAAGACATAAATCGTCAAACTTCCTTACACCTATACCTAAATCATTTTTGCACAATATAGGCTAAAGAACAATTTTTACAAAAACACCTAGTTTTTAAAAAACACAGTGATGATAATTTTTAAATTCCTTTGGCAAGGAAGGTCATCTTTTCATGTAGGGGCGCTGTTAATATCTACGTTTACGTAGAAAGAAAAATTTAGTAGTTTCACTTTGACTGGGGTAACAATTTGGATTTTTAAACCTCTTTACAAAAGGGGGTGAATGAACATGATGAATTAATGAACTTAATAAGGCATGAATGCACACAAAATCATATTTGATGAAAACAGACAATCATTTTTCGTAGCAACAAGAGAAAGTACATACCCTTAACGTTCCTGTCCTGTCAATGGTCAGATAGATATTTAACAAGATGAACAGTAAAGATTTGCCCAGCAGGGAAATATCACTGAACACCATTTCCTAGAGAACAAACAAAAGCATGCAACAATTAGGGATATTAAATAGTTGTGAAAGACCAAACAGCATACTGACCAAACAACGAACTAAGGGGTTATGAAGCTTTAGACGTTTTAAACTAAACCGAACGATGCAGAAACAACTTATCTTACTGTCTTAATGTTATGAAACAACATTCACTTATCATACTTTACAATCTTAAACCTCTACTGTTAATGATGTATAATTGCTACAAAAGAGGAACTTTATGAGATTTATACTAACTAGTCACATTAACAAGTGATACGTTGGACGGAAGACGCAAAATTCTGCTTGCAACAGTAAAATCGATCAAATGTGTGAATCAAACTATTCCAAAATTCTGAGAATATTTTCAAACCTTGCTAAGCTTATTTTTCAAATTGGCCCAAAAACCTACCTTGTCTGACTTCTGCAAAGCTGTTATGACATCACCGAGAAGTTCGAGGCAAAGAGCTAATTCTTGCTTTGTATTCATATAGTACTGCACATGGTCGATGAGTGTTGGAAGAAATGTCTCACGTAGGGCTGCAATATACCAAAATAATGATTAAAACATTATGAAAAAAGATGGGAAAATCACCATTGGTTTAGCTTTGATAAAATAGAATAAAAACAATATACTAAACAGCCTTCGTCTCACTAAGAAGTCAAGAAAGTATTATACTGTGATCAAGTGGGGGTTAACGCACCTCGGTCCTTAAATAGAGAGCTCCCTGCAATTTTACGAATGCACTTCAATTTGGCAACACGAAGTGGTGTTGAAGACGAGCCAACAACTTTCGGAACGCAGTTGATAAAATCAGATATCACAGAGCTACAACAACAGAGAGAGAAAGTCATACAACAACCAATTTTGCGAAACTTCGTGAGAAGCATGCTTTAAAATCTTGTCAAACCCTTTTCCTTGTCTAGAATAAGGTGGTTTATTCACATTTGTAGAGTTTTAATACCTGAAAACATCGAAAGAATACGCAAACATGGCTAATTGATTTAGTCTTGCAACGTTGGGCGCATGCGCCAATTCTATAACCCATAAGTACAGTAATTCCACTTTCAAGCGAGACAACTGTGAATGACAGGTGCAGGTTGGCCTTAAACTAATGAGTAAGGAAAATAACGATCTGGGTGACGCCAGATCCAGCGCTTTGAACGCTATCAATTTTTGACGGGTGGCAGGCTGCCCCAAGGTTGACCCGCCTACTTCCGCGGGACTCCTTGGTTGTAAGCGGCCTCCGCCCCCAGAAATAGAAAAAAATGCTAAGTTAATGAATTTTTTCGACAATGACGAGGAAAACATAATGAGCCCGAAACGGAAGCCATCAAATACGTTTTGGGTCTTTGGAATCAAAACAGTGCACAAAGCCGATGGAATGTAATGATCGCCTATTGTCAAGTAGAGTCACATGACAATCACATGACATTCGTAATTGCTTATTAATCGCTTTTGACATTCTTATCGAGCTTACTGCTGAGTTATGTTAGTTTTCGTGTAAATGCTAAAATGTTATGTATATATTTCGCTACTAAACACACACTGTCTCTTCTCTGGCTACTTAACAAATTGGTGCCGTAACCAGGATTGTCCGTCTACGTTTCGTTTTCGTTCTTTCGCTGCTGTGAAAGTTTTCAAGCATTCGTAACAATGCCCAAATCGAAGTTAGAGAAGTTGAAACAGGAGAGGAGGCAGATTCGCCGTTCGTTCACGAAGATACACAGCGAAGCTTCGACGCTTTTCAGCGTACCGCGTTTACAAGAGGAAGAAATTCGTTCTTTAACATCATCATTTAAAGCGTTAAAGGCAAAGCAGTTGGAAAGTATCGCAATTGAAAAGGAGCTACGAAGCATTTTGTTCAAGGAATTAGAAGATGAAGCCGAACTCGACGACTTTTGCGATGAAGCTGAGGTATTTGCCATGGAAATAGAAGGTAAAATCGATAAAATTGAATTTCTTCTAACGAAATTTGATAAGCTATCCACAACCAATTCACAGCCACATCATTCACAGTCATTTTCTCGATCAAAATTGCCCGATCTTAACCTTCCAACCTTTGATGGGAATATTACCGAATGGTTTGGCTTTTGGGAACGTTTCCAGTCACAAGTTGGGAACTCTCCAGACCTGCCTAACACTGCAAAGTTCACGTATTTAGTGGGTCAACTAAGGGGAGAAGCTTTAGATACTGTTAAAGGGATAATACCCTCCGAACTAAATTACGGAGTTTTAGAAGAAATGCTAAAGGAGAATTTCGGTCTCCCCAGACGTATAATTCGGGCCCACATAATGAATCTTCTCAAAATGCCAAAGCCCACGCCCTTTGCCGCTAGTATTCGCCAGTTTTACAATTCAGTTATGGGGGACATTCGTTCTTTAGAAGCCTTAAACGTTAATGTCGCAGCTTGTGCTCCTTTCATAATTCCGATTATTGAAGAGAAGTTACCTGTTAAAGCTCGTAGTGCCATAGGAGACTGTGGAGAAGAATCCTATTTCAACTTGCAATTGTTTGTTGAAAATTTCAAAAAGTTTCTTGCAAAAGAGGAACAATCACAAGTTCTTCAGCCCGTGGCAAGACATGAAATTTACGAACCCCCGTCTGTCACAAGCACTTTGGTTGCATCTAGCGAATTACGTTGCCAATTTTGCACTGGTCCACATAACACCCAGCGTTGTTCCCAGTCCGCATCCGAGAAAAGGGCAACTATTATCCGTAAAAGGCTTTGCTTTAACTGTTTAGGTTCGGGACACTCTGTTTCTCAATGTAATTCGAGGGGTCGTTGTTCCAAGTGTAAGGGAAAGCACCACACAAGCATTCACGGGGTGCAAATTTACCAGTCTAATTCTAACGTTCAACCTCCACGAAATGCTAGTCCAAGCAAGTCACGAACAAACGCACACGTTTCTGTAGTCAAAAATGAGTCATCCTCGTCACAATTCACCACCAATGACACACAAACGACATCCATTACGCCATCACAACAAATCGTAACAAATTGTTGTTCTGTTTCGCCAGTAATTTCGACTATGTTCAACGTTGATGAAATTGATTCCTATTCGCATAAACCTAACTCTGTCGTTAATGTTGTTGATGTATCTAGTAATGATGAAACAACGTACAAGTTTACTACAGATGCTAAGGCTAACATTTCGCCTGAAATTGCTTCTGAACAAACAACCGTAGCAAGCAACGCTGCAAATGTTATACTTTTGAAAACTGCTAAAGGGGTTGCTGTTTCCAGCGATAAGAAACTTGCAGCGAGAATATTTTTCGATGAAGGTTCGCAGCGCAGTTACGTCAGGTCAGGCTTTGCATCTCAATTAGGCCTAAACCCAATTTCTTGCGAATTATTATCTGTGTCAGGTTTTGGAGGGACAGTAACCCAACATAATTATGGGGTAACAGAAATTGGCTTGGAAACCCCACAAGGTATCGAACACGTACGCGTTTTAATTACTGAGGAAATTGTTCAGCCTCTAGATCACTCTGGGTATTCGCAATTCAAATCGCACCCCCGTCTTCAAGGGTTAACTTTGGCAAACGACTTTGAAGAAGATAAATTTGCAGTTGATATTCTTTTGGGTGCTGATGCCGCTTATCGTTTTCTTGGGGAAATTATTCAAGATAATTCGCAGCCATTAATCCAGGAATCACATTTCGGTGACGTCCTTTATGGCCCTTGGCCACAAAACGCGATGCTTACTACTGCTATTATTGATAATCACGCTATTAAAGATTCCGAAGTAGTCACAAAGTGCATTGATGTGTTGTGCGAAGATAACGATGCTAGCCAAAATGTTTCCTTTCAAAATCTTGTTGACAATGAAAGTTTGCTTATTCAAGTCGATCGACTTTTTCAAGGTCAATTTGTTAGTGACCCTGAAAACGACAAGCCAGAAAATAACTTTCTCCATGGTTACCGAAAGCAGATTGAATTTTGTGACGGGCAGTACTTTGCCCCATTGCCTTGGAAAACAAACCACCCGCCCTTACCGTCTAATCTGGAACTTTGTAAACGGCGTTTAGATCAAGTAACAGCGCGTTTAACTAAACTCAATCTTATGGACACGTATCGTAAAGTTATGGCAGAGCACTTAAGTAAGGGGTACATTGAGGAATTACGTGATTTAGATGAACCTTGGCCCGAGGAGGGATGTCACTACTTGCCCCATTTTTTCGTCCTCAAAGATTCTGAAACTACACCTCTCAGGATAGTTTTCGCAGCGAACGCAGGTAAAGTCAGTCTAAATGACTGTCTTTACACTGGCCCGTGTCTTCTCAATAATCTGCTCGAACTTCTCGTCAGATTTCGTTTCCCGCAGTATGCATTTGTGGCTGATATTCAACGCGCCTTTCTTAATATCAAACTCAAGGAGGAAGATAGGCCCTTCGTGCGTTTTCTTTGGTATAAAGACAATGATCCAACAAAAGAAATTTGTGTATATACATATACAACCATCGTTTTCGGCCATACAAGCAGTCCAATGTCTCTTGGTGCTGTGTTGCTTGAACATTTGCAGAAATATAGCCACCCCGTAGCTGTTGATATTAGTCAGAAATTATACGTAGACAACCTCCTTTCCGGGGCTCAAACCGAGGCTGAAGCCATTGCTTATTTCCATAAAGCGCGCGAAATAATGCATGAAGGTCATTTTGTTCTACGTCAGTGGTCAACTAATTCGAAAGCATTGCAAGACCAAATCAGTTCTAATAACACTGGTATTAAATCGCAGGCTATTTCTCTACTAGGCCTACAGTGGGATGCTTCAAAGGATTGTATTAACTTTCCAGTGAAAAATTTCGATTCGCCCATTGAATCTCTGACAAAACGTAAAGTATTAAGTATTGCTAGTCAACTATTCGACCCACTTGGTTTAGTTTTGCCCGTGTGCATTCTCGCTCGCCTCTTTATTGCTGAGCTCTGGGATGAAAAATTTGGCTGGGACCAGCCCTTACCCCCTGCCAAAGCGAAAGGCTGGAAAAATATCGAACACGAGCTCAATATTGCCTCCCGTTTTCAGTTTCCACGATGGGCAGACTTCGACAATTCTCGGCCTATTCATCTGCATGTTTTTGCAGATGCAAGTAAATCTGTTATGGGCGCGGTCGCGTACATAAGTCAGGGAACCCAATGCACCCTCGTAGGTTCTAAATCGAAATTAGCGCCAAGAGGGAAAAAAGGTCTCACAATTCCTCAATTAGAGTTAAGTGCTATGTTAATAGGGGCGCAATTTTGCAACCACCTACTCGCAATTCTGAAAAAGGAATTCTCGTGTATTCACGTTCATTTGTGGACAGACTCAGAAATTTCCCTATACTGGTTGTCATCTACACGCAAGTTAAAGCAGTTCGTACAAAATAAAGTAGATGCTATCAACAGGCTCTTCGATTCGTCTCTCTGGGGCCATACAGCCTCGGACGAGAACCCTGCAGATATAGTCTCAAGAGGTTGCTCGGCACAGTCTTTACAAAGATCACCGCTGTGGAGTCAGGGTCCATCTTGGATTACCGAAGAAGCTTTGTGGCCTAAATGGCCTAAGGCACAGGCGCCCACTACAACAACACTCATTGCTGTTGCTGAACAGCAACTCTCCGAAACGTTAATACGTCCAAGTGTGTGCAACGTTATCGAGCTAGAGCGTTTTAATCACTACTCTCGTCTTTTAGCGTCAACCGTTTACGTCCGACGTTTTTGCTCGCGCACAAGGATAAAGGAACCGCCCTCGACTGCTGAACTCGAAACAGCAGAGCTAGAATGGATTCTTTCTCAACAGCATCAACACTATGCAACAGTACTTACATATTTAACATCGTCTTCTAGCTCAAGCTTTGAACATGCACCAGCCATTGTTCGTCAGCTTAATTTGTTTCTCGATGAAAAGGGAATCATTCGCACCAAGGGTCGGTTTGATTTCGACTCTTCATTGATTCTTTTGCCGCAGCATTCACGTTTTACTGACTTGCTGATTCTTGATAATCATCAACAGTTGCATCATATCGGTGTTGGTGGTACGATTGTCGCTCTACGCAAACGTTTCTGGGTACCAAGTGCTCGCTCTGTAACACGCAACCTACTTCGTAAGTGTCTTAAATGCAAGAGAGTCACTGGAAGACATTACCCGCTTCCTATGTCAGCAGAGTTGCCAACATTTCGCGTGGACACGTCCAGCCGTCCGTTTTCAAACATTGGTGTTGATTTTACCGGTCATTTACTTGTTAAAGACATCAATGGGAACTTTCGCAAGGTGTACATTTGCCTATTCACTTGCCTAACTACACGAGCAATTAGCTTGGAAATCGTCGAAGACCTTACAACGGAGTCTTTTCTCATGGCATTCCGTCGTCATTGTAGTGTTTTTTCGACACCGCGTTTCATTTTAGCAGATAACGCTCTAACATTCAAACGCGCCGAAAAAGACTTGCAACAATTACTTTCGCTCTTCGAAACTCAAAGTATTCAGCACGCCTTTGCTCAAAGACGAATCGTTTTCCGCTACATACCCGCGCGCAGTCCCCATTGGGGCGGTGTCTACGAGAGATTGATTGGACTAACAAAAACATCGCTTAAAAAAGTTCTTGGCCGATCGCTGATTACGATGTCTGAGTTACAAACCCTAATTAAGGAGATTCAAGCAGTTTTGAATGATCGTCCTCTAACATACGTCAATTCTGATGCAAATGACTTGCAGCCGCTCACACCTAGCCACTTGCTTTTCGGCTTCAGCATCACCTCATTGCCACACCCTTCTGCTGAGGACACATTGTCAGACCCAACCTATGGAGATCATGATAACATCTCATACGCGCATCGTCGTCGATCAGTTCTCTACCATCACTTTATGGATCGTTTCTGCAAGGAATATTTATCGTTTCTCCGCGAAACACATTCATTTCACGATAAAGGCCGTCGTACCTCTTGCAGTACCGTTAATGTTGGGGATGTGGTATTGGTTGCAGACACAGACACCCCTAGACATCGCTGGCCACTAGGTGTTGTCACTGAACTCATTGTTGGTGCTGATTCACTGTGTAGGGCTGCTGTGGTGCGCACATCAAAGGGATGTACCACTCGTTCAATCGTCAAGCTCTATCCGTTAGAAGTGCAAGCGGGTAGCCATTCGACTCCAGAAGAAAGCACAGAGAATAATGAAGAACATTCAAACGAAAATACCCGTCCACAACGCAAGGCAGCCTTCGTAGCAAGAGACGCTATTCACGCGCAGCTAATAGACAATTTACTAGATTAGCTTTTCGCCGGGCCCCCAGTATGTCAAGTAGAGTCACATGAGTCACATGACAATCACATGACATTCGTAATTGCTTATTAATCGCTTTTGACATTCTTAACGAGCTTACTGCTGAGTTATGTTAGTTTTCGTGTAAATGCTAAAATGTTATGTATATATTTCGCTACTAAACACACACTGTCTCTTCTCTGGCTACTTAACACCTATGCCCAATGTGGGTTTGACACCCTTAAGGAGAAACTAATCAATTACTGTCTTCCTTTGGGTTATAAAGAGATTGAAACCCTTTGTCATTTTGTTATGGACGTTCACCGATTTCTAAAGTTTACTTTACTACTGTTAGAAATAAAGGATACGTACCCAACGTCTTTCGAAGAAAAAACTTTAGACAACTCTTCGACGACTTGGCTGAATTGATCTAATGCATTTATCTAAAAAAAGAAACATATAGTAAAGAAATTGGAACGAGGGATAGAATGAATGCATGAATGAATGAATAAATGAACAAATAAATTAATTGATTAATTAATGAACAATGTGTTGAAAAATAAATATGTGGAAATACATAAATAAATAAATAAATAAATAGTAATATCGAATATAGTCTGTCTGATGAGTGCGCAAGCACGGAACTCGGAGTAACAGAGAACATGTCTCGTTTTTAGCCTACCTTCTACCATATCTATTGCTCTGTGCTTTTGCACATCGAGCACTGTTAAGTCAGAATAGACAATGCAATCTGAAATTAGTTCAAAAGAGTTCAAATACACAAGTAAATATTTCTACCTCTAGTAACGACAGTTAAAACAAAGAGGAGCACACCTTTGCTTCTATCGGCTCCGAGGTTTTTTGCATCATTTTATAAAGGCTTGAGAATAAATCTTTCAGCATGTCTTGAAATTCACCTAAACTTGATGATGACGAAGATCTAGGAAAAAGAATAAACGCATCGAGCATATAGTGAATACATTTACCGTTTGCTTAAATTTTTCTTCAAATTGCAAAACCATATCAACAACTATCATATGATTTTAATATGAAAGATTCCAGATTTTGATATGAAAGATTCCACACAGATTTACCAGCTTCCCTAAATTTTTCGATTAAAAAATTATCAACTCTAAATGAATTTCTTTGATTACGCAACTGAAGACTGAAGTCACTTAGAAGATATTTCTCAATAAAAATATTTAATATAAGGAGAAAAAACAAACAGTTTTTTAAATAATTTGTACGATGGAATCGAAGTGAAAGTAAAGTGAACTAGATCACTAGCTTCTTATGATTTGTATTTGGCAGTTTAACCTAGTGATGAAGGCAAAAAAGCAATGTGTTAATAGACATAGTCTCTGTGACCTGAAACCACAACATCATTACCTGCTATGAAGAAACTTTGATTTGATGATAAATATCAGCACCGTTGGAAAGCTCTGCAAAGAAAAAGAAGTGTCAAAATTGTGTTGTCGTACTGATTTTGTCAGTGGAAAGCAGTAGAAAGCAACCCTTTTGTCAGGTTGCTTACAGTTAAGGGTAAGCTTAGAGTTGAGAATAATAAAAACGCTAATAGAAAACCTCTTCCTTGTTTCCATGTGAAATTTCAAACTGTCCTTTCCAACTACTGACAAATTTCTTCTTTCGAACCTTCATTCTTCTTTGTTTTTATACGCTTTTTAAATAATTGCCTACCTTTCTTATTATTTTTCAATTTTTGCTTCCTCCAATTTTAGAGAAGTTCGAAAGTTCAGAGCGTGCTAGAAATCCCAAGTCAATATTTTGCTTTCTCGAAATTTCGGACAAAAAAAACATTAAATATTTCATTAACATCTAAATCGGTTATAACTAGTATTATCGGTCATACTTTTATTCGTTACTTAAACTCGATGTGTTCTTTCTTTCCCATTTAAATATATTTCGTTTTAGTGCTCGGTATAGAATTACATTTCAGTAAGGGACATTGAAACTGTTTAGAAATTAGAGGGACACTATAACTAAGAAACGGGCACCTTGCAAAGTTCATAACTAGCAAATAAGGCACTACTCCAAAAATATGGGGCACGTTCTGGGCAAACAACATGATGTGGTAGGATGGAAAGTTCTTTTCCGTACTTCTTTTGGTCTCTAAGAGGTGACCCCTAGGTACCCATGGGGACAGTTTCAAAACAACTGTGAAATGAATCTAGACAAGGGTTTCTGTTTTACGTTAGTGTGAATAGTTTCTCTCCAGATTCATCGTAACATCTTTCTACTGAGTAGTAGCTGTATAGAAAAGGAAATTCACCTTCATTGTATCTGTAAGCATTTGTTTTGATTCAGGATCAGCTTTTGATTGAAGAACTTCTTTCAAACACAAAATCAAGCTCCTGTGGAGATCAAACGATTTATAAACAGGGTTAAAAGATTGATATTTTGCTAAGAATTTTGCCAAGCTACAATGCTAGCTGCTGATAAACATCCTTCAAAAGTTGGTATAGAAAACTATTTGGCATCTTTTGCTCTTTGTCAGTTAATGAAATTTAAAATAGTGAAATATATGACAACGTACTTGTAAGCAAGAGCCCCGCTGAAATGTTCCTCTATATAACTGTCGATTGTAGACTTGAATCTCCTGTATTTTTCACTTTCAACAAAACAAATTACATGAACCTGCAAAATGAATAAAAAAACCTATCAAAATTTTTAAAAGAATCGGGTTGTGAACCTATTCTTTTGACGTCAATCAAATCATTTACTTATCTGTTTCAAACAAAGGATTTTGCAGTTTTCACTACCACTAGACTGAAATGATAAAGGTTTACCTTAACACAGATTAGTGTAAATTTATTAAGCTTCTTACCAAAACTTTCAAAACTGCCATAGCACATTCATTTTCTCGGTCTGATAAAATATTAAACAATGCATCAAAAACATCTTGGAGAAACTGAAAAAGAAGAAGCACAGTGTACAAAATATAATTCTTAATTTTTGTCAAGTTATTATTCAAAATAATATCGACAGAAACTATCATTGGCAATGGCAGCAATAAATAGCAAATAAATTTGAAATTTTGAAACATTCCAAAGACTTTTTTCACTCTCAAAAGTTCTCAGAGATTAAAAAAATTGCAAGAAAGAATCAATATACCAAATGTTCAGGCAAAAAGTCCCATAGAAATAGACTTTTAGAATAATGGAGTTAAAAGACTGCAACTAAAGGCTTGGTTGAAATTGTCTACCTTAACGATTTCTTTGGCCTCTACTCTTAAGACTGACGTTAGTGCAGTGACAACGTCATCAGGCTTCAGCCTCCATTTGAGCAAACCAACGAGTTCAGCTAAAAATGAATTAAAAAAAGATCACTCGAAGACGTTCCTTTGGAATGACAAAACTCTCAAACGGTAAATTGATATTTGCCAACTGAACTTTATAACCAACTGAAAATTGTAACAGGAGATTACACTTGCAACGGACATTCAAACATATCCGAACAGAAAAAGGACGCAATTAGATAAAATACAGAGCGTTCATATCATTTTGAATTATACTGGAGCTTTAAAAAATATTATGTAACAAGGTTCACTATTCTTTTCTATAACATGGAACTCTGATGTGGGACTGAAGGTACTGTTCTTAAAACTAGAAATCGAAATTCTGTGGAAAGGGCCTATTTAATTGGAGAGCATCCTTGCCCAATTAGAAAAAAACAACAAAGAACTTACAATTTTGAGTCAGTTTTGTAGAGCATAGATTGGTTTTTATTGTAAATGATTCCTTTGTGCTTCTGCTGGGCCCACTGATTACTTTCCCTGCACTTTTTTGGGCATCTAGGTCTGTCTGGTGCGAGGCCAATTTCATGTATGTTGATACATCTGTGAAGTTGACGTGAGAGTCCATCTGAAAAAGACGCAGAATTTGCCAAGATAACTTTAGGAAGCATGGGAGCAGAGCATAATAACAAACTGAACTACTTCGCAAAATTGTATGCGATAAACTGGGAAAATTGTATCGGTGCTGGTTACAGTCTTACTTCAATTACGCTTATTCTTATTTACTTCCAGCAGATCACCAAGAGATCCAGTAACTTGCAGATAAATTTTCGGAAAAATTTAAACATTCCATCTCATGCAAAAGTTATGCAACATGAACTTTTCCAAAGATCTGCTAACGACACCAAGGTACTTGTTAATGAACTTCTATTCCAAAATTTGAAAACAATAGTAAAAGCCTATTACGAACCAAGTCCTAAGAATCTGTGTTTTTGTCATTAAATAGAGACATTTCACGTCACCTCACTATTTTCCAAAGACTTATGTTGTACCTTTCATACTTTTCGATAATAATTATTTGAAAATAAAACACACGTTAGGATCCCTTACCTTGTAAATAAGCAACTCATAATCGTCATCTCGTAATACTGTACCATCTTCATTGACAAGTTTGATGAATGAAAAACCGAAGAATTTCTCTCCCTTTGTACGTCCTAGAAAGAGAAAGAACCCATAAAAAGCACATATAGTATGCTTTATATTTGACTTTCACCCAGGCAATTAAACGTGCCTAAGGATACTAGGCAAAGCGGATGGTATGACCGTTAAGCCAAAGCCCATTCAAACATCTTCTCAGCTCATAGAAAAAACATTAAAACAGCTATACTAGCAACCTGGGACCCAAATAGTTATATAAACAGTTAAATAAACAGTTATATCTACTTACCTTCATGTCTTGTACAGTGACTATAAGTAAATCTTAAATGAGCCTTGTGGAATTCAGTTAAAGGGATTTCAATCTGTGGAAAACGTAATTTGGTTAATTATTTGCATTCATACATTGTAACAACAATTAAAAGAGCACTGATATTCGTAGAAACGACGCTTTGTCAGAAAAATATTTCATTCCAACCATAAATACGTAAAGCGTCAGCAAAACTGAAAATATCTAATACTGCAGACAGTGCGGTTAATATTGCCAATTAAAGCTTGTCTAATGAAGCAGATGATTCAGTAATCGAGAACTTTCTTGAAACATGAGTAATAGGAAGATATACACATTCAGAGTGGGACATAAAAGTACGGAACAGAAATATAGCAAAAAACGTTGCAAGACGGCAAAGAACAACTGTATAGATCATACCTAAAAACAAATACATGCCTAAAATGTTTCGGCTGACTAAAGGCACTAAAATGCATTGCAAGTATCAATTTACATTTATGGTACTATAGTTTAACTCTTCCGTATGAATATTTCAAACATATTCTTTTCAAGAGCCCTTATCAAATAATATTAATTAATCTAGGAAAAGCAAGATATATATCAAAACAGAGTTCGGATCTGACACCAACTATACTTTTCCTTTGAATGGGCAATACATTTCGCATTCTAAAATATATAATCTTGAAGAAGGATTGAAATTTGCAAGCTATGCAATAATAATGTCACACATAACATCGCAGACCAATGCAAAACCTTAGAAAAATATTTCATAGAACCTGCTCTTAACAGAAACATTTTTTTCATCTTTTTTGCCTTCTCTAATTGCATAGGAAACAAAAAAGGGCCAATACCTTCACTTTCTCGTTCCATTGGGGACTATTATTGTGGTAGAAAACAGATGAATGATATTCGGAAACAGGATCTTCTCCGGTTCCAAGAACAATACAGTCCTAAAACATTAATTTTCAAAACATCGAAGATTGCCTTTTGTGGGTAAAAATAGTGTTAAAACCACGTTTTCAAAATTCACAAAAAAAGGTAACGTATTAACAGTTTTGCTCAGAATCTTGCTCAGTTCAGCTAAAATTATTTTATTTTACAATCTTCCTACATCTTTCTTTACTATGACTAATGTTTTGACGTGCTAACAACACATATGTTAAAATTTTTCTTTGGTTATGGCGAACGTTAGCAAAAAAATCAGGTACCCAGTTTAATTTAATTAGCAACATTTTTCGGTTATCATAGAAAAACTTTTTAAAGAATATTCTTCAAAACGAAAGATGTAAAATTACTCATATACTGCGAGAAAATATATTTCTTACATTTATTCCGATTAATAAAACCACTTTATGAATATCATAACAAAGGCAAGTTCTTTTGATAAACTCACATTAATAATTCTCCCTTTGTCTGTCACAACTGACATGGTTATTTCTACGTTTCTCTGCGCAGTTTTGCCACCTGAAGAAATTTGTAACATTGAAAAAGGCAGCCATAGAATACATAAAGAAAGGATAATTAGACTCTCAATTCCAAATTAGCAACATAAAAATGGAGTTGAATAGTTGAAAAAAAATTCAAGCTGCATTTAGCCGAACGTGGAAATGTGCTAAGTGATGGAGCTCAGATGACCATGTTGTAAAATATATAATTTAATTGCTTTGCTTAATTTGAATCGAACTAGAGAGTTACTAAACTTACAATTTTCTCACACGAAAATTCAGGGATAAACATCAGTTATGGTGCATCTAATGAATAAACAATATATTAAGAAAGAAAATGTGTTTTTTACCTCTTTCAAAATCAGCATGTGAAATTGTGACATAAAAATCGTTGCGAATGTCACCTATGGAAGTAACAATTAGAAAGTGGAAACTATATGCGAATAGCGACTAAAATAATGAAAAAGGAATATGTAGAAGGCAAGGGTTGCCTAATATGACAATGCCAAATAAATAAGTCAAAGTCTATGCACGTACTTCAGATGAACATGCAGTTATCTGGTAGTGAAGGACAAGTTATACTATTGATAGATTTATGAAACATATTTCTTGAGCCAAACAGTTGAAAAACTAATTAGTCCATTGCATCTATAACCAACATAGGTGAATTTGTAAGGTATCATTGAAAATGCAAGCAATAAAGCATGTAATGATTTTATACATATTTTGTTCTGTAAATATAAGTTTGTGGCTTTTTTTAAAAAATAAATCGGGAGGGAATGTCAGTCGAAGAATTTCATCATGGACAACCTTACGAGCATAAGTAGATGGTCAGGGAAGTAATAACCTGGCATGACTATGTCTGGAAATCCCAGGCGCCTTGTGACTGCAACTTTGCTTTTCTTTAAAAATGGATTTTCGTCGATAATCTAGCGTCAATAAGATGATAAAGTCATAGTAAATACTAAATACAGTTTAATGAAAGATGTTTATCCACCATTGGAAAATATCGATCGCTTAGAATCGGATGGTGTAGTCAGACTTTAGGACAATCTTCAGGTCGATTATAATCCTATCTGGTTTTCTCTAACTTTAATAACAAAGGTTTTGTGCAACTAAAAGTCTTCGTGTTTGATGGTGTACAACTTATCTGAAATCTCTAATAAAACTCTAACTGCACTTTTTCATAACAAACACTATTTATTGGCATACAAATGATGGACTCACTGAATACACCGATGAACAAGTTTAGCAACCCTATTTTAGATCATTGCTGTAGGCCGATTAGACCCTCACAAATTCTAATATGGGAAACGCTAAACAAGTCATCCAGTTGTTTTTCTTTTAAATACGCTTCAAAGATTAGCAACTCAAAATGATAAAAGTACTGGCACTATCCTGTGCCAGCCTTACGACGAGCCTTTCTGCTCATGAAATCATTAATGTATGCTAAAATGACATGGTGAAGAAACCATATGCAAATTATTATTAACTTATTTACCTTGTCCAAGTCACCTTGTAGCAGTTTGAGTCCAATGCAAATTTCTAGAAAAATAGGAAAAATTTTTTTCTTCTATTGGAGCAATGTTAAAGAATCGTCACTTGAAATTTTCGTTTGGCAACAGAGGCAGGTTTGCTGTTTCCTTCAATGATTAATTCTTTAATAAGACTTATAGTGTACTTGATATTATGAACATAAACAAATTCGTGTTACAATTTTATCTTTAAGAAACCGTTTGACCAAACTGGAAACAACACTTATTGCTAAATGAAGGGAAGTATGCTGCCTTTAATCTACACATTAAACGTTTATGTATTACACAAATTTTCAGTCAGTAAAATATACCACATTTACTCTGGCATTCCTTACCGTTTTGATTGGAGCCAGAATTGCTAAATTTGGCAGTTTGCTTCTTTATTATGTATTCTTCTAAATACTGGAACTCGGATTCACTGCAACTATAGACAGGAAAAATGCTTAGTGAAGACATAACTATCTATAACATTAGAGACAATATCAAAGCCATGACAATTTCGAGATCGCCATAAGCTGAAAGGGATCCGAAGTTCACTGACATTATTAAGAATGAAACGTTAACATAATATGCTAACAGTGTCGCAATTATTTTAACTGAGGGGTTATAGAAATTTATCAGTTAACTTAATACGCGAATGCAAATTTTTTTTAAAAAGGCTAAATTAAGTAAACTAAACAAACCAAGTCCCCATAAGTTTGCTTTTTTGAAAACTACAGCAGTTTGAATAAACCATATTAATATATGTATACTAAAGAGACATAAGTCAAACTCCAAGTTGCGGTTAGGCCGGTATACTGTCAGTACTTAGAGGGAAGGGCTTGATAAAGATAGTGGCCTTATGCTAACCGCATTATGAAGGCTTTCCCCGTAGCCTACTCAGTGATGACATCAGCACCAGGGGGGCTTCTGAGTAAGTAAGCATCCAATTCAAATGGGTTTCATATCCCTTCTATTTAAATCGATTCACTATTTAAAACACTCCTAGCCTTCAAGGACAACCTCCCGGCAACGAGTACCCCCGAAACAAAACTTCATCTTTCGGAAAACTATGGCGCAAAATGTTATCATTTATCGTTAATAGGCCAGACACATGCAGCCGAATACCAGGTTTTGATAAAGGTAAGATAATTAAAATTACAAACCTGTATACGGGCATAAGGAACTCTTTCTGTTCCTCATCAACGACAACTTCCCTCAAAACATCAGCAACAAATATTACTAAAAAAAATTAATGAAAAGCAAATCAGGATTGCTATCTAATAGAACTTTTCAATAAATTATGTTTTCTCGGAGAATGAAATAAGTTACATGAACATGACTTTGAGTAATTTTCCAAGACTTCTATATTGTTTTGTAATTGTGTTTTATGATCCTTTTTTAATATCATGAATAGCTATCTTGTCTTTTATCTGTTATATTGCCCTAAATATTTTATTATTTATTGCCAACCTGATTAGCAAGTTGATTTTTCAATATAACACTTCACAGAAAATGAGCTTTGTCTACGAATTTTTGACATCCAAAATCCTTTCGAATATGACATTTTTGGCCTCAGAATTTCGTGTAAAGCGTCAAACCACACGAGCTTGGGGCTGTGTATTATACAACTGGAGAAAATTATTAGCATGAATAAAACATTAACAACATAACAGAACATAAAAGGTTCCTAATATAACTAAAACAAACATAAAAACTTGAGAAATTGAAAAACATAATGGGCGGTGGTAATAAAAAAACACAATATCGTGTAAACAGTTACAGGGATAAGAACAAAACAGTAACATGCTTCCCATTGACAGAAAACATGATTCTTGAATGTATTTATATCATAAATTAAATAATGAATTTCATCATGAGTAATGATAAAATTGCCCGATGCAAACCTCCAACACCAAAGGGCCGTCGAAACGCAGTCAGCGGGTTCTTCTTTGAATCGATCACGAGTTTTCCTAAAGGATATCAAAAGAGAATTAATAGAGAGCTGACAACAAGGTTGCTTTATTGCTTGGTGGCTGAAAATATTTCAAGTTCCTGTGCAGCAAAATACAGATGAATATTCCATCAGTTTCAAAAGACCAAGAGCATAAATGGGTTGCTGTGATTTTGTACAATATCTATTGACAGGACCGTTAGAGTTTGCTGTATATTAAATAACCATTCTTCCCAACAATATATTTATTGTACTGCATTGAAAATCTACTGTACAGAAAGGACTTATGAAAGCTCTTAAGAAACGTATTAAGCTTTGATATTCATATTTTGATTTTATTTTGATTAAATACTCTCAAGAAAATTAAAGACTCTAGATAGACTTTAAATAATATTTATAAAATATCATAAGCATGTTATTGATGTTTTAGAATATTTGAATCTTATTTGCTAGCTTTTTATAACAGTTTATCAATGTAACTTACAGCTGCTTTAATGATGGGGATTTTAGCAATAATTGAAACATCGATATAGGTCATTTTTCAAACCTCATGAAACTACAGTTTTATTCGAAGGCAAATCTTTGTTTAAATGATTAATAATACGTTTAAATTTTGATCTGAATAAAGAATGGCGTTCCCGATTTCTTGAAATTCTGTTATCTTTCTTTCAAGAATTCAAATGTTATAAACTGTTTAATACGTAGTTCAAGTATCTGTAATCAACCTTTAATAGCAGATTTACAATTGCATGTAAAATATGTCTTTTCAATGAAATTAGACCTTTAAAATTACATCATTTAATTTTGTTGAAGGTCATTGGTTTATTTTCTAAAATTTAATGTCGGTCTCTATGTATCCCCAATACCTGATTTCAAACTTCGAGTTCTTGATAATTTTCTTTCACTATCTGAACCTAAAAGTTTCGAGATATATTTAAGGCTCTTCTCATGATAAATGTATCATAATCCTAAATTAATAAAGCACATATTTAAACATTTAAGCAATTAAAAACAAATTTATAGAAAAACAAACACTTATTATTCATTCAACCATTTGTTAATATTTCATCTTTTCAGCTAATTTAATCTTTAGCATTTTTTCGTTACCTCAACGAGTGATTCTCTTGATTAAACCTAGCGTACTTATTTATTTCTCAAAAACAATTCACCACTTAGCAATGATCCTATTTTAACATGTTTAAAAGACGTGAAATCAGCAGGTAAATTATTATTTAATCACAAATTTATTAAATTACTCTGTTTTAAATCCACTTATAATCAAATTTAATAAAAGCTGTTAATAATCCCGTTTAGATTGTTAAATTTAAATTATCCCACTTTATTAGGCGTTATTGTGTATTCCAAAATAATTATTGGCAAAGATTGTTGCTAATGCAAAACCTTTGAAATCTGAAACAATTCAATTTGAAAAATACGTGGTTAAACAAACCTTGTCTAAAAACATGGCAGACGAGATACAGTTCACGAAGCAAATCTGAGCTTGTCAGGTCCTGTGTAATATTGATATGATATTAATAGAAGATATCAATAAAAATTTCAAAAGTTAACGTAACCATGAAATCTTTTCATCGATGTGTCAAAAATCTAAGTAAGTTATACAAGCTGTCACTGGCAACTTCAATGGAGGGAAATTACCAAGAGAACTATCGATTAACTGAAAAATATATAAACTGTTAAATGAAAGAGCTTGGCAAAAGAAAACTGTGCTTAACAATAATATAAGAAATATTTTATCGCTCGTGCCTTATACCTCAATTTTAACTATAGACGACCTAAACAATGAATAACTTCTACAAAAGAATAATTATTGTTCTATGGGTAAGCAAAAGCAACGGCTTCATGCAAAAGCTAACAACTAAAAAATCACGATTTACAAATTACATAGAATTACAATGTGTTACCTAAGATAAAAAACATATTTACTTTATTGATCGTAAAAAAATTTACTGATTATTAAGTAACATACCGAAAAAACAGCAATCATTTTCTCTAGTTTATCGAGATCTTTTGGCATGCCATGTTTACTCAGCGAGACCATGTATCTTTCACTGAATTCGGATAAAAACCATACATATATGCAGTGGAAACATCAATTTGAAATTAGTTTTTGCGTCTAAGTAACGATGGAAGAATTAACTGGTGATATAAGAAAATGATTATAGCCATTGTCAGAAATTCGATTGAGTAGCATTGCTTTAAAATATAGAGCTGCTCTCTATAATAAATCTTTTGCAATAACTATACATAACTAACAAATACATTACTCGTATTCGCAGTGGCGTCGCGTGACCATTCTCGCTGGGAGAGGGGGGGGTGTAAGAGATGCAAAACCATATTTTACTGACAGAAATTCTTTTGTTACATTAATATTTTGTTATAAATTTAATTCTACCGACGAGTTCTCTGAAAGGTGGAGGGTGAATTTCAAAACAGGGTTATCAACACATATACAAATAAAATATAATTCCCCAGCATCTTTTTCTAGGACCTTCTTGCCATCCAAATTAATATATGTAAATATAAAGATAAATAAAACATAACATCCGCTTGAGCCTATCCTGAAAAGTTCCTTATCAAAACGACCATATTCAAAGGGAGAGATCCAACACAACAATAACAGTTTCCATACCTGATATATTCGGATTGCTTGCTATCGTAGAGTGATAAAAATATTACAGAATCTTCCCCCACATTCACCATGAAACTCTTCATCTCCATTAACAAGTGCCTGTGTCCGCCCTTTGCCAGACTTGACATTGCTGTTTTTCCGGAGTCAGTTCGCTAAAACGACGGTTATTTTTACCGATTTATTCACCTATTACAAAAGACCTCTGGACATACTCAATATCAATACATCTTTAGAAATATTGCTACCTATCTCTAATGGAAATTTTCAGAGATAAACAGGGTGATTGAAACAAAATCTGAATGGGATAAAAAGATAATTGCAAAACTGTCACAAACTAAAATTGGTGAATATATGTATATTAAACCTATAACAAGAAATCGGAAATCTAGCATAAAACGGTCTAACAATTAAATAACAAACAAGAAGACATTTTTGCATGATAAATACATTAACCCGGATGCCTTAATAATCTAGACATAGAACAGGTACGATCAGACACAGTCTTTAGCAGGATTAGGTATTAAATCTTACAAGGGACAGGCCTTTTGAAGTACACGAATTAAAAATTTCAAGAAATCAACATCAACTCACTGAAATTGATTTGCTATTTTCTGTGCTGTCCACATGCTGAAAGTAAAGCAATGTTAGCATTTAATGATTGAAGAACACAAATTTGTTAATCAGTACGATGCCTTTTATTAAACAAAGATGTATATCATACCAACAATAAAAGTTTTTATTCATAATAACTGATTGATAAAGTCTGGCAGAAAATATAAAGAGTGAATATTGGAAGAAATATGAAGGATAGAAAAGCTTAATCGTTACAACAAACAATAAGAAAGTACCTAACAGGTAGCTTGGTAATCTTTCTAGAAGAACAAAGAACGCAGGGAGGTTCTAAAAAGCCTGATGTGAAGGAAATTAACTGTGTCAAACTAGTTAAGATGGACAAACACTGAACAGAAAACCAACTTAACTGTAGATCGTGATCCTGATAGAAGCAATGGAACAAAAGCATCAAGCTCGATTTTCACAGCTAATGTTGACATAAATTGAAACACAACAACATAGAAATCCGGAGAAACCTAGGATAATTCATAGCGATGCAGAAGCTAAACAATGGTTGGCTTTCAGAGCAAAGTTTGAGTAAATCTAAACACTTACTACATTGTATAGTTGAACCATACTCAGAGTGTCTGTATCAACTATGTCCCCATCCACTCGAGGGACAAGGTCTAGACCAAGTTTACTGGAAAAGAGGATAGCAGAACAATAATAAAAAAAACACAGGGACGAACTACAGCAATTTTGAATGAACAAAATTTTGCAACAAGAGATCCTGATTCTTTCACTTGATCATTCCAAAGGCTAGTTTGTTGATACAAAGTATTTTGAAAATATCAGAATGAATGATACCAACCTATTTCCCCAGTCAATTCTTTTGGTAATTAAGTGTTTGATCTCTCTTTGTTGATCCTGCGAAAATAGAAGACATTAAGCATTCTTTTCTTTAAATAACTTGCCCAAAATTTTTGAGTTAAGACACATCTTCAGATCCCCTTTTAATTATCATACAAATTAAATTAATTTTTGAAAACTAAGGAAAATTAGCAAAAAACTTTGCATACAGTAGCAACCTTCATCATATATCAAAACATCATACATTAAGAATACCAAAATGTTTCTACACAAACATCTGCATCTTGTGATAACTACCTGTGTCAATGTTTTTGACATGATTTGACGCCGGTGATCAATTAGATCAAACATTACTTTTCTCAGGGCCATGAACATTTGTGAATTTTGCTCCTAGTGGAAAAGGTAAAACAGTATACAGTAGGTTTCATAAAAAATAGTTACTTGCTTTTAAATACAACTGGTTTTGTTATTGTTTGGTCATTATCAAATGCTTTGGTCTCTGTATTCGAAGCAAAAAAAACACGAGGTCCAGTCATATCAAGAGGAAGGACACTGCTTGATAAGCAAAGCTTCTCAGTCTCCTAATAACTATCTTTGAGCATTAGGTATAAAAAATTACAAAATTTGCATACATGCAAAGATAGACCTAGCTTAATAGCTGTTTTGCTTCTTTAAAGCTTTAAAAAATTATTGTGGCCTTCAAACTTCCTTTCAAAAAATCACTTTTATTTTAGGTTTTTGAAAAAAGAGAACATTATTCTGAGTCCTTAATTTTTATAATATAACTACAATAAACTAGAAACTGAAAATATTCAACACTTACAAGATATAACTTCTTCCATATTATACCCCATTCTCTAAGAACGGTTGTTACTTCTTGAACTATTGGCTCTACTTGGGGATGAACAACTTCATAGTACCTAAAAAGCACAATTTTAGGCATGGCACATGAATGATAGCCAGTAACGGCACAAATTAATTTAAAACGATTAACACTACAAGAAAATTTTACCAACCAGCCTACTTGAAGAAATATATCCAACAAGACTTCAAATAAAAATTACTTCACCATGTGAGTCAAAAAAGCATCCAAAATAGTTGGAAATCCAAAATCTTGGGTCCGAAACATTGCTTTATGTTAAGAAAGTATATATGAATGCAATAACATACCCTGGATTTTCCACCCTAGCATCTTGGAGGCAAATTATATTTTTGGGAAATATACCCTAAAAATGAGAACAGGACAAAGTTAATTGAAATATTAACTTTGCTAAGCATCTTACATATTTGGGTTCACAATGAAATGACATATTGAAAATAGGCATGGTACCACAATTGATACTGGCAAGGTAGATAACTTTGAATAAGTTCTAAACTTTTCAGATTGGTTGCTTTTTTCAAACTAATTTGCTGCAATAATACAATGACATCAAAGACCCAAATAGAAAAATTTTCAAGCAAATAACTGACTTTTTGGCACCGTTTGGTAATCTAAATGCAAATCTCTGTACCAGCAAGGATAACTCATTTGCCCCAATAAATATAAACAAGTTTTAGCATGTCCATATGTTTATGGCATTATTTATCAATTATTTAAACTGATGACCATGCAGAGGATTGCATGGGTAAACCAAAGAAAGTTTCTTTCGCATCTGGTTAAATAATAGAAAATATTTGTGAAAAACTTTTTCATGAGATTTTTATGTGGAATTGATGATCAACAACAACAGTGGTGTTATCTGACCTATTGAAAAATGTTTTCATTTATGCAGGATCTTACCTTCTTCCCTTTGTTCTTTATAAGGCATCCTCTGAACCAATCTAAGTATGCAAATAAAAATATATCAAAATACTGTCTATGTCGGCATGGAGATTAATTTTTTCTAGAAACAAGCAACTTTGTGGATCCCTTTGTCAACACCTATAAAATAACAGCTTAGTTTCTGGTTAAGATATTGCAGATGGAAAGTTTAGCTTCTTGCTAAATATGTCAAACTGTCTGTTGGAAAATGCAAAAAATTACCTCTCAGTTTTAAAGGTAACCATGGTTTCAGTTTATGTGTTGATAAATAAATATGTAACTGGATATTGATTATACATATCTGGACTGCCTTACAGTTTCTTCAGTCAGTGCTGTTGATGTTTTTCCTAACTACACTCTGAGGCAACATATTTTTTATTAGAAGCTTACTATTAAGATGCAAAACAGCCTAGATTGAATTCTAGGTTCACTTTGAGGTTTTCTACTAGAGAGCATTTCCTATTCAAGAGCATTTAAAGAACATTCCCATGCAGAATTATTCATTTAAAACTTTAACTATCAGTTTCTTATCTTTCTCTGATCTACTCAGTTATATTTGTTTGTTACCCACCTTGAGATTCCTCCAGTATCTGAACAGTCTCGCCAACCCTCAAAGAAATTCCCAGCTTTACTTTCTCTCCATCAAAGTTATATATGGCTAAGGAAAACACCAATAATTTGTCAAGTTACAAATATATGATTTATGGTATCTGAAAATTTTAAAAAGTATAATTCATACAAATGAGGAGCCAAAACAGATTAATATTTTGGTAGCTCTGCTGAAATATTGGGCAAAAGAAATGAAAGTAATAAAAAACTGTGTATAAAAGAAAATTTGAACAGAAATTCAGGCTTACCTTGATGTGTGGAGGGGGTAACGGAGCATTCAAATATATAAACAATAAATTCTGGCATTAGTTATAGATCATGGGGATAGTTATTAAAAATATGATACTTTCTCTGAAAAGGCTCTGAATGACCAATCCTTAAAATTCAAAATTAAATGAAAAATTCCTTAATTAATGCAATTGAAAATGCATTGTTTGTAAAAGAATTCCTTAATTAATGAAACAGAAAAAAAATTATCTTAAGAAAATTACCTAATTAATTTTACCTAATTTTTTATTTCTTAATTAGGTCACAAATGTAGTTTAGTGTAATTAGGTATATATAATATATACTAAGCTAAACTGCTTTGCTAGAATATTATGATCTGGTACACCAATTAGGATTGATCAGAGAATCTGGGTACAATAAAGGAAGTAGTTTCTCGACATATCCTAGACATAACTTGACAATTTTTTGACTTGATAATTTATAGTCATTCCATAAAAGAACCTTTACATCAGGGAATGGTTGTTTTGGATGCTTTATGGCTACTTTTCGGTGATTAAGGCAAACTGATTTTATTATTTTATGCACAGTGAGAATTCCAAGAAGGAGGAAGCAAAAACTTGAATGACGCCGGATTATGAAACATAAATATATAAGGAAACAGCTCTCTTTCAAATATTTATGGTTTAACTTCGTCTTTTCTCCCGTTTAAGCACGATTGAATAGATCTGCTAATTACAAGATCTCTTTTTCATAAAAATCTCAATTCACACAAGAGCTCGTTTGTTTACGACAAAATGACGTCTATGCAGGTAATGGCATTGACATATTAGCGTGATAGTCTGTCAAAAGATGGTTAAGCCTTACCAACTCCATATTTCGCTTTCTCTGAGCTAGGTTTCCAAGCCATTCTTTTTGTCCTTGAATTAATTCAGTTACTTGAGCATTAATATACTTCCTTTTCGCTATCCAGTACGACGCGGCCTTCTGCTGGCCAGCGAACGAAACTTAAGGTACGTTGCTCATTTAAAAGAAAAAAACAGCAAAATTTCTTGATTTCGATGCAGATCCCACAACATATGCCAGATCTGGCTACACTCCAACCACCGTGGTCTGAAGAACCAAAATGTCACTTATTGAAAAGTTGGCTCTGGGCGCACCACAGTCAGATAAAAGTTTTGGCCTATTTGTAATTCCTTGGCTCGTTTCAAGAATCCCTTCCAGTAATAACATTGTTTTCTGGAACATCAAAAATGGAGCATCGTTTGCCGGTAGTTTTTAAGCATACCATTCTCCGTGATGTGACAATATCCCAAACTTTATGTTACAGATTCTATGTAAAGATCTGTTGTGTCACTAATGATAGCCGCCAAAGAATTAACAACAACAGCCCTTTTTTAGTGCATCCCGCGGGTACCGATCCAATTACGATCTAGCGCGGGTTGTGTCACAAGAGGGAACAATGTGTGTCATTCACTCTCCGTACATATACATATCTTATCTATACTTGTTTTTCTCCATATTTGTCTTCCTGCCGAGCCATTGCACTTACTTGTTTTTTGTAAAAGCACTTTTGAAAGTGAAATTTTGTGAATATGGCTTTGGTACCGCAAAGTTTAAATGGCACGGAAAAGCGGAAACACAGAGGACAATAGCCATCTGTACCAAAGTTTGGATTGAAGGCAACAAAAAGGCGGACCCAGAGCAGATTTGAAGAGGGGCAATTGGAAGTGGGAGCGCTGAAAAATTTTCAGAAATGGGTGACGAGAGTACGCTGAATACAACAATTTCAGATCCTAACTACTGAAGGCCTCTTATTAAAATTTCTCTCTTAATAGATAGACGAATTTTTCGGCTGAACATTCGCTGCTCCGCCATAGATCTCCAACTCCATTAGAGTACTCTACAAAAAGGGCTGACTGCTGACTTCAATATTTTTTTCCGGTAAGGCCCAGAAAATTTTCAATTAGAGTATGGCTGTTCAGTTAAACAGTACTCTGCGCCATTATTGCAAAATGCAAGATTTATTGTTCAGATGAAAGCGGCCACTTTGCTTGGCGGCAGAAAAAGTTTCGCAACTATGACATTCTAGAGACAGCCGGAAAATGGATTCGGGATATTTACAACATCGACTGAGAACCAAAGACAAATATTCCATCATGAAAGTGCTCCATAAATGTATTTGGCTTGATTATGACATGAAGTTTGGACAGCTATTAAGCGTAAGAAATTGAACAATGTTTGAATGGAGGCAGGAATTAAAGAACACAACTTTATGGATAGCCTTTGTTCTCTTCCTGAGCGTGACTTTTCTAGCAAAACATGATCCATTTTTGGAACAAACAAGTAATCATGAAGTAGATAAACCTATAGGTCTTAGAATTTTTTTCAACTGATTCTCATTCTTCAAAAGTGACGCACAACTTCAAACAACGGGGTGTCAGATTTGTTTCAACTCGGTGAGGGAGGGGCGACTGCCCCTAGTTGCCCTCCTTAAATCCGCCACTGCCTGCTCGTTAACCAGTCTGTGACAACCAACATTTGGATACGATAAGAAACAATCTCCTTCTCAACTAGTCATCTGCTTCTTCAAAGCTTAAATTCAAATTCAAATTCATGCAATTCATCAACATATTTACAATTTATCGAATGTATGTTAGCCAAAGATATATCAATAAAAGAAAGAAGTTAGATAAATATTTATCCATACAATATGCTCTATATAATACAACTTGTAGTAAGTTGTCCAAGACACTGATTGAACCAATGAGGTGGATAGAACCAAAAAGATATTCGAGCCCAGTGCCCTGATACTTGGGTTACAAATGGTTTTTGTATTATAATTTCACTTTGCCATTGTTTCTATTCTTGAGAACAGTTTCCAATTTTAAAAAGAAAAAAATCTGTTTACCAGCCTATCTTTCGAAGAGATTTTAAGGTCTTTGCATCTCACTTCTTTTGTGGTGTGGTGAGAAGGGTTGTGACGGAAAGGTTGTGACGAAAGAGTTTTGACGAAAGGGTTTTGACGAAAGGGTTCTGAAAATATCTCGTATATTCCATTTACATAACATTACATTACATTCCGATGGCCAATTAGACATTAACATTGCTACTATATTAGGCAAATGTGAAAAGGCACCAAAGTTATGGGTAGGCGCGTTCTACTAGGGGAAATTGAGCTTTTTCTCGTGGAAAATATTAAATTTGAAGGTCCTAGAGGCCACGTATAAAAAGAAAAATGTGTTGGTTTATAGATTAGTCCTACTGCTATTTGAAATTTTTAAAAAAATTCTAAGAGTACAGTCTTATCAAAATAACTAGAATATATATACAGGAATAAAAACAGTTCAGCGAATGAAAGCTGTAATAAATGTCTTTCCTGTAAGTAGTAAAACAACTAAACGTTTACAATTCCCTGTTTACAATTTTCAATCACAGAAATTGAAATAGTTAAAAGTTAAAATATATAACACAGACGAGAAGCATTGCATGTCAAGAAATTACATGATAAGCAAAATTTATGCAAAGACGGACTAAATGAATCCAGGGACCGCGGAAGCGGGGAGGGCTATGGGGGCTTTAGCCCCCCAGTAGTAGCCTCCAAAATGTACTTGAAACCATACAAAAATTGCCCTGCTCTTGGCTTTTAGCATGTTTAGCCCCCCAAAACGATTTAGCCCCTCTCCGCGGTCCTTGAACGAAGGGCTACAGATGTTCTTCAAGAAGGGCACAGTCGATTGATGGCTATAAAAATCAATAGTATTTATTGGCTTTGAAGGAAAAAGTATTGTCAAGGAATGAAAGACCTCAAAATGTGGCTATATTTTTTGTTTATTATAGTTGCTTCTGTAAAGTCGTTCAAAGAAACTTGTTAATTTGTTGAATTTATTTGATCTGGGTAAATCTCGAGATAAACAAATGAAAAGGAAGCAGTTTCTTGACAAGTGTTCGGTGCATCTTTCAGGTCGAGCTTAATGTTGGGCACTTCTCGTCCATTAAAGGAGCATCCTCCATAGACGTTGGATAACAGTAGAGCATGACTTTCGATGCCGATTGCTCTAGACACTGCCTTTGTTTCCTTTTCTGAACCAAAAACAAGCTCAATCTGCATACGAAGGAGTTTCAATTTCCTGACAACTATTTTTGGCAATATTAGTTGCTACTTCGAGTTTGTAGAACTTTTTGTTTCTGTTTAACAATTTTTTGACAACGTACACGGAAACTTTATTGCCTTCTCGCTAGGCGTCTAATTTGCTATGGTTGGTTTTGTACGCATGCCATGGCACAAAGTGTAGTTGCTATAGATAAGACATAGAACGGGATTAGGGAGAATGCAGCTTGTGAAACTCCAAATTCTGCCTGTCAAATTTTAGCAAGAAGTTGTTGCTTTGCTGCTGAAGCACAGTAAGATAAGACACAGAAAATGTAATTTTCAGCAATATTGAATGCCTCTTTGAAATCATGGAATACAAAGAAACTCCAAAGGTAAGACGGAATTGACAGTGCTTCTCATGTATAGGTAAAATTGGTCAGAAAAGAATCTTCAAAAGACATTAAGAAGATTCGTTCAATGTGACACGATAGTTCCATTTCCAGCATTAGTCTCTGTAAGGGCATTTTCATTCTGGAAAACTATTTTATAGTAGTGTAATTATTTTGCTAACAAAATTAAAAGCAATACCTTCATGACACATATCCAGTGTTACAATTTTCACTTAAATAGTTATTTGCTAACTATATTATCGTTATTTTGGATGAAGTACCACATGCAACGTACATACTCACTTAGATATTGTTTACTGACTAAATATTTTAGCTTACACAGTTGTGACTCAATGATGAAGTAAGAGCAATCCAGCCTCAATTTGAAATTAGAAACAGCCAGTCTGACCTTCATTTTGTTAATTTTATACAGAAATTCACTAAGCGTTTTGTCAAAGCAGTCACGTGCTAAAATTTGCTGGATTTGTCAGGAAATTAGTTTAAGTTTGTACTCTTCTTGTATACTTGCCTTCAGGGCCGGTTCCATGGGGGGGTGTGGGGGGGTGTGACACCCCCCCAAGAATTGAGTTTGGCGATTTACTCGGTAAAGTTCGATTTTTGGTCGGTAAAATTATGTTACGAAGTTTTATATTAAATGCTGTGTAGTGCATCACTGCGCAAAAAGCAATTAAATATGCATAACATTTTGAATATCTAGTTTTCTTCATTATTGCCCTGTGCCTACAAAGACCATGTGATATTTGCTGGTGTGGTCTCATTCGGTGAGAACCTGAGAAACCATTTGTGTTTCCTGCTTACTCTATTGTTCCCTATTGTTCGAATTCCACTGATCGATTTATTCAATAAAACTAAACATAGTGACTGACGCCACCTGTGAAGAAGGCGCGAAACCCGCGAAGCAACATTCTCTGGTAATCCTTTATCTGAATGAAGCTGAGCTGACGAACAAAAGTAGAATTGAAAAACTAGTAACAGTAATAAGTATTACGCTACTTGAAAGGGAAACGGCAGCTTTTCAGGTAACTCAAAAACTTGCTTCAAATAATGATCTTTCTGTTTTTTGAATTTTATTTTCTGAAGACATATCCATATAATCATTTGTTTTGAATTTTGTAATTCTCGCGTAAGCCTGTGACAAAAAGTCTAGGCCTGTTTGAAAAGCAAGATTTTCCAAGATTTGACAAGGCCTGAGTTTGAGCTTTTGAGAATTTTTTCAAGTGGGTCTCTTCATCTGAAGTAAAACTGAGAACAATTATTTTTACCAGGCTATGTTTCACTGCTATGAAAAGAAGACAAGTAAAAATAAGATGCAAGGCAAAAGGGTGTAATTCCCAGCTCAACAGTGACTATCGCCTCCAACACAATAGAGAGAAACATGAAGGCAAAAATGTGCCATATGAAACCGCAGGTGCAGTTAAAAACCCTTTCGAAGCAGCTAAACGCAAGAAAGATAATCCAATTGAAGAAAAAGATTCATCTTCTTCATCTTCATCTGAGAAGATATTGGATGACAAAACCGAAGAGATTGGGTTAGCGAATTCTGCAAAAGAAGAATCAGTATCTAATATTAGTAATGTTGTCGGTGAGAATGTGGTTGATGAGGAAAGCGAGAGTGAGGCTGAAAACTCCGAAAACGATGACACCGATGATGAAAATGATGATTATTGGATTAGCTGTGCGGGAAAGCTCAAGCATCTGCTATCCACTTTGGAGCAAAGAGGTAATTTGACGTTAAACATTCTAACACAACCATGTACCCCAAATATCGAAGAGTTTGCGATATCTGCAAAAGAGTTTGCCAACGAGATTAAAACCCAGTGTAATGATTTAGAAAAATCTGCTGAACGACTTAAAGTCAAAATTGACAGGCAAAAAGGATCTGTACAACCTGGAGAAGCAGCAGCACTAATAGAACACGACCCTGGAAAAAGAAAAAAAGATTTGTCGGATAGCCAACGCCGTTTTGTGATAAACCTAGGTCCCTACCAGCCTCGCTTGACAGTTTATCCAAGTAATGCATTCATTGAATCTGGTAAACAAAATAAGTTTTCAAGCACCTGGTTCAAAGATTTTCCACATCTTGAATATAGCGTTCAAAATGACGCAGCATTTTGCTATGTTTGTTCCTTATTTCCAAACGGCGCTGGAAGACCCTCTTCAGATGCTTCATGGACTATTAATGGCGTTAGACAGTGGCACAAAATGAAGAGTGTTGGAAAAGGAAAGAAGGGCAAGCTGATACAGCATTTCACCAGCCAAAGTCACAGAGAAGCATTACGAGATTTTGCAAGATTCACTAACCCACATCAGAACATTGATGCACTTTTGGATTTGTCTCGTCGTCATGAAATGATTAAAGAAACTGACGACGCAATGTTTAACACCAAAATTATGTTAATATTATGTGATGCTGCTCGCACCATGGCTATGCAGGACCTTGCATTTCGTGGAAATACTGACGAATCCAGCAACTTTCATGAGATTGTGAAGTTAATCAGTCGACATTGCGGCATTTTGAAATACTGGCAGAACCAAACAAGGATGCGACCATACCATGTTACCTATATGAGCAAAGACACCCAAAATGAGTTGATAAAGTTGCTAGGTGACGCAGTGAGGCATCGTTTGGTGAAGGAGCTAGAGGAAGTCTCAGCGTTCTCAGTAATGGCTGATACTACCCCGGACACAAGCAATAAAGATCAGATGGCAATTGTTGTAAGATACGTCGTCAATGCCAAGCCGGTTGAGCGTTTACTGTGTCTGAGGATTCTCAAAGACAAGTCCGGAGAAGGCCATGCTGCAGAAATTTTGAAAGCTCTCAATGAGTGTAGTGTGGACCCACAAAAACTCGTCTTTCAATCGTACGATTTTGCGTCATGTATGTCTGGAAAGTATAAAGGATGCCAACGAGTGCTAAGTGATAAAATTCAAGAAGATTTTCCACACAAAAAGGAAATCCTTTACATCCCATGCCAGGCTCACAGGCTGAGTACATATGTAGAACGAAGCTCCAAAGCAAGCAGTCTTGTATCATCGATGTTTGACATATTACAGTCATTGTACACATTCTTTTCTAGTAGCACCAAGCGATCTGAAGCACTTGAAAAAGCACAAGTTGAAATAGAAGGGGCCTTGAAGATGCGAAATCTTTCGCAAACTCGTTGGATTGCTAGATCTGAATCTATTGACAGTGTCTGGATCTCTTTGACAGTAATCGTCTCGCTGCTCGAGCAGATAATGGATAGACAACTTGACTGTGACAAAAACACACAGGATCAAGCCAAAGCAATTTTGAAGAAAATGAAAACATTTGATTTTGTTTTCAGCTTGGCTACTATGAGATTCATAATGCGGCACTGTAAGGTTCTGGTTGTGCAACTTCAGGAAGAGGGTTTGAATTTACTCGACGCACTTGAGCTAGTGTCATTGACAACTAGGGCGTTAGAAAAGATTTGAAATGAAGATGACGTGCAAAAGCAGATTGAAGCTGCCACACAAATTGCAATGCACATGGGAATAAATCCAGAAGAGGAGTTTCAGCACCGCCACAGAAGAAGATTGATTCCAAGAAGAATTGATGAAAACCGAGACAACGAGGAGGCATTCTCCTTCCAGACGTTTTATTCGAAAGAGATTTATTCTGTACTTGATCAGATAATTACAGATTGTAAAGAAAACTGGGGTAGCATTTTGAAGAAAATAAAGCCGTTCACTGTTTTGTTGCCTCCTTGGGATAACTTAAGGGAAGAACAAGCAGAGGATCTGGAGCATTTGTTGTCGGGGAAAGTTTCAAGTGGCAGTCTTATTGCAGAGCTTACTGTTTTGAGAGAGGACTTCCAAGAGAAAAAGTTGGTGAAGAGCATGACAGTCCGTGAAATTGCAAAGTTCGTATATAGTCGAAGGCACATTTATCCGGCAAGCAACACAGCATATACATTCCTTCAAACAGCACCAATTACTGTGGCTTCAAATGAAAGATCTTTTAGCAAACTAAAGTTGGTGAAGACTAAGCTGCGGAGCACAATGCTCCAGGACCGCCTGGAATCTCTGATGCTGATATCATGCGAGAAGGATTTCTCTGAAAATGTCAACTTGGAAGATGTTGTCAAGAACTGGATACACTTAAAAAACAGAAGAGTTCGATTTGACACTACTTAAAGTTAATTTATTCATATATTGCGCTATAAGAACTGAAAAAGAGGCTGGGTCAAAAGCTCCTAATTAAATGACTCGCAAAAATCTGAGGGTTATTTTTTGACCCACCATTGACTCTGTATTTTTATTAGAACGTGCTGTATTTGGTTGAAACGCTTTTTTCAGATTGAAGTTAAAATTAAAGTTCTTTCGTTAAAGTTAAATTTCTTAAATTAAAGTTAGTGTAAGTCATTTAGTTTTTAGTTCTGATCACGATTAGTTGAGCTCAAAATTTTTGGTATTGTTTTTTCTAAAATTACTCGGTACATAAGAGCTTACACCCCCCCAAGAAAATTTCCTGGAACCGGCCCTGCTTGCCTTTGTAAAATCTAGTGAGAAATTGCCCTTGTAAGATTTTGATCGTCACTGGCACTGTGCAGCAGAGCATTTTTATGTGGCCAGGGGCATCGCCAAAGGGGGTTATGAGGGGGTGCGGTACCCCCAACAATTTGTCCGTCATCACATTAAGGATTTTTTGCCGGGCAAAAAAAGCTATTTTTGTACTCACCCTGGAACCTTTTTCAACAATTGTAAGGTATTAACTTATCTGTCAGTATATAAGAGTATTTATCTTTTGACCACACCCTTTAAAAGTGAGACACGCCCTTTTTAGCCGGCATAAAGGACCCAGTTTAGATTAGATTATTGTGATTAAATAAAAGGAGCACAGCAACTCCGTAGAGTTATATGTAATGTTTCTCATAAAAGCAATGTACTATGACGTTGTATAGCGTGAATAGAAAGAATTAATTTGAGTTGGATATAATGTAATAAATCTAACTCATAAATTTCAAGAAAAGAAAGTACAAAGTCAAGAAAAAGAGATAATGTCACGATAATGTCATTTAAAAGTTTATTTTTTGAAAAACAATGGAGGTCAGTTGAAATTACCAGGGTCCCAAACTACTGGGGAAATTATGTGATTTTGCCTGTCACTACTGGGGAAGTCATCGGGCCTACTAGGGAATTTTCCTCAGTAGTTTCACTGTAAACAAATGCTCTTCTGTGCAGGTTACGGTGGTTTTTATTTGAGATTCACGTACTGTGGTTTTATAAGCCATTGGATGCGCAGGAGGAAGGAGTTGACGCCTTCGAACTGCGCAGGAACCACAGCGATCATCCTTCATGCAAAATATTGACGGTGATCGCTGTTGGATGCAAGAAATATGTTACAGTATTAGTTCAA
This sequence comes from Rhopilema esculentum, assembly GCF_013076305.1. The sequence continues at coordinate 5,987,395 of NW_027019365.1, read as the reverse complement.
AAGAAAGAGCTGTAAATGTAACAAGCGATTGTTTTTATGATAACAAAAACCAGTGTTTTCTTTGATTGTCTCTTTTGGAAGGAACAAGTGATTGAATTTGTATTTCAATCTATGTGAGTGCCATAGAAAATATCAAACTGGTGTAGGCCCGCAACAAACAGTTGTTGGGGTTTGCAAGGAAGTGGAATCTTAGAATTCCGCGATGGGTTTAAAGCCGCTAGAGTTCTCTGATTGCTATCTGGACAGTCCGTACTTCCGAGACAATGTTAATGAACACGAGAAGGAGCTTGAAAGAACTGGTGAACAGATAAAAGGTCTGATAAAAGAATGCAAAGTTTTGCTGAAAGCTGTTGACAGTGAGTGCATAGACTATCACAAATTTCTACCGGCATTGCTGCCCTCAAAAACTAAACATTTTTCATGTATGGCCTGTGTAAATCTATCTGAAAGCAAACATCAAGGAATCAGTACAATCAGGCTCGATGATATTGAAATGCAGAGCTTTTTATTCACAAAGTTTGGAATCTAGTTGAAAATTAAGGCTATTCTGGTGGTATCGAGACATTCTACTTTTGTAGGCTAAATATATAATAGGATCGACAAGTATTAAATAAACTGTATTTTCAGCAGGCCTCTATATGAATAGGCTATTATGCGCCAGTTTTTTGCCTTTTGTTTGACAGCTCTAGATATTTTCCCCAAAGATAGGATTTAGATTTCCCAGAGTTTAGAAACTTTCTTCAAGAAAATGATTTTTCACTGTCAGTCCCCCTATAACAACAGCAAGAGTAGGAATCAAGAGGTAAGGTCACATCAAGAGGAAGGACTGGGACACTGCTCTATAAGCATAGCTTCTCAGTGTCCTAAAAACAACTTTAGCAGCTAGGTTGCAAAATACGATACAAAATGTAAAGAGTTTTGCATGGATTCACCTAAGGTGAAATTTCGGGTCGATTAAAAACACATTGGACATTAGTACTGATTCATAACTGTTCAGAATCTTTCATGAGGTCTATGCCTTGAGCCAAAATGTTACACTTTGGGAGGTTTGAGACTTAGCCTGTGCCTCGTGGTGCAGCTGGGTTCTCAACAAAAAGTGAATCAAACTGAGTCAATCATTGTGTACACTACCCTCACAAAAGCATTGCACCACCTTGTACCTGAGTGAAAGGAATGATTTATTCCCAAGCAAGAGGAATTCAAGTTTTTCCATGGTGTCCATCAAGTCCAGATTTGCACATCATTGAAAATCTTTGGCTTTGTATGAAAATCATTATAAACCATGAATTAAATGGTTCTTGAAGAACCAAATAATCATTAATTAAAAGAATTCTTCAGGTTTCGCATGAAATTTTACAATAATAAATTGCCTCATGTATATGCAACCGATTCAATAAGGCATAAAGCAGTTTCAAAAGTTTGTGGTTTCCGTCAAGAAAGAAAATTCTCTAAATAGATTCAAGTTTTGATGATTGGTGGTGTTTCACTTTCGACCCACTCCCATTTGCCACTTAAAAACACAATCAAGTTGCACAACCATGGCTTTCAATAATTTTTGTGCTATTTCCCCTCATTTGAAGAATTGCAATACTTTTGTGAGAGAGTGTATGTAATATCTGAACATCCTAAAACAGAACATCTAGCTTTTGACTTGAACTGAGCATAATTTGACAATGTGATAATGATAGTTTTTCAAATGTCTCTTACCTTACAGATAGGCTTTGTGGAATTATTTTGCTTGTATTTAAGTTAAAAGAGAATTTATGTTTAAATAAAATGCCATATTTTCTTTTTGTACTTTGTGCATTTACAGATACAGAAAATTTGTTATTGAAGGCATACATGCTTAACTTTTCAGACCTTTCCAAGGCACAAAGAAGTTTTTGCAATGTCTTAAAACACTTCACACTAAACTACATTGGAGAAATTGATACTCCTGATGAAATTGAAATTGGTGAGTAAAGTGTGTTATCTCCTTCTTAGATTCTATAATAATAAAAATAGTAATAATGATAACAACAACTTTATTACAGTGTCAGTGTGAGTTTAGCATTTCTGCTAATTGGGGACACTATTTACATACAATCTATAGAAAATAAAACTTAATCTATTAAAAGTAATATATTAAAGTGAAAATTCTGATTTCAAGAAAACTTTTAGAGCTTACAATGTTCATTGCATGAGTTGTCTTCAAGAAAAACCTCAAGGTCTTTTTGTCTAATACAGTTGCAGAAGTTATCAATATTTGAACTATGCCTTACTTTATTATTCAATTTAGACCATGCATCAGGTCCTAGGTACCTCAATGGATGCTCTCCGTACTTAACAGTCTTATTTCTAGGAATTGTAAAGTCTTCATTTCTAAGATCATATCTTTTGTTCGGTATTTCAAATAAGTCATTAATGACTCATTTAATTTTTTATTTTTGAAAAGCCAGGATCAACTCTTTTGACAAACTCTCACATATTCTCTCTTGTATTCCTTTTTGTAAATTTTTTTGGAGATCAAGAAACAGCTGAATACTACATTGTGTCATAAAATATCTGGCTCAATACCCATTATATTATCTGATTTTTCTAAATCTTTTTTATCCTGGACTTTTTTCTTATAGCTGATGCCTTCAACAATTTTTCAACCCTCATTGAAAGAGTTGAAGAGGAAAGAGAAAGAATGGTTATTTGAATATGATTTTTATTTCTATGAGATTTTAAAGTGTTTGCAGACTAGATTGATGTCACCCTTCTAAAGCAAAAGTGCAAAATGTAAGAGTCAACAAAAAGATGGAAATGAAAGATGCCTGTAACAATGTATTTTTTCATAATTACCTCACTATTTATTCTACCTTCTCCCTCAACTGCTCTTGGTTCTTCTCAAAATTCTTTCTTAAGCATCTTTTAAATGAAAAAATTTTGAAGGTTGAAAAAATGTGATGAGGCACAAAAAGTAAACAGGGACAATAAATCTAGCATTATTTGTTCTGTAAACTACATTCTTGATTGATATGTTTGAGAGAATTTAGCCTAGATGGTTTTCAATATAATGGTGAATAATGTGTGATTTTATGTTTAATTCACAGCTTGAACATGCCCATATACAGCTAATTGCACCACTGGAAAAATTCAGAAAGTCTCAAATTGGAAGTGCAAAGGTATTCTTTTTTCCATATCAGTAATGTTGCTGAAATTTCCCCATATCAAGCTGCCTTTGTATATATATTAGTAATTAGCTACTTAAAACTAGGGCCTTATTGTTTGATATATTTTATAAAGTAAGAAGGAAGTTGGCCAGTGAAATTTTATTATTTTCCTCATATGAAAAAACCTTCACTGTTTTGTAAATTTTTAAATTTTAGGAGGAAAAGAAAAAATATGAAGATGAAACAAGGAAGCTGTGTGCTTTGCAAGACAAACATTTACAGCTAAAAAACAAGACAAAAGATGAAATCTTGAAAGAGGTCTTAATTTTAATTTTTGTACTTAACTGGTTATGTGATATTATGCAATTTAAAGCATGTTTCTGTTTCTTTTTATACTTGTTAGTCATTTTTTTAACTTTCTGGCTCCATTATATTAGCAGAATAATGTAAATTTGTAGCCACATTGAGATGTTAATAATATTTTGATGCTGTGTCTATGAAGCATGCTAGGTTTGTTTTTATCATTGGTTTTCTTATCAATATTTTGCATGTCTTTACATATTTATCTGCCCAGTTATGTTTACAATTATGTCTATGGGATGCCTCACGTATAATGCCTAATATGTGAAATGCCTCATCCCCATAGAGGTAGCTCTAAGCTGCACAAAAGTTTTGAAGAAATAGGTGAATCCAACCTTCTAGAAATGATTTAAAATAGCTTTAAGAACTGCCAAGTTGTCCAAATATAATGATTTAGAAATAACTTCATCATTAAGTCAAATTGTGGTAATATTTATTAAAATCTGCTCTTGCACTTTTTTTCTTAGAATCCATTTGTTTTCTATAATGCTTCATTTTCAAACAGGTAGTATTTTTTAAGGTTGTGTAACCTCTGGAGATTAATTTTTTTTTATTTTCTAGTCTGACCAGCAAATGGGAACTGAGTTCAAGAATTTCCAGCATCTAGCTTTTGATTATGTTTCTAAACTCCAGGAAGTGAATGAAACAAAGAAGTTTGAGCTTGTTGAAATTGTGAGTTTTCTTGTCTCTAGCTTTCATTATTCCAGGAAATCTTTGAATTGCCTTAACTTTCAAATCAGGGGTGGACACATAGATGAACATTGGGGGGGGCAAGCCTATTGTTTTGATAAGATAATGTCACATTTTCCCATTGTTTTATGATAAAAAGACCATCTTTTTTGTCAGTTTACGTTATTATTTTCTACTTTTCAGCTGCTCACTTACATTTATGGACAAAAGACATTTTTTCATAATGGTAAGCAAGCTCATTTGCCAGTAAATTGTTGCTTAGCCCTGTTTTCATCTCAGAGATTCTGTCTACTCTAGGTTTAAACCAGTTCAATTTTTTTGTGTTTGCATGACATTAAATCTAAGGTGATCCAAGGTAATGTGTCATTGGATTCATTTGAAATTCAAAAATAATGCTAAGGGTTTTCCTGACAGTTACAAATCTTTTTTAGAGATCAGAAAATCCGTTTTGGAACATTGATATTTTGTTTTTGATGTCATTTTTTAATCAAATGAATTGGCCTATCCCTAAAATGGAATTTATTTAAGGAAAACTGGTGAATTTTCATACTTTCCCTTCAAAACATACAATTATTTTTGTTGGCTGTAAAAAGAAGACATGCAAATTCATTTCGCTATGGCACAATGGTAAGCAACCCAACAACAAACTTAACTGGTCACTTTTACAAAAAGGTGGAAATACCCTTGACAATTTCCAGAAGACTTGCTTAGTTTCGTAAATTCAGACTTTTTATAACAGCCAACATTGGGTCGATAGTGAAGTTTTTATTCTACAAAATCAGCAAGTCTATAACTTGAAAAAAGTTTTCCAAAAGGGTGGTTAGAAATAATGCATCTGGACTGTGTTTTTAATAAAGTAGAATCATAACCAAAAGTTAGATTCTCGAAAAAGGTCATTTTAACATACAGCATATTTAAGACTATTTATAATTTAATATCTCACTTCATTGGATTCTCCAGTTCTAAGGGTTGAACAAATTTAAGGGATTACAGAATTAATATGTTCGGTTGTCCTTAACATGACTCTACTTATCATTGCCATATTTTCAATAAAAAGATCCTTGTTTGATTTTACTGAAGTGGTGCTTGTCGAGTTGCGAATTTTAAAAAGGTTAGGATTAACAATAAGCGTCCAGCTTTTGACCACTGACGTCATATCATTTTCATAATGCAACAGACAACCAGCTTTCAGTCACGAAATCATATTCTCGGGATTACAGACAATACGTTTCCTATCCATCTCGTGCCAGCATTTAAGAAACGGTGCATTTTTGAAGATTTTGTGTTTGGATACAATTTTTCACATAAGAGATGGATCTTCATGTTTTTCACGTTCTTCGGGTGAGATGTATAAAGAAGCTGGAAAGTTTGAATACCTGTATTGCTGGAATACCAGAAAAAATTGGCTTTATAGTTGAGAAATGCTAAGCTCTAGGTGTTTTATATTGAAAAAAATCTTGAGATGCCTTTGGTTGTTTAAATTCAAAGAGAACTAAGAAACTTTCTACCTAATCCATATCTATGCCCAACCTAAAATATTTCCTGCTAGTAACAACACGGATACCAACAAATATTTTATGATTTGTTATAATGGCAGCTCGCCGCCCGCACTTAGGCCCATTTCTATTCCCTCCTAATTTTAAAGTAGAACTTGGTCTACGCCATTTGTCCTACGCAGCCAATAAAGGACAGCAGCACCACTTTCAATAAACACCCGTTTTTCTTTCAAAAGCATCCCTCCCCAAGAGCTGTTTCCTCGATACTTTCGATGCACCTTACGTTTTGCCTATATTTTCTGTCTGGATATTTTTGGTTATTGTTTTCGCTCGTCCCGGATGACTTAGTGTATGATTTATCTCGTTCATTCTCCGTTTTATTGGCTTCTGAAGGTCATTGGCCTAATGGAATCTAACAAAGCAGCCATAAGTACAAAATATTTTAATGTTATTCGTGTTAATGCCACCACAAATAGGTATCTGATTTTAAAACCAGTTAAGAATAATTTATTAATCACTGTGTACTTCGTGTTGTGTCGCCAGAAATCCGAGTTCATAAAAAATTTCTTCCATTTGTTCACTCACGGCTTTTCTTTTCTCAAAACGCAAGGTCGGGACTTCTAAATAGCATCGTTTCCCCTAGCCACCTCTAGTCAAATAGATGGGTCTTTAGTCTAACCACTTTAGATTCTTGTTTAGAAAGCCTATTGCCAATGTAAGACTTGAGAGTACCATATACCGGTGAGTAAACAAGATGGATAGCTGGGGTAAAACCACATAGAGCCTGGACCCTTGTAGGGGGAGCATAATATTTTTCGACCTGAATTGGATGATTTCCAAAACGAAGGCACTTGCTATTGTTGGTTAGGAGACACACCCCTTTCTTTCTCAAAATGGCGTGGCACGGATTATAGATATCACAAGGTCACGATAAAGTAATATGTAGTAATGAAAGGCATTTGCCTGTTGTATTCCCTTGGCATTCGTATTTCTAGTTTGTGCTCAGATGTAATGGGGAAACCCTGGCAGTTGAGACGGTGTTGCATACTTTTCCTTGTAGAGTATATGAATGTTGTAAATGATATATCAATTGTTGCTTGGAGTAGCAATATAATCACTCCCTCATTAGGTTTTGAAGATTTTTAAGAATCATGCACATAGTAGAAATACACTCTTTGCTTGAAATGTGATACAGGCCTAGAATTTTTATTCACAGAAGTGATTATTTTATGTCATAATTCAAGGTCTTGAAAAGTGTTCAAATCCATGAATTGAAAATTGCTTTTACTTTTATTATTCGATGCAAAGTTCATACTACGACGAATATTGAAATTGGGCAAAGAATTTAGAGAGTATCATTTAAATAAGTATGCAAATTTTTTAAGTTTTTTAGCAAACAGGTGTGTTTTGTGATCGCTCTTAGCTGAAATAAATTATTCATGATAATCCCTTTGGTCGGAATTTATTTGAAAAAGAATATGAAGACACAAAACGTTTGTATTTGAAAATACATTGCTGGTTACGTTTGATCAAGTTTTGCAGCCTTCGTTATTAATCGCAGGAGATCGAGATATCTCGCTTTTTATTTGCACATTTAGATGCCTAACTTTTTGACTGCATTCTGTCAGGTCATGAATGCTATACAGATGCCAAGATTTTTCTCGATGGATTAGCATATAAACTGCAGACTGTAAGTTGTGAAATTATGTTTTTCAGCGTGTCTTTTGATTAATAGGTAGAAACACTTCGCATTCTGGTTTGCCTAGTCGATGTTTGATTCGACGGCCGACCGAATGCAACTGTGCTTTCTGTAGGACTATATATCTGTGGTTTTTTATCGGTTGTAGAATTTATAGCCAAATTATGTTAGTGGTATTACTGAATCAAAGGGCGTGATTTACCGTAACTCTCATTTTAGTGATAACATCAAATTCCGGGCTACACAGAACAATAAAGCAGCAAATTCTAGTATACGGGATCATGGAATATCCATTTCTAAGTAGATTCAAGTATAACATAGCAAAAATAGGAATCATTTGTGTCCCGATTTTCCAAAGATAAGGTAAAACACATTTTATATTTTTCAAGTAGAAGCTTGATAGTGTTTATAATGAATAAATTTTGCAAGTAACTTCGCTCAAAAGTTTCATGACAAACATTATATTTTATGAATAAAAGTTTTTGTATTGTCCTATCCTTCTCCAATTTTTATCGAATATATAAGAATAATTATCTTGAATTCTTTCTCTGTGTAGCTGAGGGAACGGTACAGTGTTACCTCAGAAGAAGCAGAAGATCTGAAGCGTAAGGTCGAGAAGGTAAGGAACTTAAATGATAGTTATAAAGAAGGTATTTATTCCCCTTCGTAATCCAGCTCTAGACATTGTAGAAAATTTAAGTGGGAAGAGAAACCTTTATATAAGAGCCTCTTAATCGCTTTTCCGTAACGATATCACAGCCTCTCAGTCATCTTCCGGCGTTATCTTTATATGTGGAAAATGTGTGTCTGACGATGAAAAATCCGTTAGTTGGAAAGTTCGCAAGTTCTTTTGAATTAATATATTGGCTACTATTTACTTAATACAGAAACCGATACCATTGTTTCGCTCCTATGCATAAATTGCTTCACACCTTTGAAAATTAAACTGCCCACATTTTGCACAGAATCCAGAACCTCTCGTCGCCTAACGACACCAGCAATGTCGGACACTTATTTAACTCAATCGCTAGAGGACCGAATTCTTTTAAGTCATAACCTTGTAGGAAAAGCGTTACACAACGAATTTGCGTGAAGTTTGACAAAGATCACAGAGTGGCTTGCGCAATTATTACCTCTAGTTATCGATGCCTAGTGACGTTTGAATGCCGACAAGGCTTTAAAAATTGACAGTTTCGGATCCTTCCTTAATGCACCAGAAGTTTCTAGGAAGAATCCTGACAAACAACTATCTAAAATCATGTTTAAATAAGGCCCTCAGATAATCCAATCTTTATTCGTGGCAAAATTGCTCTTTAGGTAGTCATATTTGCCTGGTTTAAAATGGCGTACTTTTTGTTGAAATCGAATAGAACATTCTGCTTCAGTCACGGTACTATTTCTGACGGGTCTGTAGAGCTTTGTGATAGAATAAGCACTTTTAGGTGAATAATAAATAAGCATAGTGATAGAATAAGCAATTTAGTAATGCATTTTGCAAAATTTAATAATTGTATACTTTACTATTCTCTGTCGAATAAGCATTTGACACATAATTCATTTTGTGGCCTCTGAAAAAGTTCATTTCAACAAATAAGCTTATGGCTGCTTATTCAGGATTTACCGGCAACTTGTGTCAATTAAGCAAGCACAAAGCAATATCGTTCGGCAAAATGTATAATTAAGTCCTTGATCTTGCAGTATTCACAGTCAGAGATGATATCATTTTGGTATTTTGATTGTTTTCAGCAAGGAGAATCTGGTGAACTGCAGAAAGGAATGTGCGCAAGACAAGGCTACTTATACGTTCAAGAGAAAAAACACGGTAACATTATGTAAAGTTTCACCTGATTGTACAATTATCCTAAAGGGAATATTTTATTGGACTTAAAGGTTTTTTATTTTATTTTTTTCATTTTTTTGTATTGTAACAAGACAAGATTCTTTCTCGTCCGAAGTCCTGAAAATCTAGTTTAAGGCTTAGTTAAGCTTATGCAAAGCTTCTACATCAAAGTTTCCAGAGACCGTTTCTTTAACGATCCTTGTTTTGTCTCTCCAGGTGGTCTTGTTTCAGCTTGGACGAAATACTATTGTACATATCAGAAAGAGAACAAAATTCTAACCATGATACCTTATGTGCAGACAATGGGGAAAATGGTAAGAGATCTTGAAGTCACGATAAACCTTTTCGATTGAATTTTACTTTGAATAATTTGTAAAAGACCCCCTTCAGTTCTGTTTTGACCATAGAGCGAGGGAGCCAAAGCTTTTCGTACTATGTTTCATAAACATCAATGTTTCTTTGGATCATGAAGTTTATTTACATAGCCGTCTTTAAAGCAAAAAGCACTGGCCTCGTTTTGTATTCTAGAATCTGTTCGAGTTCAACCAGATGCGAATGGATAGATACTGAAAGAGTCATATTGTGTTGGCCATTGATAGACTGATCCATTTGTCTGCATGGAACTTTTTTTGATTTGATATTAGCTACGTCAACGTTTTACGGATAATAAAAAGCAATTTGATTCTGTAACAAATAAATCTTTCCGTTGTTAAATAATTTGTACAATATGACGACGATATCACAAGAACATAGGTGACGTTTTGGCTTTTTTCCGAGCCGGGGTTTTGAGATTGATGATAACAAAACTAGTTTCCAATGTTGAACTGTCAGCTACCAAAATAATTTCTCTTTTCGATGCAGTCTTATTTTTATATGATTTTTTTCCAGAATACCGTCACTGATACAATGGTAGTGAAATCATGCGAAAGGTAACCATTCCCCTTCTTCTAAGAAATTAGCCATTGTAAGTGCTATTTTTGTTTTCGATATAGATGAAACATGGAGCGGTTTCTGTTATTGCTTGACAGTTGAAGTTAAAAAACATCTGATTTCGTTTCTTGTAATCACACGATTCAGAATTTCCTTACGATTTTAAACTTGGATATATTTTTGATCATTCAAATGACTTCTTACGAGCGATTTCTGCACGAACATTCTACTTATGGCGCCGGTTGACTATCCTTTCTCCATAGTCGCCAAGCAATGAAAAAATCCCATTTCCTATTCACTGTTCACTGAGTAGATTTGTATGACAATTTTCTTTAAAACCAGTTCAAAGATTGATATCGTGAATGGCGTGATGCAAAAGATTTTAAGATGTTTTTTTGCATGATTTTCTTATGGTTATTGTTCTTAACATCGTGACTTGATCGTTATTCACTCCTTGTTAATTCGAGTATATTTTTAGTCATCTGATCTTGTGTGTTTTGTAGGAAGCCAACGGAGCCTCCAGAAAGACGATTCTGCTTCGAAATAACTGCCATGGAAAGGTAGGTTTTTGTCAACCATATATCATAGACTGATAAAGGCAATTTCAGGAGAGCTTAGATTGCCCATCGAATGCACAAGTTTGGAAATTGAATTTTTGGGGTTCCCTTTTTATTGCTCTTATTGTATTTTATTCTATGTTTATTCTCGAAAATAAAGTGCACAAACACAGTGAAGTAAGCTATAGTTTCAGAATAACGCAGTCCAGATCAATTTTATCCGTAAAGATTGAGAAAATGAATTATGATAACATTAAACGTGAAACTTGGGGTAGCAACCTAGAACCGTTCTCTTCTTTACACCGAAAGCGTGTACAGCTCTACTTGTACAGCATGGAACACTTTGTGACGACAGAACGGTAAACAGAAATTTCAATTAGAAAATTAATGAAATGTTAGCAGCTTTTTCTCTAAAATGCGAGAAACTGAGTATCTATGCCTCGTTGCAGACGGACATGCAACGAGGACATACAATTCTAAAACCAACATTTCATAACTAATACCTTTTTCCCTAAAACGGGATTTAGGAACTTATACGAGAGACTAGATTCTCGGTAAAAGATATTTGTCTTATCGAGACTTTAAGGTTGACAATAAAATAAATAAGTTCTTTTATTTTGAAAAACTGCTCGTTCTATAGACTTCACATTTCATCAATCGAGTTCTCAGAGTTTTTATTTTGTTTTTTATAGGAAGGAAGCTCTAAGCCTACAAGCGTTAAGTGATGAGGACAGGCGATGCTGGCTTGACGTGATGGATGGCGTAGAACCAGTGAGTAAAAAAAACTCCTGGGTTCATAGTGCTTTGCTTCGTTTCCCTTTCCGTAACTATTCTTGAGCTTGATTTTGTTTTTCTCAGTTGATATTTTAATGCAACGTTCTGAACGAACGTCTGCGATTACACTAACAAATAGCGATTGATTAAATTTTCCTTCTGAATAAGGCAGAGTTTTCCTTTGATTTTCTAGATCTACTTACAATCAGCAAATTTAATCAACAATGGTAAGGAGATAATCTTTTAATTAATGCTGTAGTTACCCGATCTCCTTTTCAAGAAAAATTGAATATTGCTAAGGCTAGATAAAGATTCTTGTAAAGGTTATTTAATCTAGGTTTTTCAGCAGAGAAAATAGAAAATTAAGATATGATCCCTTTTTGTAGATGGTATCAACTTTTAGGCAAGGATGTAATGCCTAACTGTGTAGCGAAGCATTTGAATAGAAATTAACCTATTTAAGGAAGCATGAAATGATAAAAAAGTCGGCTTAAATTTTAAAATTGTACATAGCATTTTGAGTGGATTTTAGCCGCATAAATTTTCCAGTTTTTGGTTTCAGGAATATCTCTCCTTGCTCTTAGCCCGGCTGAAGGCAAATTTGTATTTTTTGCAGCTAAGTATTCATGATTTATCAATGCTGCAGTTATGTTATTTTTGTGGTATGATTGTTTTGAAATCTGTTTTCCAGCGGATATGATCAGCGATATCGGGAATATCTTTATTCGAAAGTGTATTGCAGCCATAGAGAAGAAAAGTATGTGTAATCATTTTCACCAACTTACCATCCGTTCGCATAGTATTTGCGGTTCTTTAATGAATAAAAAATGGATCGATGTGAATTGTTACGGTTTCTGTAGATCGTTACTGCTTCATAATCTATTTTCATAAAGAATCTTCAGTTCTGTAGTTTAATGCTACTCTTTTTTAGCTGTTGATAACAGTGTATAACAACCCTGGTTGCTTTGCTATCGGATTCAAGTTCAAATGTTAATTAATAGTTCTACTTCAAAAATTGTCTTACTTCAGCCGGTTGTTTCCATCTAATTTATGATTTTGTATATTTTTCGAGTTGGAATTTGATAGATTTTCCCCTATACTAATCCTTATATCAACGACTTACTTGATTTGGAGTCTATCGAAATGGCTGCTTTCAATCCTTACTAAGACGGTTACCTATAGGATTGATTCGTTTAATTCTGGGGTTGGTGTAAAGAATGGTCTGCAAGTTATGATTGATTGTCAAAAGCTGGACCATGACTTTAAATTTCGTTTCATGTGCATATTAGGCCAAGCATGGTTTTGCTTGATGGTAGCTTTTTTTGTACCCACTTCATACGTTCCACTCATCTTGACAAAACGATTTTGCAAGGCATACTCTGCTGAATGTTATTTGCATGTAAATTTATCATGCTCGAAGCTATACAGTAATGAAGAATGTTCCAGTTTCTCAAAAACGGTGAAGTTAACATTTCAACAAAACGATATCATAAACGGTTTCATTGACTAATTATTTTTCCTCTGATCGACAAGCCTCTATTTATTTATTATTTTTGCTTTTATCTCTAAATCAGTTTATCAAAATATAGATTTTCCCTGATTCGTTTTATTGAAAGTATTTTATGACGTGATTGAATGATTGTTGAAGCAGTAACTGGGTATGTTTCTTGAAATTCTAGGCCTTGAGGAGGAAGGTTTATACAGAATCGCTGGAGTGTCGTCAAAATTTAATAATCTTGTAAAATTGGCAATAGGTATTGTTGTTACATATTTATTTCGTCATTTTACCGATCCTGATTTTGATGCTGCTTTTGTGTTTTAATGTACAGTGTTTCTATGTTTTGTGCATGGCAGTCAAGGACGCCTGCGCCAGGGGGGGGCAGCAGGGGCAATTGCCTTCTTTGTCCTCGCGAAAATTGGACATTTTCTTTATTTTGCTATGTTTTGCCCTTAGTCTTGGCGCTTTGCCCCCGTTGCTTTCTTTGAGTGCAGGCTTCCCTGATAGCAGACAATCTTTTTTGCTCCTTAGAAAAATTTTTGTGTTCAGCAATTGCATAATGATTTAATTGTATGATTGCACTTTGATTAAGTTGCAATTTCTTCCTGCGAAACTTCAGGGATTTTCAGATAAGCAAAAGCTCTTCACTACCCTACCTCCCAGTATAAGGGAATTGATAATGCCAAAAAGGCTTCTTTCGTTACCTGATAGAAAAGGAAAAAAGATTAGGTATTTGTCATTTCCTTTTAGTATATATTAAATTGTTATTGTATTTTAGACTCAAAGAAAGCCCCGATCCTGGATTTGGAAAGCGATCAATCGGAATTCGACCTTAGGACCATCACAAGCGCATTGAAACAGTACCTTAGGTTTGTACCTCTTTCTAATGTATAAGGCACTATATCTCGTCAGTCAATCGTTCAGGGTAAATAACAGGCTCTTTGGGGGTGTATATGAGAGAAAAAGGCGGAGAGAAGGCATGGCGTAGCTGATTAGAGAACATGGCAATAACCTATTGTATATTCTAGCTAACTGCAATTTAGCTGGTCGCTGAAATCCGTCATGGCATGTTGCCTTTAAGGTTTATATCAAATTATCTAAAAATATATTTATAAAACTACGTTACCCATTTTCTGTATTTGTTTAGATCTTTTTTCACTTCTATTCGTTTTCAAAATGTGTTCTCTGTTTACCGATATTACTATGAAGACAGCCCGAAAACAAGGGGTGTTGGCAGGCTCCACTTATGCTAATGCATTTTAGACTCTGTTGTTAGCATTTTTTATAATTATGCATATTCATCGTTGGCATCGCGTATTTACGGTCTGATCCGCTTTCATTCCATCCTCTTTGCATTGCGTTTATCAGTAATTGTATTCAATCAATTGTACTCAATTGTATTCAATATATATTGTAATCGTATATCAGTAATTGTTTATCAGTATTGTATTGTATTCATAGAAATGTAGTTTTGACAAAAATTCAAAACAGATACATTTTTAAAAATTTCTCTCGGAAGGCCACTTTTTTCATCACCGTTTTCTCTAAAAAGAACCGACAATTTTTTTGCAGGACTTTAGAAGAACCCTTACTTACATTCAGGCTGCACCTTGATTTTCTTGAAGCCATCAGTGAGTAGTATTTCTATCCTTCTTCTATCTTTAATTTACTTACGAATTCACAACAATTTCGCTTGATAAACCTTTAGACAGCAAAATTTGAAGATAGCACGTAAAAGCAGAAACATAGCAAACTGGGAAAATGACGAAAGTTAAGCAAAAATTCCTATCCAGAAGTGGATCGAAAGTGACGTGAGAGGAACAATGATGTTGTTGAATTGTTCCTTCATTCTGACAAATCAGCGACAGCTAACCTCTTACCTTGTTGGACTGTCCAGGAGAGTAAGTCTGTATAGTTCTTAAGCATGCCATGTTTCCGCTTTTTCGTGCTATCTTAAACTTTACACTTACACAAATGACAAAAACATTTCTCGTTCCCTTTTACTGCCTTGTAGAATTACCAGAACAAGAGCAAAGAATCGAAGCTTTAAGGGACTGCTGTTGCAAACTGCCTGAAGTGAATTTTTCTACCCTGAAATTGTTAATGGAGCATTTAGCGAAGTATGTTTTGCTCTGATAAGTAATAAATGTTTGTATTATCTGAATATCATTTTACCAGCCAATTTCTGTTATCATTATATATTACGATGGTTATAAAGCTCTAAGGAAGGCTTAAATCTGAAACAGAAGAAACTGCCTGCGGGGGAGACCCTTAGATTTTCCTTGGCTTATTTCATTGGCTGTTGATTTTCAGCGTTTACGCAGAAAATTACCAGTAGTGTAGCTATTTGCTGATCTATTGGCAAAATTTTCCAAATCGTGCAGCCACTCGTGTTCTTTTATACAAAGTGGAAAACGTAAATGGGACCTACATATCTGGTAGGGCTGTGAAAGAAAAATTATGCGAAATTTCTATTTTTGCGACTGTAAATTATTCTGAGGACTCTCTTCATTTACATATTAGTGTTTTATTGGTTGCTGATATAAAAATTTATTTAGCCAGATAATTTAACTCAAGTTTATGCTCATTTCGCTAGTGTTGCTGCGCATTCGAATAAAAACCTTATGCAGCCTAGTAACATTGGAGTAGTCTGGGGACCGACTTTGATGAGGCCAAGGGAGGAAACCATGGCTGCCATTATGAATTTGAAATTTCAAGGCGTTGTCATAGAGACACTTATCAAAGAATATGACAAGGTAATCCATTCTTTTCCATTCTCCTGAAACAACAAGCTAAGCAAATAATCGTGTGATCATTGTAGTGTGCACCAAGGAAACTATTTTCTTACCAAAATAATTTTTGAAAGTTAAAAAAAAGGAGAAAAAGCTACAAAACGAAGAGCTATGGTTAATTGATTCTAAATTTTTAATGTAATATGCAGTGAACACCGAGATGTATAGCAAGATTACAAGAACTTTACTAAAGATGATATTTGTAAATATCTTTATTCTATCTTCTAGCTTTTTTGCCAATTTTTCTAATTCGAGGCAGTGTAAAACCAACGACATGACTGCTATTTGTGCTGCTATCATTACTGAGTGAGGATCTTCTTCTTTGAGATTTTCTGAATATCAAGAACAAACTTCAGATTGAACAACAGCCTTCTAATTGTTGGTTGAACTGCTGCCTGTTAATTTATCGAAGTTTGTTTCGACAATTTATTAATTTTTCTTTTTTTAGATTTTTTCGGATGATGCTGGAAGAAAACCAAAACCAGAGGTTTCAAAGCCAGAAGTTTCAAAGCCAGAAGTTTCAAAGCCAGAAGTTTCAAAGCCAGAAGGACCCAACAACGAACTTATGAAACCGGATTTGAAAGCTGAGCCTAGGCGATCGCCAAACTTACCAAGAAAACATCATAATGGACCAATCGGTATTTCGAATCCTGGTTACATGGATGTAAGACCACCTGTGCTGCAAAAACCTGTCCATTCGCAAAAATCATATCCAGCTCCCCCGCCCCCACAAAACAAGCCTTTGCTACCGAAGAAAAATCTGAGCAAACCAGGTATCTCTTTTCAAGTCAGTTTAGACTTTTTAAAAAAATGATGATGATTAAATATATAAACAATCTTTTGGTGGTACAAAAATTGCAAATGGCTTTGAAAAAAGCAAACATTTAGTAACCTAAAGCTTTTCGTCTGACACTCTTCAGAGTTTAAAACGTCAGAACATAGGTCGAAAACTCTACGCTAAGAAATATATATACCCAGTTGTGGATCGAAATAGGCCAATCAGAAACACGAGCACATGACTGTACCTATACGTAGAGTTTTTACGATATCCCTTATCATCTGCCATAATGTTTCGTGCTAAATGCAACCAACAGTCAAGCATCGATCACTTTACAATAGCAAATGAATCTGACGTTTTACTTGATGTGAAAATGTTATTCTTGCAAGCAATTCCTTACTGCTACGCTTAAACCACCTTCCTATAAAATCATGAAGTTAAAGTTATTTATTAACTAACCATAACAACGTAATGCAATCCTTGCATGGTGTGTCAAGTGTATATGGGACACTTAGAAAGAGGAGTCTCTCCCTTCGATTGATGTAATAGTATTCTTTTTTTCTAGATCTCGATTCGGATAGTTGGACAATAATATCGGACCGGTCATCGGGGTACTCGACCTGCTCAAGCGTTGGGGAGGAGCTTCAGCGCACGGTTTCAAGTAATCATAGTTTATTCACTTTCATTCTCAGTACTTTACCGATAAATGGTCGAAGGTTATCTAAAAATTGTATGTTGCAAAGGGGAAGCTAGGGAAGTGGCATTCCTACGGTATAAGTGCACCAGAAAGTTCTTTCAGAGCAAATATGGTGCAAGTGGTCCAATTTGGGGGAATGGAAAGGTTTCTGGATTCTAAAACCACAGTTTTTTCTAAAATTTATATCTACTTCCTTATTCGATCTTCGATAATGAAACAAAGGAGTTTCTCAGCCACAGGGCTTTTACCTGATTCCTCTGATGGTCACCAGACCATAAAATAAGACAACAAGGCAGCCCTTTCGTCAATCTTTGAGCCCCATTAGTATTTATAGCGTTTTTATCTTGTCAACACTTATTGTTAATGATTTGATAGACTCAGCTTCTTAGGTCTGTTAATACTTATACAAAACGCATTATAGTAAGCCGTTGTTCATAAAATCTTTGTTTTAATTGCAGCCCCTGCTCTTAATACGAGTTCTGAAGCTGCTTCCTCATCCTCGGTTTCATCAAGAAGAGGTTTGTTTTTATTGGTTATGAGATTAATTTTGGAAGTAGTTTAACTTTATGAATTACATATGTAGCTGTTGGGTCTGCTACCCCCATGATGTTACTGATGGTGCTGAAGATCAATTTTCGTTTTTATAGGTACTCAAGGAGGAAAACCCTTGCCCCCACCAAAAAGGTCAGTTAGTCATCTTTTTGTAAACTAGAAACATTCTAAATCAGCCATTAAATGTATCGAGTCAAGTATCATAAGCTAGACTTGCACGCGACTCAATAGAATCCACGGTGGTAACTGCTCGTTTAGAATGCGTAAAAAATTACAAAAAAGGCTTTATTTACCACCAAAGATAAATGCTGAAATTTCGAGATGTCGAACATTCTAGTTGTGTCTATATATTTCCTTAAACAAATTTTTCTCTTTATGGCTTTAATATATTTCTATAGCTTAATTAAGGTGTGTAATTGGAAATGAGTTATACAGGACTCAAGAAACGCCTAACTCAGGTCGTAAAAATAACTTTAAATTCAACCCAAGACATTCATTTCTTGAAGATATATATTGTTTGATATATTATATTCGAGGTTTGTGGTCTTTTTTTACAGGAAGTTACAAGATCTTTGCACCTTTTTGCCGTTACAGTATTAATACTTATTCACCAAGAAAACCACCCAAACACAATTTGAAATTTGTTTTTTACATAGGATTTTTGAGAGTGTTCCAGCTTTCACAAGCGTTCCAGCAGCTGAAGATGCAGAAAGGTAGGCCAATATAATGCAGTTATCATTACTAAATCATCACCTTTTTATCCAAGAGATTTGAATATTTAAGTATCTCATAAGCTTGTATTTATAGATTTGTTTCGATTTCAAACATTTATTTAATGGCATGTCATTCATTTCTTATTATCATCAGAGATCAAGAGTATGAAAATGTCCGAGCGACTGTCCCAAAGAGGACTATAAGTTTTGAAAAGGCAGTCCAAAACAGACAAGTTGCTATGGTTGGTCCACTGCAAAAGTCAACATTACCTGAAGACGGAAAGGAACCCATATCACCACCACCTATACCTCGGCGAAAAGACTGGTAAGGCCACATCCAATGAATTTTAGCTGTTTGAATCCCATACCTTAGATCTTTGAATCGTACCCCCAACCCCCCCCCCCTTATTTTGTATACACTCCCTCGAATAAGTCGTTAGTCCCCAACTTAGAAGAAGAATTTAATGAGCCTCCACTCTAGGAATGATACATTAATGTTTCAATGGAGCGTAATGAAATAAACGAAGCATTTTTACAATGTTTTTGTTGTCAGTTTTGATCTGCAGAATGTTTTGTTTCTCAAAGAAACTAAAAAAATAAAATGGCTTTGAAAAAAGCAAACATTTAGTAAATTAAAGCTTTTCGTCTGACACTCTTCAGAGTTTAAAACGTCAGAACATAGATCGAAAACTCTACGCTAGGAAGTATATATACCCAGTTGTGGATATTTCCTAGCGTAGATTTTCGATCTATGTTCTGACGTTTTAAATTCTGAAGAGTGTCAGACAAAAAGCTTTAGTTCACTAAATGTTTGCTTTTTTCAAAGCCATATTCAAGTTTTGTACGACCATAACATTGTTAACGCTTCAAGAACCATAAGAAAGAATAAAAGGCTTTGAATAGGTTCTTCTTTGACTTTCAAAAAAACTTTATCTCGAACATATCAAAATTTTACTCTAAAGTTTTAAGATTTCATATGAAATATCACATTGATTGAAAAGAAGTATTTTACAAATTTTCAAACAATTTTTTTAGGTAGACTTTAGTATTTATGTATCGCATTTTTACCTCTAGGAAAGTCATAGCTTTGTATAACTGTGTAGCAGAAAACGACGCCGAGTTGTCATTTGGTATGGGCGCTATAATTACAAACGGTAAGGCCTTACAAGTTATCATCACTATTCTTGTCATCAAAAACAACAACAGCGACAGTTTATATGATAATACTGAGTAACCAATCCGGTATAAATTTCTTTAGAATTATACTAATCTTTATCAATAATCAATCATCACCATCAGCATCATAATCATAAATCATCTTCATCCTTACATTACACGTCTTTACTTTATGAAATATTTATCCACAATAAATGCTTCCTATTTCTAATTTTTTCCATTTCAATTTTAGTAAGAAAATCTCCAGAAGAGGGCTGGTTAACTGGGACTCTGAATGGACGAACGGGCCTTATACCCGTGAATTATGTGGAAACTGTGGATGAGATCTAAATTTCGTTTTTCGATCTTCAATTTTCTTATAATCAAGCTAAATTATTTGGATCGTTGTTTTAATTTCATGCATTAGAAGGTGATCATATTTTGGTTTCTTGCGTATTATCAGAGGGGTAAATTATCAGAGCAACATTACATGAGCAGCATTTTTAAATAATTTTAAAATGTTGCAACACTGCTCTGTTCTGTTTGAAAGCTGCCAATGCTTGATTTTTTAATTCGTCTTATGAAGTTGGCAGCAAATAAGCTTCGTTGACCTAGATGATACCGAAAGTTAATATTGAGAAGGGTTCAGGAAATTTGAATCATGATTGTACTCAGTGTAAAGAAGCAACGTTTTAGCGTATTGCTGTTCCTAGAGATTACCCCTTTATGTTTTGGTTTTTATAGGTACTACGCGTATTTATGGTATGATTTGAAATATTTAGTTTTATCGCAAAAGACGGTTTTTGAAATAATTACTGATGCCGTTGAATATCATGGCAAATCCATGCATCCCATTTCTTAAAAAGTGGGCAAAGTAATTACATTATTTCGCAAACATAAGTTTTCTTTGTTTAGAGAATCAAAATATGTTACACTATTTTTATCTAATCTGGCTGCCATAGAAATACCATCTGGATGAGGATATCCATATATATATCAGTCTGGATTTCCCGAGACAACGACTTTAATATCTAGTGCAGCTTTAGGTAGAGTTGATATTTTAGAAGTTGGCGATAAACTTATAATAAATAGTCGAGAAACAGGTGCTGAAGATCAAGGGTAAAAATAGCCGAGAAACAGGCGCTAAAGATCAAGTGTACGTACACGATAATAGGCCGGTAGTGATCAAGGTAAAGGGTACGAAAATTGAGAGTTTTGAATTTGACGTTGCTTGGGCTGCTTTTCGATATAAGTGAGGCATTCTTATTATTCCTTTCGATGATCTTGACTACTTGGACACTGACTGAATGGAGAAAAGGGGGAGGGAGTTGATCTAGCACTACCGAACTTTTTCTCACCAAGTTGTTCTATGAATGTGTTTTGCGGGCTAGGCCTACTCCAAACATGTCCCCAGGTTACGCCACTGACGAATTATTTGACTCCAAAAAATCGACCTTTAGAGAGGGATTTTCATGACATACTACAATGGGAATTGTGGGAATAATTCAAATGTTTCAGCTTTCTAACCCTTTGACACTTTGAGAAAGTGCAAGCAGATAACCTTTTTTTTAAAAAGAGAAAAATGAACCACACTGACGATCTTGTTTTGAGGCAACCTTTGTTTATGTATGAAGAAGAAAATAATTTCGCTGGCTTACCCTCAATGTATTTACTCTCGAGCTAGCATGCATGACAGTAGATAGAAATTGTTTATGAAACACATCTTGTTTTGTTAAAGGTTTTAATCATGCTTTTTGATAACAACCCTTGTAAATGGAGAGTGTCTGAAAGACGTTTTGCTAGCCTTGTATTTAAACACTTGCGCTGTTATTCCTCAAAATGATCTTAATTACCTCTCGTACAGCTTTTACTGTTTTTCCCTTCACATAAGAAAATTACGTGAAAAAATAATACTAGTTGTAATGTTCTCTATCGGGATGAAAATTTCCTGTTTCCTATGGGTGCAGAAAAAAGAAACGCATCGCTCAAATTCGTTTTCAGCCTCAAAAAAGAAAAATTTGCAATCAGAACCTTTCTAATAATTGTCACGCCTTCTCTAAGAATTTTTGCCCCGCAATCTCCCATGCAATAGTCAGAAGTCAATTCGGCACCCATTTTAAAAGAACATCTGCATTAGTTCCAACGTTATTTCTTTTTCTCCATCGGTACTTGTCGAAATTTAAAGATTGTCATCAGTCTCTATGTAGCCGGAGTGTGTTTAAACATTTTATCTCATTACCACGTTAATATGCAAGTGTTAGATCTATAGTTTTAATCAACGTCAACTTACACAAGAATGATTTTGTAAACGTGTTATCTTTTTTTGTCACGTGAACGTAAGATTTATGATTCAATTTTTGCTTTTAAACTCCCAAAGACTCTCCAACATCTAAATAGCTCAGACGAAGAATGTTCAACTTGATTACCCACCCTAGTTCACTCCTCACTTGCATTTGAAATAGTTTACCAAAAGACACGTATTTAGATATAAGCCTTTCAGGTCATACTTTTGGAGCTATAGTGCAGTCATGCTTATTTGAATTGTAATATATTTTTATGACAATCCATGAGCATTTTCCATGATGAGCATGGTTTTGGCAATGTACTCGAAGGCTCCGTCTTTGATCCACTTTTGCTTTTATCCTATCGGCGACACACCCTTTATGAACTTGAAAACACTTTGCTGTCTTGTATGATGTTGTGAAAGCAAAGGTCTAGTATTATCTTCATAAATCAATCGAAACGGGCCTCGTAATATACGAGGTGGGGTATAGTTGCGTCTGTATCTGCAAAAATACAAATGAGCAACATATAAAAAAACACTCATAAATAAACAGAAAATTGTCCACAGTTCTTTTTTCTACAAATATTTATTACTGACATTGTTTACCATCACATTGTTTATTCATGTTTATTTATTCATCACATCACATAACATTGTTTATCATGAGATGAAGGAATCATGGGGAACAAAGTTGATAGTGAAATTTTAAAGAGAATTGAATTCAATCCCTTTTACAATTGGCAGTGGAGAGTAGGAAAATAACGGGTTTTTTGGGTAGTCAAACGGGGTAGAAAATATCATCAATACACCCCCAGAAACGATGAAAACCCCTTCTTTCGTTGAAAAACATTACTGACTTTGGGCATCATCTGTAGTGATGTATTGGTGGTTTTTGTTTGATCTATCAGATGATTTCTACACAGTTTAAAAAGACTAGAGAGCGTCAGCAGGAGCCCTATCTATTTTTCAAGAAGACAAGAATTAGAAATTTAGATGAGACAATTTTATTTCAGCCTTGCAACTGAAATAGGTTTAAAGAGAGGGTGTGAGTTTTAACGGTTGCTGGTATACAATCAGAACCTTCTCAGTTGCAAGCGTTTAGCAGGAGAAGAGCTATACGAACTTTGCTGGTTAAAGGATAACGAAGGGGATGATTGCCAGAATCTTTGATAGTCAAGACTTCAATGCATATAGATAAAAATTGTTTCAGTTTAATTTGCGCCCCCTTGGGGATACTCCCTACTTTTTATACAGGGTCCAAGTCAATAGTTAGGGGACTGAGATTTGAGAAAAAAAAGTATATTTGGGGTCTTAGAAGTGAAAAAAGGACTCAATATTTGAGGTTTTTCAAAACTGTTACTTAATATCTTTCAAAACTGTAACTTAATATCTTTCAAAACTGTAACTCAATATCTTTCAAAACTGTAACTTAATATTTGGGGTCAACAAAACATTACTGACGTGGACCCCGTATAGAAAAGTAGTGAGTACTCCTCTTGGGTGCGTCCATAAGAAATTTCCATTTATCCCCACAAACTTAATGCATTTCTTGCTCGAAAGCAAGAATAAATTCCAAATTTTGATAGGATAAATCGAACGAAAATTCCAACCTCAAAAACATAACCAGATGATTCTATACAAATATTTTCAAGAGCCCCTTTTTGGAAATTTCAAGGAAATGGCCGGAAGTGTAAGTGCTGCCAGATAACACGACTATGTGGACTATGTGCTCAAGATAACAGGCAAGGCGAGTTGGAACTTGAGACTGAGGATCGTCATGCCAGTTCCTCGTGACGTTTAAATCTATTTAAATTTACTTTGAAGGCTAGGGTCCTAAGGGTCTCAGTTCCAACCAATAATTTTTACGACTCCATCCTCATCATGGCAAGCAGACCTGAAAGCAAATGCGGCGAGAAGGTAGATGCAAAAGATCAGCTTGTAACGGAACTAAAAAAGCTTGAAAAAGACATAAGCAAAGAGCTGCACAATGTGATGTCGTTTTGGCTGACAAACTCCCATGATAGGGAAAATGGTGGTTTTTATAACTGCCTTGGAGAAGACGGTTCTGTGTATGATAAATACAAATACGTTTGGATGTTGGGAAGACAAATCTGGACATACTGCCGTCTCTATAACGAGACAGAAAAATATCATAAAAAGGAGATTGTCGATGTTGCAAAGCAAGGAGCAGAGTTCCTTCGCAGAAATGGTAAACGAAGTGACAATAGGTGCTACTTCTGCCTCACAGCTGATGGGAAACCAGTCAAGTTGCAGAGGACCATCTTTTCTGAGTGCTTTTACGTCATGGCCATGTCCGAACTGGCAAAAGCGACAAATGATGCCAGTTACAAGGTACTTATCCCACTAATTATGATACGTCATAGCTACCTCGCCTTGCGCGGAAGCTGTTGACCACTAGCAATGGTACAGTTGTCTATACAATGCTTACATGATCGCATTTCATTAGGCCTTTTGGTCATAGTCATGTTTGGGTCTCGGGGAGTACCTTAACATGTTTGAAGGTATGGGGACGTGCCATAATTTAGAGGTACTTTTTTCTGAAAAGTGTGGAATTACTTATCAGTTTCTGAAATATGTGTGTGGATATGGGCAGGGATGCCGGAACGACCAAGGGGCAAGGAAGGCGGGCTTGAGTAAAAGGGCATTTGAAAAATTAATTCCCAGCTACCAACAATTTTTCAATCATTTTCAAAATAACTGTTATTTTCTTTCAATCTTCTGTGGGTATCTCAAAAATTAGCTAAATTTTGGCATAAGAATTTTCTTTATAAGTCTCGAGAGGTGTCGTCATAAATAAGGCAATACAGTCAGGATTACATATGAATCTCATGGATTTCTTGCAAAAGGCCGGCGTCAAGGGCACTTCTATGATAAGGGCAGTTCAGCCCCCTTGCTATCAAAAGGCAACGGGGGTGGTTGACTCCCCGCGCCCCCCCTCTCCGGCGTCCTCGGATATGGGTACCATTTGAAGAAACATGCAATATTATGGGTACTATTTTGGGGAAATATTGCAAAATTATTAGGAGGGAGAATTAGCATTAACAAAATGAATGTCCAGCTAGAAATATGCGTAAGATTGAGATTTGGGGCAAAGGACATACAAAATTTGTTTGATGGTTTTGTTATGTTTTGAAAAATGTTTCTTGACTGGCGGAATTATGGGTATAGTTTCCATCATGTTTGCGGAACAATGGGTGCCATTTTTTAGACATGGGCGAGATTATGGGTCTAAATTTTTTAACTGAAATGGCACAGTCTTAGTTACCCTCCCTCCGGACTGGACAATATTTGTCTGAAGTCATTTTTGTTTAGGGGCGCTAAACTTTGTAATAACCTAGATTCCGAAGCTAAGAAGGCAACATCTCGTAGAAAATCTAAAACTTTACTTTGAAAATTTTTTGTTTTGTTTGTTTTGTTTTGATATCAAACATTGCAAGGGTAGGGTGGGCTAGAAGTGGTTGGGTAGCGTTTCTTATGATCTATTGTAACTTCTTACCTTACCCGACGCTGGAGTACTCACGGGTGCACAATAGTGTTATACAACTAGTTTTGTCTGTCGTGCATCGTGTTTGTGGTTCGTTATTGTTAATGAGAATGTCTTTCGATGTTTGCGTCAGTAATTTAGTTTGTCATCGTGCCATCTCTTTTTAGTTGTTATTAGTTCATTTGCCGTTAATTTGTGTCATTAGGGTTTTGTGTGCGTCACTCGTGTTGTTAAAAGCGTATGTTCGTTGAGTGCAAGTCCAGTCCAGTCGAAATTGTCGTTAAATGAAGTCGTCATTTTGTAGTTGTTGGTTGCTGCTGATTATACGATCGCTATTGAAGAATCTTGGTTTATTTAAAAACGTTATTGCGAACTGGAGTCTGATTTATGAGCTTTACCTGTCCTGTAAAATACTTTATTTTACATTGGTGACCACGACGTGACAACTCGCGACCTTCATTTGGAGCTGAAAAAATGATGTCGTTGGAGCAATCGAAGGATATTTTATTAGAGATCGTCACAAAAGTAATCGCTTATATGGCTGAAAAGATAAGGCTGGCTGAAGAAAAAGGAAGAAACCCCTTCGCCAACCGCACAAACGTATACAGAGGGGAGGACGGACGGCCTATTTGTTACAGCTGCTTACGAATAGGCCACGTTTCAAAATACTGCTGGGACCGGCGATATGCCCAGGCTAGTGACGTCAAAGACAGTATCAAGTTTGGGATCCCGCAGTATGTATCAAATTTTCAGAACGCACTGGATGGACTTGAAGCCAAAATGAGGGACTTGAGGGAATTAAATCGAGAACTCAAGGATTGGACAATGCCCTACCAGTTTGATGTTGTTCCATCAGTGCCTAATCATTCTTATGAAACGCAAGGGCAGAATCAGATGGAATCTTACGAGCACGTTTCTTCGCTTGGAAAAGAGATTTGTCATGAAAGACAACAAATGGCTGATAAAAGGGAATCCCTCCAAGAGAAACACAAACTTGATTGGAAACATGGACATTTGAAAAGAGACTACGGAGAACCGCTTAGAGATATTACATGAAGTAGCTGTATTGTGAACTAACTAACTGTATTTTAAATTTCTTGTTTTGTTTGTTGTTCTATTTGCATTTCTCTCTGAATAATTCAAGCCAGGAGGCTTGTCTTTGAAGGAGGGAGTAATGTTATACAACTAGTTTTGTCTGTCGTGCATCGTGTTTGTGGTTCGTTATTGTTAATGAGAATGTCTTTCGATGTTTGCGTCAGTAATTTAGTTTGTCATCGTGCCATCTCTTTTTAGTTGTTATTAGTTCATTTGCCGTTAATTTGTGTCATTAGGGTTTTGTGTGCGTCACTCGTGTTGTTAAAAGCGTATGTTCGTTGAGTGCAAGTCCAGTCCAGTCGAAGTTGTCGTTAAATGAAGTCGTCATTTTGTAGTTGTTGGTTGCTGCTGATTATACGATCGCTATTGAAGAATCTTGGTTTATTTAAAAACGTTATTGCGAACTGGAGTCTGATTTATGAGCTTTACCTGTCCTGTAAAATACTTTATTTTACAATAGTCGGGGGAAGAGTCGGAAAACGCCGTGCTTCTTCATAATAATCATTTGGGTCATAATAATGTTCCGGTAGACTGAAGAATTTTCGTGAATTTCAAGTTCGGGTTGGGAGAGTTTTAAAGAAGATTTAATGAGCAGGCATGTTGGAAGAAAACTCTTGTTTTATAGTATTTTGCATATTGAAATAACTTTTGCTTGACGTATCTTTCTTCAACTTCAAGCCATCATTTTTAAGCGGACATAATTTGTCACAATGATATCCGTTTTAGAGAATATAGGCTGTACTGCAATAAAAATCCCAATATTCAACCTCGACCAAAAACATGCTGGCATAAAGCTGCACGCAGTTTTACAATGATAGTTATTTCTAGTTTATAGTAGACTCCGCCTTAAGTCGCATTAAATGTTGCCTGAAAATGTAAATTTGTGACTGTTTGCTGAGCGTGACTTTAAACAGAGCTAAATTGAATATTTTGGATATTTGGGATAAGATATTATGCGACTGTAACTAAAGTGTTTGTTGTAACCAGCAGAGTGACTTTAAAATGAGTGATGCAGATGGTTTGAATATAGTTTGTCCATTCTGGCTGTTACTTAGACATGGAATGGGGAATTGAGGAATGGAATCGGGGAATATTCACGCTTTAGTAAAGTTATGAATTTCACTCTTACCAATACATCGTTCCTTCGTTCCTATCATCACATTTTTAAAATAATTTTTAAGAACTATTACATTGATAACAATCATTATAATAACGATTTGATAATTATGATAACAAAGGAACTAAATTTATGTTTTTCCAAAAAAGGCAGAAGCAGTTGCCGTCATGAAAAGCATTATCAATTGGTATGAGAGCGGGGAACTCCCCGATGGTCATTTGCCGCTCGAAGGCGCAACCCCGGTAAATGCTCTGAGTGGGCCAATGATGATGCTTGGAATAACAAATCAGATTTGCTACTGCTTTCCCGAATTCAACGACGAATTTAGAGATTTCAAAACCAGAGCCGTAAAAATGATTTTGCAACATTTACAACAGGACGGAGAGGTCGTTCTAGAGAATGTATCTGTGAATGGAAGTGAAATTGAAGGTTCGGCAGGGAGGCTGATGAATCCAGGACATGCACTCGAGGCTGGCTGGTTTTTGCTCGAGTACGCTGAGGAAACTAGAGATGAGCAGCTCAAGAATGTCGCTATCGAGAAGTTTATTAAATTGCCATTCGAAACGGGCTGGGACAAAGTGCACGGTGGGCTGTTCTACTTTCTTGATGCAGATGGTTTGTCCCCTGTTCAGCTCGAATGGAACATGAAACTATGGTGGCCAGTCTGTGAGGCAATGATCGCGTTTCTCATGGCGTTTAAATATACCCACGACAAGCAGTTCTTAGAAACATTCAAGAAGGCTCTAGAATATGCTTTCCAGCACTTCAGAGATGTTGTGCACGGAGAATGGTACGGATACCTGGATCAGCGTGGCTCTGTCACGCACAATTTTAAAGGTGGTCCATTCAAGGGATGCTTTCATGTACCCAGGACTTTGCATATGTGTGGAAAAATGTTGGCAGAAATCATCCAGAAACTTCAATCTTGAAACAGCAGTTGAAAAGCTTGCATTCAACATAATGTATGCAGATCAAAATAACATGAAAACATAATGATTAATATGATGGCATTTTAGTTTAATTTACATAAAATATGATAGAATGTTGGTTGGGTATTAAGATTTTTCACATTGTTTTCCAGAAAGGATGCGTAATTTTTCGTGTAGTCAATTCATTCTTTAAAATGCTGTTTGTATTTAATTCATGCTGAAGAATGCTCAGTATCCAAAATTGGATGTTCAATTACTCACTGCTAAGCTATAGAGAGAGATAGGTCTTATTGAGACGGTACACATTGCTTGTATTCTCTTAATGCAAACATGCACGATATTGCAAATTAAATACACTACACCTTCCCAATTATAATTATTTAACACAATTATTCCATTCAATTTTGCAACACAGCATATTATAGTTTTTAAACCATTTTGACTGTTGAGTGCTATAAATAGTTAGGCTAGTATAATGATTATACAAAACTGCGAAAAGGAGCTCCGTTACACGAGTCACTGATAATATCAATCAATCTAACATCTAATTAATGAGTGCGACAACTCTGTGATAACGTCTTTTAATCCATCGCATAAATGCCAACAAAGAACTTCTGCATGACAGTTCAGCAAATGGCACTCTTATCATTATTATCAAAAAAAATAGCAGTCATTAATTAGATGTTTGATTGCATTATTATCAAAGATACGAATTACTATGCATTAATGCAGGCCCATCACGATAGGGGGGCGTGAGGAGTGACACCCCCCCCCCTCGGAAAAAATTGCATTGCAAAAACGAAAGTTTTTTTGCATCTAAGGGTGCTAGGTTGAAAAATTTCAAAACTTGTCGGTAAAAAAGGATGGCCCATCCACTTTATCGGCGATGTGCCCTGCATTAATAAGCAATTTTTGTTGGGTTGCCTCAAGAGTACTGCTAGGATCCTTTATTGTTCATAATCTTTATTGATCATAATTTTAATTTAATCATCATGCCTTTGTCTGAAGTGAGGACAGTGATGAAATTTGCTAATCCAAAAACAGAAGTACGACTTTGATGCTGAATCGTCTTAGTTACGCGCTCTATAGGAATATTGAGATCATAGTCAATAAAATAATCTATTGACTATGATGAAACATCCTAGAAAATACCTTGCCTTTTTTTGAATGCTACTATTTTTTGGGTAGCTTTGGGCTTGGGAAAAGAACTTTGGATATCAATGCTAAACAAAGAGCAACATAAATTTTGACACATAGTACTTTAGCCAGAAGAAGAAGACTTTAGCCAGTAATGAAATTGTCTTGGGCAATGTAATTTGTCAATTAATTTACAGGACCTATTATGCGGTTGGTCATCGTTCTCAGAAACATATGAAATATTCTATCATTCGAATACATGTTGGACTGGTTGATTTGACCATTCTCCGTGTTATGTCTTTGTGCAATGTTAGTCTTATAGTGAAAAACAAAGTCAAGAAAAGTGCTGATCTTCCTCTGCCTAGCGAGCTTTATTACTGAAGGATTTCTAAGAAACCAACAAGAGTGATGTAATCAGAGTAAGCAAGCAATTTTGGGCTGCTGTTTTAGACAGATAATTGCTGAAGGTATCGCTCTATAAAGGAATAGAGAAAACTGCAAAAATAAGTACTATGATTTTAGAACACAGGTCGAACATATCATCAGCATTTCGACAAGGTCTTCATGCATTCATATATAAAATTTATGTAGTATTCTATTCATATACAAAAATAAATTATATAAAGTTATAATTCCAAATTAAATCGTTGGCAATCAGTATTCATAAAGAGACAGCCCATCTTTCATAACATAACGACCGCTGTTCATAATGAAACTAAACATCGCATTCTTTTGGCTCTGCTTACAGTGTGCACGGTAATAAAATAAATTGAGAAGATTCTTACCTAAAGGGAATGCGGAAGGAATTTATTCATACATTGCAGTTTTTTTTATCTTGAAAAACTCCGCGAGTGAAATTGATACCACCAAATTTATTCGAAAGCAATGTATTTGGCTCATTATCCAAAGTTTCAGAAATTGTTAGAAGTCGAAGTAAGCTTAAGAGATTTCAAATTGAAGATAGTACTGTTTTTTCTTCTTGAATGCTTATGCCAATACTTGAAATATACGTCAATACAGCTTTGTAATAGCACATACTTTTAAAACAAGCATAAAATATCTCTCTTTAATAAATCTTAGTTTACAGCCATAGGGAGTTTGGCATAATAATACACAAATCAATTCAAGACTTGAATTTTGATAAGCGAGTTAGGATGGAAAAGTGTTACCCAGAACAATCTTTGCAATCAAATTCGCCGCAAATCCAAATTTTATACTTAATATCATTTTCAAACTTTATATTGCTAGAAAATCTAAGATACAAACATAGAAATCTGAAAAATTTCATCCTGACTTAAAAGTATGGTGGTTAATTATTAATTATTCAAGATCATAAAGAGTCCTACAATGAAGAGGCCTTTTGAAAAATTACTCAAAACTTGAGGCATCGCAGGGTACCAAGCAAATTTGAAAGGGCTCAAGTCAGGGGGTGGGGGGGGCAGAATAAATTCTTTACACCTACCACACCTTTAGTATACAAAACCTTTAACTATCTGTACTTTATCTCAAGCAACACAATAATGCATCTTAGTTATTTTCCACAAAAAATGTAATAATGGAATTATTTGAAATGAAATGAATAATATCCAATCAATTCAGCTCAAGGTCATGACTGTAAAATTTCTAAAAAAATGTTCTCAACTAACCCTCTTTCCCGATAAATGAAATGTACCATGCTGCCTTTGATTTGGTAATACTAGAAACTTTTTAGCCCCACAGTTTGCTCCGCTGGCTCTGGTGGCAATCACCACATTGCCTTCTGCTGTTTGCAAATGTCAATAGAGTTGCCCGTAAACATTTTAAATATGCTTCAATTTTATAATGTTTACCGATAAGTTTTTGTCAAGGATATAAAGCTGACAAATATCTTCCTGCCAAAAAAAAGTTTGTTGAATATAACTCAGAGATAAGCAATGTTTCTTTATCATGCTACTGTTACATATGATCAATGTCACCATTTGAACTTGAACCTGATGATGCTGAATCCTTTTTAACATTGCCTTGCATAACGGGTGCAGTGGTTTTTATCGATTCTTTTCCCTTGCCATGAATTTGCTTGCTTACCAGCCTTGCATAGATGCATCCTTTTTCCAAAAGCTCTTCATGTGTCCCTTGCTCCATTAAACGCCCCTTTTCAATAACTAATATCTTATTTGCAATTTCAATTGTGCTCAGCCTATGGGCAACAACAATGACAGTCCGATTTGCAAGATTCCTATTGATTGCTTCTTGTACTAAATTCTCACTGTCTGCATCTAATGCACTTGTTGCCTCATCTAGTATCAGTACAGAAGGATTCCGAATGAGTGCTCTTGCAATAGCTACTCTTTGCTTCTGACCACCTGACAATTGGACTCCTTTTTCACCAGTTTGGGTGTCATAGCCTTCTGGCATATCCACAATAAACTGGTGAGCATTTGCCTGTTTGGCAACCTCCTGTATTCTTTCTTTATCAACATTTTCTATCCCATATGCAATATTGTCAGCTATAGATCGAGCAAAGAGTGTTGGCTCCTGTGCCACAAGAGCAACTCTGCTGTGTAAAAAACTGTGGTCATAATTCTGCACTGGCATGCCATCAATCAGAATTTCACCTAGCTGGGCTTCATAAAAGTGTTCTAGCAGCTTGACAACTGTACTTTTGCCTCCCCCACTAGGTCCAACAAGAGCAATGATTTCTCCAGGGTTAACAGCAAATGAAAAATTCTCTAAAACAGGTATGTCAGATCTTGATGGATATGAAAAGCTAACATTCTTGAACTCTATGTTGCCTTTAAAGTCAGTTGGCTTGAGCTTACCATTATTTCCGATTTTTGGTTGTCTTTCAATGTAAGCAAAAACTTTGTGAGAGGAACCAACAGCTTCCATCAGACTGGTGTAAACATTACCAACATCCTCAATACAGCCACTTAAATCAAAATTATAAAACGAGAATGAAACAAGGTTACCCCCACTTAGATCACCACGCATAACTAAGTGTCCTCCGTAAAACAGCACCAGAACCTCCATGGCCAGAAAACAAACCTCTGTACATGAAACATATCCCCCAAAAGCAATTGCCTCTTTGACCTTCAGCTTGAAAGTGTCCTGTAATCTTTTGTCATAAAGTCTTCCCTCAACAGTTTCTGCAGCAAAGCTCCTAACTGTCCTGATAGAGGATATTGACTCTTCGGCTGTTTCATTTGCAAGTGCCAAAGAGTCTTGGACTTGCTTGGACAACTTCTCATAATATTCACCATAGGCCTCTGAAATCATCACAAGTATTGGTGTTCCAACCAATGTAATAATAGTAAGTTTCCATGATAGCTTAGCCATGAATATTAAGATGCCAATGATTCTGACAACATTTCTAAGAAATACATTCATGTTTAATGAAATCTGATCTCCCATTTTAGTTGTATCAGATGTAAGGCGGGAAATTATAGCTCCAGTTTTTCTTGTATCAAAAAAGCCAATCTCCTGTTGCATGACATGTTGAAACAGAAAACCTTGTATTCTTGTAGTGAATCTGGCCATTACGTAAGTGAATGTCGCACCACGCAAACCAGTTGCAACACTGGCTGCAAATGCCACAGTGGCCATCAGAACTATATACTTCTTGAACATTGGATATGACTTTTGGATTGCAATAGCATCAATAACTTGACCAGCAAAGAATGGCAAAAATATTTCACATATGGATGCAATTAGAAGAAAAATAAAACCAAGAAGCAAAAATGGAGCATCTGGTTTTGAGTATTTAAGCAGTTTCCATATACTTGAATTGACTGACTTATTCTTTGGTTGAAAAGTCTTGTCATCTTTTTCTTCATCATTGCTTTCTTCTTCTGAGTCACTAGCGCTAGAATTGCTGGAAGAATCTAACAAACTCTCCTTTTCACTTTCAGAGCACTCTTCATTTTGTATATTAACATTGGATCTCCCAACCTTGGAAGAAACTTGATACTTATCAATAAAGACCACTGACAGAGAAGAAGCAAATTTGATACAGCAGCAAAGCAAAATAGAGCTTTTATTGCGAAACCTTTCTCAAGTTCTTTTTTGCTGTCTTCAGCAAAGTACAACAGCTTAATGGCAACTGGCAGGCAAAGTCCCACAGAAATATTCACAGCAGTTCTTCTAAACTGTTTCAGTCGTTGAATTCCCTCGTTTCTGCTTCTCAGAATGCCAATAACTACTCCCGTTATTAAACAAACCCTTAGAATGCTTAAGTATAGCAAATCCACTACATCCTTGCCAAACGAATAATCTTGAATCTGGATTTTCAAACCTTTCTCTTTGGTTGCAAAATAAGCTAAAACAGAGTTCAAACCGATATCAAACGCAATGATCACAGCTACACAGCACAGCTTCGCTAAATTCTTCATCGTCACTTCTGATCTCTAGTTGTGTAAAAACGTTCCGAGTTCTAGGCCAATGTTCTTCGACTTTGTTATTTACCTTTTCTGCTGCAAATACCAGATGGAGTTTAGTCACACTTTATACAACTATAAATCGCACCTTTTACAATTCCTCCTTTGAATTTGCGCTCAGGACTTCAAAGTGGTTTGAAACCCGATTTGAGCCCTCGTGGCAAACCAAACTCCTTACCCCTCGTTGATTTCACCATAGTGATTTCACATAAGTGGTGCAATCCTTGCTGCATTATACAGCAACAACAACATCACGAACGTCCATTGAACCATTTTCAATTGAAAAATTTCCTCTTTCGTCTTCGAATTCACAAACTGGCCTACGGTTGAAAGCAGCTATCATGGTGGAAAGCATACCATTTGGATCTGTTGCAGAGGTCATGGAGTCGAGATACCTAGAGGCAGCTATCATATTGCCAGGGCCACCGGTGCAGATTTTAGCTCAACGAGCAGCCCCAACGATTGTGCTAAAAGCTATGCAGCAAACTCGAGGGAAATTCTACTTCGAATGCAAAACTGTAACTGGTACGAGGGTTTGAAATTTGTTTGCTCAATTTTGATATCTTCCGTTTGTATTCAGCGAAGAGGGTTTCTGCGTGGAAAACCTCTTGGAGATCAAGGGGGTGTTGTCGAATCCCAACGCAAGTTTGGAAGTGAGAGGGGCATCTGTAAATAACAAAAGTTTTGGGTAAAGTAACCTTCGTGAAAAAAACCAGTTTCTTCCCTATTTCCATACCACCAAAGCCATCAATGAGATATTTCCATACCTTGTAATATTTCTTTAAATTGATGTTCTCTTAGCTCGATCTCTTTGAAAAATTACCTAGACTGACAAACAAATAGTAGTTCGTAAAAGAAGACAAATTGTAAATAAAAAAATATACTAAAAATAATCGAAAAAGTGTGATATACTCAAGATGGAAATTCACATTAATGCCAGTGACAGCTTGAGGAAGATTTACTTATCAAAGGCGTGAATGTCCCATACATTTGTTAATAACCTGTGTTATTTTCTAATTTATTTCATTCAACCGAAAATAACAACATTTATTCAGTAGCTAATTAAAATCACTTATAAGAGTCTTTCGAACGGTAGTACTAGTCAGTTTAGCATTTTGCGAATAAACATCAGCATGTCAAACATAAATCAATTTACAAAAAGTACGAAAAGAAAAAATATCATCAACTTAACACAAGATTGCTAAACTGACTAGTACTACTAGCTAGACAATGAAAACCTAGACATAAGTTTGGCACCAAGTAAAATGAAAAATCACCACTACAGTACAGATACTCTGATATCCTTAGGGGAGGGGTGGGAGAGAATTCTTATCCGCAAAATAGCTATCGACGTGTGAATTTAAAATTTCAGTACAGACCATTTATACTGACACAACTTCACGTGTAAAACAACTTGAAATCACTATCACGCTTGCAACACAACACTATTGTAACCTTCTTAAAGACTCTATTCTCTTTCTTTCTCCTGGGACTAAACAAATTCAGTTAGAAAACATTAAGACTCTGCGGGGGACACGTTGTAAATAACAAAGATTTTATTTTTTATTTCTGTGTTGTATATAAAGGGATTTATTAAATCGAGGTTGGGGGAGGCTTTCGTGGATAGGATTTGGATTGTTGTATTGCTTGAATGTAAATGGTTTTGTTTATCGATTGGAATACGAACGCGTGTACGGAATTAAAATTGGATATGTCTCGAGAACATACTTTGGATATCGTTTTGTAATCGTTTATATCGGAATCTAGATCGCAGATTCAGTGTTTCCTAATATGACTGATTGAGAGAACCTTGGAATCATAACCAGTTTGTTTTCCTCTTGTTTATCTTGAACTGAAATTATCGTATGAGAACATTGCTCGGTTTAACTATTTGGCAATGTTACCCATCAACCTGCGCATTGAGCTGCACCAGCTGCACTGGGACGTCCCAATGATTCTAGGGCGTCCCAATGGTTCTAGGGCGTATAGTGCATTTTATTATGATAATAATCATCATAACCATTACAGTTAAATTCCCGTTTCGAACAGGCGGATACATGCAACTTGGATGGGCTGACTTGGACTTCAAAGCCATCATTAACGAAGGAAAAGGTGCTGGTGATGACGCTCACTCGTGGGCCTACGACGGCTTACGGTGCTTGAAGTGGCATTCTAACAAGAAAGAAGGGTTTGGCAAAAAGTGGAAAGCTGGTGACGTAATAGGCGCAGCAGTTGATCTGGATGGCTCACCTTCGGTCAGTTTCTCACTGAATGGCGATTGGGCGGATATGGGGGTTGCATTCGACGGACTTAGACCAAGAGGGGCTGTGTACCCTTGTATAACATTGCTCAGGGGAGAAAGAGTTAAGCTGTTTTTGGGGGTTCGTGGAAATAAATTCATCCACAGCCCGCCTTCTGATGAGTATAAACCGTTGACGGTAACCCAGCCTTTAAAATCCAATCAGCAGGAAAGTCGCTTCACGGGGTTTACCCCTGTTATTGAAATGGGGTTGAGCGATCATTCATTCACCATCTCATTTCCGGGCGAAATGATGGTCAATTTTATGGGGAGAGGCTTGGATTATGAAGCGAAAAAGAACGCTTTGATTCACGCAGGGTATACAGAGACAATGAAGCGGTGGAATCAATCTAATGACGTCATCACTAAGAATACAGAGGGGAAAATGTTGACAAAAGATGAAATATTTGCATTGATTTGCTATACTTTGGAGCATCCTCCGGTTTACAGGCATTTCAACAACGATACTAGAAAGGGTTATCAAGGGGAAGGCATGGATTTTCCCATATTAAGCCACCTTCTGCGTGAAGGGTGTAGGAAGATTTTAGCCGGGTTGCCTGAAAACACACGTACTAGACAAGTGTACAGAGGGGTCAATGTTTCGTTTAATGCGAAAGTTGGGGAAAGTGTTCGATTTGGCTCTTACATATCGAGCTCAGAAAGCACCCAGGTAGTGCAAGGGTTTATGAAGGATGGTACTGGCGGAACGCTTTTCATCATAACATCAAAAATTGGGGCACCGATCAAAGCGTTTTCGCAGTACCCCGAAGAAGAAGAGGTACTGATTCCCCCTTATGAAACTTTTAAGGTTACAAAAATCGAGCAGTCGAAGATCTTCTTGGAGAGCAGTGTACCGGATGACAGTATTGCGCAATATGTAGAATCTGGCGCAATAACATGGAACAAGTAACATTTAATATGTTAAATTGTCTTAAAAACCACCAGAAATTAATTGTTATTCACATGGAAATAACTGTTTAGAAGTGTCGCCTTTCCTTGGGTTTGGCCTCGGTCCCAGTTCCCTCTCTTTGGGTATCCACGTGCTGGTCACGTCTTCCGGTGGTGACGCCCGAAAAAACACGGTTGCTCAAGCATAGTCAAGGCAAAGAGACAGTCGCGCAGTCAACATGTAATCTCTTAAATTTATAATCAGTTCGCTTGTTTGTTGCTGAATATATCGTAAAAAGTGAAACCACAACTACTCTATGTTTTATTTCTCGGCATGCTCAACCCTTCTTCTCAACAATAACATTCCAGCCTTCTTTCATGCAATTGGCTATTCTTTTTCTTCAGTTGCAGAACCTGGTTAGTTCACTTTAAATATCTAGAGATACACTGGTACATGCTTGGAAACATATTATAAACGTTTGGTACATTTGAGAATGAAAAGCTTTTTAGCTGAGAATCGAAAAGGTGACACTGAAGTTTCAGTCGACTTTTGAAGAAACAAAACAGTTAACTTTCATCGATAATTTATGCTTGTTGCTGATAACAGCAATGGAATGTTTATGTGGAAGACCATTTAGATTTTTGAAGATAACAAGAGTTTGTTAAACGTAGCTTTTCAGGATCGCAAGATGAAATCGAATTGTTACCTATGCCCTATCAAAATCTATGTTCAAATGACTTATATTTACGAAGATCTAAAGCAATTTTCAAACTACGACAAAACACCCATTCAGGCAGCTTCTTTCTCTTGCATGACAGGCTACTGACTATAACTGAAAATTTTTAGGACAAATATCTCCCACTGTTTCATGGGGTAAACTATTTGCAAAGATCTGCAAAATTATTTTCGTAGCTTCCCGTTTTTCAAATTAAAGTATTTTTTCCTCCCTTAAACTGGCTGAAGATTAGAGACAGGAAAATCAAAAGAAAATCAAAAATAGAAACAGGAAAAACAATTGTTGGCAAGATAAATTAAACTTTCAACAAAACTTGAAACGACTGCATCTACAAAAGTTTCAAAACACGAAGTTTCGAAAGGAATAAAACCGATACGTCATTGGAAAACTTTGGAAAGTGGTCGGAAATCTTCTGGACTAACGTCTTGGACACCTTGACAAACAACTACTCCGGGTACTGTGTAAGGTCTAGGGAAAAGACTTTGGTTGTTGTGCAGTCCATGTCGGGCTAGAAAAAATTAATTAAAGTAGAAGATTGGTGACTCTAGGGCAGACATTTTAAAGAAGTTTGTTCTATCCGTCTTGCAGTCCTATTAAGAAATGATGGTTCACTTGGGTCAGGTGCACCCGCCCCAGGTGACAATATTAGAGGTGTTGTAAAGTACAGAAAACTGAAAAAGATAGCCTTATGGTGGATGACAAAATATTCAAAGACCCATTGCTAACATTGAGCCATTGCGCTATGCAAGCATCCCACAATGCATTTTCAGACAGTCTCAAATCAATTTTGGTTAATACGTAGTTTATTGCCATTGTTTGGATCGTCGCCTGGACAGTTTGCCACGCTCGCAAAGGCTCATTATTAGCAATGAGTCTTTAAGGTGCGGGCAAGGGTGTAGAGCTGGGGTTTCAGGGGGCTGGACTCCCATTGTTACTGCCAACAATTTCCTTTTTCTACTATTCTTTTTCAGAACTTAGATTTATTTTGATAATGCGAAGGCAATTTAGAGCAATTTATAACATTTTTTTCCTAGCAAGTTTGAACAAACAGAAAGCAGCAAATTGTATTATGAAAAAGAAATCACCAATTTAAAGGTCAGTGGCTTAATTGCTTTCACTGTATACAATTATTGAAATTGTTACCTCGAGGGTAATTCCAACCAAGGCATCCGCCTTGCAGTAGAATTCTTCTTTTAGAGAAATCACAATGCACTGAAAATTCTTGTGAGTTTGCTCTTTGATATACCTAGCAACCTAAAGATAAACAATCGAAGTTGGATAATATTTGGTTTTGTAAACTAGCCCAAGAAGGCCACAAATGCTTTGAGAGATAAACTCTTTAACCCTGAAATTATGAATAAATCGGCTCTTGAAGAATTCGAAGTTATAATAAAAATTTTAGATAAGGAATAAGAGTTTTCCTTAAGTTGAAGTTAGTTGACAAAAATAAAGTTATCCCTCACAGCATAGTTCATAACTTTATAAAAAGGAAAATTCAGCAAAATCTTCAATTTACATTAAGGGAAACTGGCCAATCTGCAGCTAATTTTTAATGTTAAGAAAAACCAAATAATAAAAGTTTAATATACAGCCAGTGGTGGAAATAGATTATTCAAAATAAAAAACTGAACAAAAAATTAAAATCAAAATGAAAAATTTGATAAAAAAAACACTGATTTATTTTTCCATTCAACTTCATAAAAACATTCAATATTTTTCAACTGCCAAAATCAGCTCTTCGTGAAACTCAACTGTTAAGTTTGTTATGAGGATCTTAAAATGAAATATAAAAAAATGAAATATAAAAACTTAACATAAATAAAATTGAATCTAGAAGAATGAAAACTATTAAAACTCACTCTGTTTATGTTGGTGTTATCTAACGCAGCATCGATTTCATCCAAAACAAAAAAGGGTGCCGGTTGATAGCTGTGGATGCCAATATAAACTTTAGCAAGAGTGTTACAACTTAAAGTTTCTATTTAAAAATCTGGAAAACCTTACACTGGGTTTCTTGATTCTATGGAGAATATGACAGAAATATTGACCTCCGAAACATAAAGATACAGCAGCAACTCCTTTTATATTTTTTTTATTTTCCTGATCTACCTCTGAAACATGTAAATTATGTAAAAAATGTGTGTGTAAATTTTTCTAGAGGTACCTAACTTTTTTCTGATTTAGTTTCTTTTACCTCTCTCTTTTTGTGTGTTTATATTTAGATGTAATTGAAAATGTCACTCATAATGGAGACTAGATGACCTTGCGTCCTTAACTATTGTGAGTGACATGTATTTGAGTAGCTTTGTTGTGGTTTAAAATTTTAAATTATAAAAAAAATAATAAAGATTTACCTGTGTATTGCAAAAAGAAGCGCTAAGGCTGCTACTGTTTTTTCACCACCAGACAAATTATCCATTGGACGGAATCTGAGAATAAGAAAGAGCAGAATAATGATTTAGTTTGCAAACGATTATCAAAAAAAGCCTTTGCCGAGCTATGTATATAAGTTGTTTTGTTTTCGGATTGCGATTAGTCCTACTTTACTTTTCTCCTTGTTAATCCATCACTTAATCGGATCTAGGCTTGGCTGAGAGATACGCCAAAAACCATTTTCGCAAGTGTACATTACTCTGAATACGCTGATATACACGCATGCTAGACATAGAAAAGGTTGTTTTTATCAAATTCTGTTTATCTAACCACTTTGCTTCCACTTCTGAAGCTTAATGATACACTTAACGTTACATAAATTAAATATATCATTCGACTCACCGTTTACCAGGTGCAACACAGTTGTACCCAATTCCTTCTAAGTACGGCTCCTAAAAAATTAAAAGACAGAGATAACCATTTAACAGGTTCCTAGCCACTGCTTGATGTGTTTTATGAATTGAAAATAGAAGGAACGGGGTTGGATATGAAAATCAAAGATACAACGAAGTTAAGTGTCTGTCGTAGTTTTGTTTATTCGTCGCCATATTCAAATTGTGATCTTTCTACCAAGACATTGTCATAAAGGCAAACATGCTCAATCTTATCGAACAACCCATGTGAGGAGTAAATGGATTACGGATAGGATTGTTGCCCGTATCATCTAGAGAAAGCACCCTCTACTTAATCAAAACTACGCTTAGGTACCTCGTTGTTTTCTGCTCCTAGGAATGCTTGTGCACTGGGATTGTTCGACAGTTCCTGTAAGGATAAAAATTCCGTAAAATCATGAAAAATGTAGAATTAGTAGCACCAACAAGGCAATGAAATCTGTGATCTGTGAAAACCTATGAAAACACTGTTCGGAAAATGCAAAAGTCGATTCGTTCAAGACTGAATAACTTCCTACAGTTAATTCTGGTCAAAATAAATTGGAATTGAATATTAAATCAACTTACCTTGTAAATATCATCTATTTTATTTGACACGTGCTCAAAGGAATTCATGAATCGATCGTATCTATAAAGACAATCTTCTTATATGAACATTTCAACGAAAAAATACAAATCAATTTGTCATAATATTGACATTTTCGCTTTGCAATAATTCTGTAATCATACCTTGCAGCCGGAAAACTTAAGAATCTATTGAAAAATGATTCTGTCACGTGAAGCAAAGAGATACCATGAACTATCAGGTATAAACTAAGCCTATTTGATGTAAGAGAAAATTAAAATATATTACATATGTTTTCCTCTGGTTGACGCTAAACATTTTCTGTATGAGGAAGTTCCAGTCGTACAGCAAAAGACTAAGTTTTCTCGCGAAAGTGGGGAAACTGTGCACAAATAACCATTTGCTTCTACTTAAAGTTAAACGAGAAGAAAATATTTCCACTGTACAACAGTAATCAACAAACATAGCTTTAACGTTGCTAAAGCTAAAATTGTGCATTTTTTCAGTCCTGATTCTCCCCCTAACTGAGTGTAATATGGAAATCAGGAAAATTATTATCCTATGAAACCATAAATAAATCTATTTTTGGATTAAATAGAAGGACATATTGCAGATAACACTCAAACCTTTGTTTCTTTACAGCTTCGAATTCCATTTTGGCTTTTCTGGCTCTTTTACGTATACTTTCAAATTCATTACTTGTTTCTTTCAGTCTTGCTTGAACATCATCGAGCCTTTGGATCAAACAAAAACGCGATAAAAACGGGTGGCAGACGCACGATCGTAACAATAACATGAAAAAAGTCCTTCAATCAAATATTAAACGAAACTGTGGAAATAGATTTATCATATCATAGTATTGCTGA
Source organism: Rhopilema esculentum (assembly GCF_013076305.1). The sequence goes on along the minus strand of NW_027019365.1, from coordinate 5,945,068 downwards.
TTTTTATCATGGGATAGAATGAAATAGGCGTAGGGATGAAACAAATCTTACTTATCCATTGCCTTCATATTGGGTGCAGCAATCCTCGACAAAGTTGCTTCCAATTTGCTGTTTCTGGATTCGATTTCTTGCAATGTGCTCTTTATCTCCTTTGCATCTGACAGCTAGGAAAAATTCGCTGATAGTTCATAATACTTTTCATAGAAAAATTATCATAGTCAATGAATAAAAATTGTTAAATCCTCTATGAAACTCTGGGGCAATATCAAAACCGAGAGAACTACCTACTTTCTCAATTCTAATAAAGGTTTAATGCTCCAAAAAGAACTCTGAAAAAATTCAAAAGAAGTTATTTGCCTCTGATTAATTAGAAACAAATTTCTTCCTTTAAAACATTAGCATTGCACCTTATTAAATGATTTTAAGCAATTTGGTCTTCTTTGTCATGAAAAATTCTTTTCTGGACCAAAATAAATTCAATAGAGAGAGTATTCCTGCCGTATTTAGGCCAAAATATTCGAAACTCATCCGCGTTTGGTGTGTCAGTAAAACAGGAAAGAAGCATGAACTACCTCTTTGAATTTTCTCGGCAATTTGTGGAAGTCCACTTCTATGTGCGATTCTTTCTCATAAATTCTCCTTGCAATCTGAAATAATACATCAGAAAAAGGTCTTTTGAGCAGAAATAAATTATATTTAGAGGTTTTATTCTAGAGATACAGTTGGAAATTTATTTCGAAGCTTAAAGAAAATTTAATTACGATGTGGCAATGATATTTATCAATTAATCAACAACGAAATGACCAAAGGTTTATAAAACAATTTCGACTGAAATTGTTGACTAAAAGATCAGAATTCTCTTAAGCTATTAACGAAAAGCACAGGCCCTATTTACACTAGACCGGATTTATTTCGATACATCAAAAAAGAAATAGATCACATACTTGTGAACTGCCTAAGCTCTCATTCCCATCCGTGTCTTCGTCCGTGTGACTAGATGAGGTCTTCAAAGAGAAAAAACAATATCGTTCAATAAAAGAGCTGGTATAAACTGAATATGCCATCAATAGAAAGAAATTAAATACTGTTGCACTGAGTCAAATTTTTGTTTTTTTCTAAGCCATCTTTAATATTGCTTAACCTGAGTTAAGAGGCTAATTATTAGAATCCTTGGACATCACGTAAATTCTAATTGATACTCCGTAGCAGCTAACAAGAAACAGGAGTTTTTGGTACAAATGGTATTTAAATAGTGTACAATTAAAAAATAAACTTGCACTATACAAAACTACTTGGAAGAATTGATAAGGTCTTTGGTAAGATACAAATGTTATATAATTAATGTTAATTAATTACCTGATCAGAAATGTCGTTTAATGAACCTTTTTTAAGCGGTAATTTGATGTCTTCAAGCTTAAACGAGAGTGAATTGAAAACTTTAATTTACAAAAAGCAAATTGAAAAGTAATATTTAAAAAAGCAAGTTATAAAGCAATACCAATTGGTTGAAAATCTTGTTGTAATATACGATCTTATAAGACAAAAAATCGTTTCACAGAATCATACGGTCTGTACACTTAGGATGGAAAAAACACAAGAAGCTTGAAGTACCGAGTTTTCATACATTACCAATTTAAGACATAGTGCCTTGAACAAAAAAGCATTGCATAAGATGAAAAAAAATAGTTCAATAATGTATCAAAGTGTTCACATAACAGCAACATGTTAACATTGCAGCAAAAAGTTAATAAAAGAAAATTGAATACAGTTCTTGTCCAAATACTCCATAACCAAAATTAGAAATATATAACTTGGAAATACTGAGCGAATGTGCAAGGATAGGTATCATTATCACGAATTTAGTAGCGACCACACGACGCTAAGAAATTTCCAAAAATAAGTGTCGGAATCTTTTACTCATATCGTACGTGATTTTTATCGTATTTGTCTCAACATAAAATTTATTACATCGCCACTGGAAAATCTCAATACAGAGTTGACAACAGGAAAAATGTTTCGTTTTCCGTTTCCTTTCTGCAGTTTATAATAATTGTCTTATTACCTTGCACTGCTGGAAAAAGTTATGACGGTCAGCAAGTTTCTCTTCTAGCTGGCGTTCCTATTAAGAAAAACGACATTCCATTAGATTATGTCGGCTAATATCTAACTATTAGCATATTAACATCTAACATCTAACATTTACCATTACTGGACTATGCCCTAATGGTTATAGGGAAGAAACGAAGAAATGAAAGCCGGGGAAGGGAGAATGGCATAGGAAAACGAAAATTTCTTGAAGCAGTCTTTACTGACTTAACTTACCTTTGAGGTGACTTTCTTTTGCAATGTCGATTCCTCTTTTGCATTTGCAGTCAATGACTTTCGTATTTCTTTTATTTCTGATTCCTGGATAGAAGGATAAAGCATTTTGAAATTAGAAGAGGAAAATATAGCAATCATCCAAGGCGTGCTTTGCATAGGTAGCTTCGATAACAATATTTTGCTTTGATCTCTAGAATTAAGTGACCTGAAATAATAGTGGCAATTTGACAAGGGTAAGACCATGACAAGGAACCTTTAATCTTAAGGTATTTTTTACATTAGTTCTTCTTTCCATAACCTAAAACTATCCAAATAAAAGAGGTCAGAAGCTCTGGGACGGAAACATACTGTTCCTAAGACCTCTAGAATCAACAGTGGCAACATGAAAGCTGTGAAGCAAAGTGAATAAAATGGCACCTTCTCTTCAATTTTGTTTTTCGTTGCGCCGAATTCCAGTCGAAGCCTATCAAGTTCAGAAGTATCTTGATCAATCTCCTGCAAGGAAGCAAATAATATTCAAGCGGACTTTTCTGTATCGAATTTTTAGATTAATTCAGGCAATAATCCTCTTCATATTCTCACCATTGCAAAAAGCTAAACTAAGAAAAAAAAGTCTTTAAATTGGCAGTAATACAAAAAGCGAGTATAACAAAAAATCAAAAATTTTTAATTTTCTGGACAGACTTCGAAATTATCTGATAATAATGTATAATAATATGTCTGATAAAAAGGAACCTCTAAATGATCTTTTTCAATATTCCTGAGTTTTTCTATTTCCTTTTCTTCTGCTGTTATCGATTTCTCTAGTTTCTTGAGATGTGCTTGATAGTCTCGTGAGGTTAGATATTCCAGCTGGAAAAGTAAGCAAAGATAAAAGTGTATCATAAAAATATCTCATAAAAATACCTGGTTAAAATTCGATCACTTCCCAGAACATTACACATTCACATTTATGATCAATTCTTGGAGATTGCATCTTATATCTCGATGTAACAACAACGTTCTGTTATCCAACATCGCTCAAACATTGCCTGTATACAGGGCTGTGGCCAGTCTCAGAATGATCCAGAAACAATGTTAAACCCTAATGTAGACAGTGCCGTGACATATTATCCTGTATGAAATTTTGCTTTTCGTTCGGATGGATTACAAACCAATATGTGCTGGTTTTCAATAATTTTATCTAAAGTGGTTGGAGAACTGTACTCAATTCTGCTTTTTCCACCACAGGCAATTTAGTCAGATATTACCCAAACATATCTACGCCTTCCTCCGATAAATATTGCCATTTCCAAAACCTAAATAGGTGGCACCCAAATTGGCATGGCCTTTGGTATGTTTGCCCCCTGCATAGAAGAAAAATCACGACGCCCCTGATCCCAAGCCCCCATTAAATAGAACCTTACAAATTCTGTTAACAACGATCTGAGCAGGGGGTTTCTTCTAGGATTTAAAAACACTGCAACAGTAGGTCATTGACTATCGAATTACAAAGTTCATAGACTTATTGAATTTCATGCAATGAGAATCAATAACATAATACCACTCCTCTCAATAGAGACGTTCTGAAAATACCTGATTATTTAGTCGCGACTGTTGTTTTGTAAATTCCAACTTCTTTTCTTGTTTTTCTTGAACTGCCTTGAGTTGTTTTTCTTCGTATTGCCTGTAATAAAATGACGTCACTAGTACATAGGAATCGGGTTATGTCTGATGATTTTCAAATCGATAATCAGTATATCAAGATAACAGCTTAGCTAATTGGGCGTCTGTAAAGGAACAAGTTAGCCCACCTACTAAGGTCAACCAAAAAAACAAATGGGTCCTAATAGCTTATCTGCTCATCATTAAAAAATCCAAACGAAGTTGACAATCGCTAGACGACAACAGATAAAATATGAAAAATTTAGAAGGGAATGCAAAATTTCGTAGTTTCAATTCATAGCTACCTGATATTTTCAACGCCAATTGTGACACAGAACTCTGCAAAAATCTACAAAAACAATCATCGTTCACCAAAGTTATAAAATTTAAAGATTAAACTCGATATCTAACTTTTTTTTAATCATAAAAAGGTCAATCGAAAAACTTAAATGATGAAAACTCTGCATCTTGAAATAAACAGACAGATTATTTTCGCATACCTCGTCTTGAACAGCATTGAGTCTATCTGCCAATTTTCTTATCTCTTTCTCTCTTCCTTTGATCTGCCTTTGGTATTTTTCAAAATCCGGCTGCAAAGGTATTTCAAATTAAGCATCTTTGATACTGTGTAATGAATTGAGGTCACGTGCCTAGAGTTATGGTTACAGGGTGTGATTATGATGTACAAAACATATAAATTGTTGTGAAATTCAGTAGTTTTTGCACGAAAATAATTTCAAGAAGCAGGCAGCTAAGGGATATGTCTCATGTAAAACAGAACATTGATACAGCTTAGTTGAGTAGCCAGATCTAAAAAACAAAATCGTACAACTGCTAGGATTTGGTGAATAATATTACATGCCTGAAAATGGACTTTTCTTATGAAAATCTTGATATATTCATATTCAGACATTTTTGAAACCTTCCAAAATCCACTTATGTGGCTGTACACTGCTTCTTGGGAGCTTTAAAAGGCATTTAAGATAGTGAAAAGCCGCAAATTGTTTGTACTATATTACCTCAAGTTCGTCAATCGCAACAGCATTTGTCTCCATTTCTTTGACGCAATTGCGCAAACCCTGACCCTCCTGAAAATGATAAAAAGTACTTGTTTAGATTCAGCCGTATATAATTGAGCCTATACCAATTACGGATACCAATTACGGGCGCCTTAAGAAGGTTTATGAGATTCTACTAAAATAAAACTTTATCTGCTCATAACATTAATGATGAAAGTTCAAAATTTTTAGCAGGTGGACACAATTTTTTTCTTATTTTAAGCCATTGGCTTTAAAAATACAGTATAAAAATTTTCACGAAATCAGAAAGTTGCAGTGGTAAATTCTGATCACAGTAAAGCCATCGTCGTTTTAACAAAGGACAAAATTAACTAGTTATGCTGCAAAACATTTGATGAAAGACAGTCGGCATTTCTAGTTGATACTGTCATAATGATCCCTAAAATACTTTGAAAGTTGATATTTAAATCATATTTTCAGGGAAGCCGATAAAAATCCTTACAACACACTTTCACGTAAAATTAAGCTCTAAAACTAACTGTTGTTTCTTTATCTTTCTTGGCAAACTTGAGTCGATTTTCCAGTCCATCAATTTGCGACTTCATAGCTGACAAATCCGCCTCTTTCCTCCTCTCTCTCTGCAATTCTTTGATGTCTGCAACATACTTGTCTCTTCGTCGTTTCAACGAGTCCACGTGTTTTTGATCCCAGCGTTTTGCCTTTGCACGGATGTCGCTGAAAACACGGTTCAAAGATTCAACCAATTGTAATGTAAAAAGTTGTCAAAAAACCAAGTCATTGTTTAGAAATATAAGAATGGAAATAATTATAGGAATAGACAATATTAATATATATGTATCACCGAAATATGTATCATACCTATCGCCGAAAAATAAAAAGTTTACACTGTCAACATGGCGAAAAATTGTTTGATTTTATAAACATGCCACTAATTGTTGGTGACGGGGCTACGGAATAGCAGTATTTGAGTGGTCTTTGAGTGGTTTTTTATACATAGTTGTCTTTGAGTATGGCAGGGAAATAATAGTCTGTTGCAAGCAAAAAACAGAGTTTCAACAGTGCAATTCAAGCAACTTGGAGTGACATAGTAAAATCAATACCTAAGTCCTCCAGACATGACTCCTGATCGTTCAAACATTGTTCCATCTAAAGAAACTGTTTTTCTCCTCTCTGATCCGCTAAAGGCAAACTTTCTTGCCTCTTCCATGTTGTCACAAACTATAGCGTTGCCACATGCGTACTGCAAGGCTTTCTAAAACAAACAGAAATCGAAGATATTGGCGTCTTACTTCATCCTTCTCAAGGACAATATAAAAGTAGCAGATTATTCAGAACTACTAAATTTCCTTTATATTTTGTTGCAAAAAAATATTCGATTCTTCTTTGGTTAAATAAATAATTCAATATTTGAAGAAGAGAAAAACGTTAGGAAATTAGCGTTTGCGTATGTGGCTTTGTTCGATAGCTTAACTTTTTTTGTAGCTGGAGGTTTTCGTACACAACGCATTGACCATCGCTAAAAGCCGTTGCTGGAATAATTATACAAAAATTAGCCATTCTATTAACATAATAACACATTTTCGATATGTAATAAAACAACGAACAACTTAATAGCATCTGTTGACTTAAACAGCATCCAAACCTTGATAGTTGGCGGCTTAAAGTGGATGACATCAATGACAAGCTTTGCAGTTCCACCGAGCTGTCTAAGCTGCTCGTTGATTGGTCTTGTCTGGATTGAATCCAAAGGCAGAAAGGTGATTGGTTCCCCTCGCTGCTCTTTGTTATATTGAATGCAATCTCTTGCAGTTTGCTCTGTGTCTGTGACAACTGCATCCATATTTTTGCCAAGGACTTTTGTGATGGCAATGGCGTATCTATCGGTAAACAAACACGATTTTTGGTAGAACATAGACGAAAATAGAGACAGAAAGGTGATCAAGCAGTTCATAAGGAAGAGGTGAAACTAAGAAGCTTACAACAAAGGGCATCTAAATGACATCAATTTTATCGTAAATTCGTAATAAAACGTCTGCCAAGGCATTTTTTAAGTCATTTTTTACTTTTTTTTAACTGATAGTGGAAAAAACTGAAAAATCACGATCCACAAGACTTTGTCATAAAACTCCCCTTTTTGTCTCTTTTCTAATCAAATAAAACAAAGAACAACTGAGAGACGTAACAAAAAGTCGTTACCTTTTATGAACTGGTTCACAAAGATCAACTAGCCTCCCATGGACTCCAGGAAACAACTTGGTCATGCTTTCTAAAATTTCAGCTTTTCTAACTTGTCTCGCACTGGCATGTTTATCGGTTTTGGCTTCGTTTAATTCATTTTGCACAGTTGAAAGTAGGTCTTCCATTTCTCTACATTGCGTCTGTGCAGTTCTGAAGAAATGATGTAGTTGATCATTTTGGTATTTGTTTGACCTCGAGATATTTGTCGAAATGAAGTCAAATCTTGCCAACGATTCAAACAAAGTATTTGGTGGGGGGGGGGGGGGGGAGTTAGAGAATTTGGAGGGAAAAAGGAGGTCAAGCGGAAGGAGGGAAGTTGGGTTCGGGAGGAGGGAAGTCGGGTAGAGAGGTCAGGCGGAAGATAAGAAACCAGGCAGAAGGAGGGCAATAAAAAAGGTTTTGCATGATTAAGAAACATTCGGATACAGCAGTCAGGCTCTATCAATATAAACTTATGTCAGTTCTGAATCTGGGTCTTTATGGGCTCGGGATAGTGAATTCTGAAGGACATTTTCTTCTCACTAGCAATGACTTATATCTTATAAACGTTCTGGTACCTGACTCTCCTCTCTATGTCTTCATAATCCCCTCTGTGCTTGTTTACACTGTCAACATTGGTCCTGAAAAAAGTAGATTAGCAATGGTTATAGGAGGCAAACAATTTAAGCTATAAAAACAATGGGACCTAAAAAGTAGAGTGCCACCATTAAAGGCGATAACACTATTCTGAAGCTCATTAACTATTTCTTCATACATTCAATGATACTGACGGTTTTCAAATAGTGACTCTCCCGTTGTTTCCAGGAAAAAAACCAATACGTCATTGGTTCAATTTATGCTTCTTTGGGACCAGTCATCTCCACATTTTCGGAGGAAGAGGTCCCCTTCCCTCCAAACCCAAAATTATTTGTGGCTCGGGTTACGGACGTAAATGTGCATAACATCAGCCTGGTTTGATTGACATATTAGACTTACTTGATATAGTCATCTAGCTGAGTGAGTCTTTCCCGCAAGCTTCGTTTCTTGTCCTCAAGATGCTTTTGACGGGCGAGCAGTTCGTTTTTGCGGTAATTACATTGTTCCAATGCTTCTTGGTCAGATTTTTGATCCCTGTTGACCTGCAAAGGTTGTTTGGTTACTTGGTTTGCAAAAGTAATAAAAATCGAATGCACCAATGTGGCTTGAAGGCAACAAACTAAATTATTAACAAAAACTGCTTGCTTCACTACCTTGTCAAGTTGCATTTGAAGTGCTGTGCCTTGCTTCCCAGCTTCTTCCTTAAGTTTCAAATATTCTTCCATCTACAACAAAAAGTTAATGTATCAGGTAAATATGAAATTAATAGAAGATGAATGATTGAGCTAACAGTTATCATAAAGAGAAGGATGACGACAATCTATGTAGCAGGTGAATAGCCTAAGATGAAACCCTACAAATGCAAAATCTTAATCATGCCAAAACCATGGAACATCAATCTAATAAAAAAAACCCCAAAACCAACTTTTAAGAAAAGCCAATATTCTTGCCCTATTAATATAAACAGTTATATAAACTAAAGAATTGGTAAAACTAACTATTAATATAGCCTTCCCGTGGTATAAGCGAACTATAAAAAGAATAGATGTGTAATTCATATAATCCTTGGTATAGAAAACCTCCCAAATCAAGTTATAACGGCTAGAAATACAACATTTATCTTAAAGTGGAACTTATTTTCATAAGGCAAAGTAACCGGACCTGTGTTCCCATGAGCTCCAAGCTTTGACCCTCGCTTTCTTCTGAAAAATCAGCCTCAAATTGCTCCGCCATCTTTTTCACTTCTTCCAACTCACGATTTACATCTTCAATCTACAAAGAGATTAAAGTACTTAAAACAGATAGCATTTTTCTGACTACTAAATAATGAAAATTCTGTACCAAGTAACTTTGAGAAAACACATAGAAGCACAATCATGTTGAAGGACAAAAATAAAACCTGTTCAGCATGCTTGAGCTTTAGCCTCGCTAGAAAGGCCTGTATTACAAATATTTTTAAACATTTCAAGCCAGAACCACTAGTGGATTTTCTGGCTCAAACAGCAATATCTCATATCACATTTTGACACTGTTTTTCAATCGATAGCAACAAGAGCCTATTTGACAATCAAGTAGAAGGTCGACAGTCAATTGTTTACTTCTGCAAAGAAACAGCGAAATTGTAACGCTTCACATTACTTTAAAAGTGATCCTAGCTCAATATATGTAAACTTAGTCACACAGCGATCCATAACAACTTAAGACATGGAGGCACTAAAAGATAATGACCTCTTTCTGCTGCCTTCTTTGCTGCTCCTTCGTCTTCGCCAAACTCTTCCTGAAGAAGAAGTTCATAACACATAGGCACAAAAGTCATTCTTCTTAATAAGCCTCACAAGTCAGAAACATGCATTAGCAAAATGTGAAATGTGAACTTTGACTTGATGAGGCTCGAATATCATTAAGGATGAAAATTCAGTTTTTGCCACGTAGAAGGACAAAAACGTTCCTACAGTAGACTTTTGGTTACATTCAATTAATTGTTGTCTTAAACAAAGCATTGAAACTGGTCAAATTTATATAAAAATTTCACAGACAGAAGTGATGAGGCCTATTAAAACTACAGAACAAAATGTGCTTAAAACTTGATTATTGTTCTGTCTGATCTAATAACTAGATGAACACTGCCTCTTAAGCACAGTCAAATATTTAGGACGAAGATGACAACTGGCTTGAAGTTGAAGATAGATAGAGAGACTCCTTCAATGGCTGATATCTTGGCAAAAATTAAATGATCATGTACTAGCACAGTTAAAAAACTTTTGAAGAAAGCAACAGTTACCTTGTTTCTTCAAGCTTTGTAACAGCATGATCTCTCTTCTCTTTGGCTTTGATATACATGGGTCGTTTTCTGTTAAGTTCACTTTCCTTCATGGCAAAATAATTAAATAGGATTAAGTTATAAATTGGATTAAGTTAAATAGGATTTTGTCAACTGCTCCTGCTGAAGATGTTCAGTGTTATAAAGCTATCTGATACTTGACCTATAGGCTAATAATGTTGGGTGTTAGTTAAGACATATATTTAAAATATTTTGCATTTGATTTGCTACAAAGCATTTCTAAAACAGAAGTTTCTAGCAGGTAGTAGTGTGATATTTCCATCTTAGATGTCCCAATGAAACATTTTACATCTGATAACATTATAAAATGAGTTGAAAAAAAGGAAGATGCATAAAATGTGGAAAACCTATTGCTATAGTATCCAAAAAGAAAGCAAAGTTCTTTTGAAAATAAAAAATCCTGCAGATATAAGATACTTCATACTTTATCATTCATTTTCTTTTCAACAAGTGCCTGTTCCCTTGACAACTTGGCAGATTCGGCTTTCTTACTTTTAAAATGTTCTTCAATCGTCTTTTTCCTCGAGAGCTAAAATAAATTCTACACTTTACAGAAGATACATTCTACAGAAGATTCATAAAAGATTTAGACAAAACTTGAAAGCATAACTTTTATTTTCAAATGATTACTTGAAATAAAAAATTTTGACTAAGAATAGCAATAGTATATTATGAATGTTTCAACTTACAATTCTTTCCAGTTCCTTGTTTTCACCTTTGACTTCTTGAAATATATTGTTTATTTCAATTTCTGCATGATAGAGCTTGAAAAGCTGAGCTTCCAATTTTGCATCACTCTGAAACAAAAGATGGCTATCTTAAATACATAGACAGAATGTCTTTAAAAAATATTGGTTGAATTTATTTTGAATTAAGAGGTATGCCTAACATCAAAATAAATGATGAAAACACAATACTTACAAGATCCTGCTTCAGTTTTTGGTATTTCTCTGCTTCCTCTTTTTCTGCCTTGGCTTCCTTTTTCTCAGCAGTGACACCCTAGAAAACAATAAAAAAATCATATTATAACCAATTCTTGTAAAATCATAACACAAAGTAGATAATTAGTTATAATTGCATAAAAATGAATAAAGGCTGGCAGGATGGTGGGCTATAATGTTTGGGATAGAAAGAGAGAGAAAGTAAATCTTAATTATGTACAATCTCATATCATGCCCAAGGAGTTCAAACACATTACCTTGGTTTATTTTGGAAAGTTTGCACCAACATGATTTGAAGATTACAAACTTACATCCAGATGCTTCTATTCTGTTGCTGCTATGAACGCCTCTACTAAACTTGGAATAATATATTCATTCCTAGTGGCTATAATTGCAACACACTGTCAAGACTTCTCTAATCATAATCATAAATGATTCCAAAAGTGACACATCGCCAAGCAAAGGGAATTAACAAGTGTTAGAAACATCTTTAAGAATACACTAAAGTCTAGATTGAGAATTCAAGCTTTAACTTATAAACATTTGAAACTTGCTTACATATTTACAGCCTCTATGAAGATATACTAGCTACATATCACTTCAGAATATGGAATATTAACAAAATTTGTGAACTTGCCTTCTTTTTGTTAAGTGAAAAGTTTGTTTCTTCTTCTGTTTTAGTCATGGTTGACTTCTTAGCTTCATACTCTGTAGCAAGTTCACCAGAACTGCAAAAAGAAAAAACAAAGTAAAACTATATAAATATCAAACTAAACCCAAATTCAATTTCAAATATCAGACTTGGCTACAGCAACTTGGTAGTGAAGATGAGCTGCTACTTTTTGCAACAATTAAGAACGATAAATTTGTAGGTTAAACTGTAAAAAATAACTCCTAGAAACTTGATAAATTCACTGAAAATGAGAAGATTTAACAATGTTACATTAACCCTCACATTAAAAAATATGTCAATGATTAAACTCAATGTCAAAATGCTTAAGATATACCTGCTGATCTTCTCAAACATTCCAGTTCTTTCTTTTGGAGTTTTCATGGCAATTGATTCAATGGCTCCCTGAAGCAAAGTGAAATTCATTACTGTTACTATTTAGTTACAAAGTATATATCAGGGCTTTCACAATCAGAAATCAACGCATGCTGCCAAAAACACGTGTGAAAAGAGTGGGGCGCTTTATTTACAATGTTGGCATTAAAATGGTATGAAATAGCTATACATGTATAAGATGAAATATTTACAAGCATAGCTTATAAAAGCCAATTATCTATAAAAACCAGCAATGAGAACGGCTCAAGAATAACAGAAACTGAATGAACGGAAAACAGGACATAGGAAAATGGAGTAGTGGAAACAAGGATTCCATGTTGAACTTCCGTTTCTAAAAAGAGTTTCTCAAGTGGATTGACCTATCAGCATCCAGTAACCGCGATCTTCATAAGAAATATTTATTACTGAGCGCGCAATCAATCACTCTCAAAGATAACAGCAGGCGCGTCTCTGCACACTTATGTACTTTTGCACGTTCCCATTGAAAGCCCTGATATATTCATACAGTTGAACTTGAACAAAATGCAATGAACTCAAATGCTATGAAATAAAGGGATCACAAACATTGAGTCTTGATTAAGTTTCCGCTCATTGAAGGAATTCTGTTGCCAATTATAACTTATCTACCCAATCCAGTTTTAACAACAAGTTTGCATTTTATCACTTAAATTCAAGCTTGATTCTACCAGATCTACTATTTGCCTTAGAAGCAAAAATTATCTTTATGTTGCAATTTTTTTGAAGAAAATAAAAAATGCAGGTGATTTTGATAGTTTGAGCATGAAGTCATTAATTTCTGAAACTTTTTTGAGATATGGTTTATTAAAGCTAAAACCTTGACAAATCTGTAGCTTACCTGAAACACTAGAAAATTTTTTGCCTTTATTAAAATTCCAATACTTTCTAATTTTTCTTGATACTCCTTAGGGGTAACAGTATTTCCATTTATTCTATATTCAGTGCCACTACCAAGTATTCTGCAAAACAAAAATTATCTAAATTAAATTGGAAACAAAAAATTGGAAAAAAGTTGAAAAACAAATGAGTGGAGAAAACAAACAGAAAAGGGAAAAAACAGTTTCCTAATTCAGTATCCCCCAGAATACATATGCTTTAATTTGCTTTAATTCTTTTTATCATACTTAAAATAAAACTCACAAGAGGTCCATAAATGATAATATTCTTTGCAACATTGAAGGTAAATCATATTTTTTAACCTTAGTTATCAGAACTCCCAAGGGACTGAGGCAATTGGTTCAAATAAATGGGGTTACCAGTAAGTTTAAAACAACAGGAAAATCCTACTTATATAACTGCTATCCAAAAGATTTTATCACATTTATAAGCAGTTTAAACATTGTTGAAATAGTCATGAAGTAATTTTGCTTTTTGTCAGAACACTTCAAAAGCTTAGCTATGAAAACAGTTTCATTATTGAAAACACAATCTTCTTGGAGGGTCCAGCTAAGTAGAGAAGGTTTCTTCTTATCTGCTCTAATTCTAATTGTTGCCAAAACGTTTGATGACTTTATTTTTCTTGTGTTCTTTAGTTCAATGTATTTGTTGTAATCTAAAGGTTTAATTCAAGCTGATTTTAATCCTTTTGTAGCAAAAAACTTGGAGGTCATGACCCCCTGCCCCCCAATCCCTGTGGTGCTGGCTCTGCTGCTAATACCAGCTTTGCTTAAAACTACGTATCACAAAACCATTTAAACTTGCCTGAACATCAGAGATTTTGTGTGGAGACAGCAAACATATTTTTTGAGAAACTGAAATACAGTTAACTGGTTTTGAAAATCATTTGGGGAGCCCATATCTTGGTTTTTTTCCTTCAGTTTGGATAAAGAATCTGGTTAACAAAAGAGTAAAGCAAAGAGTAGCTCACTTTCTATGGAATATTATTTCCTTTTCTTGGCCATCATCTTGTTCTTCCATATAATGGGCAGTAACATATGCAGTTGAGGCAACAGGGCGTTTGATTGGAGCACCATGGATAAGTTCCTGCATTGAAATTTTGCAACAAGTTTTTGATTTTGCAACAAGCAACAAATATGTATTTGAGAATAACTGCTTTACTGGTCTGTCATTAATAATGTTGGAACAAAGGATGGATTTTCTGCATAATTATTGTGACTTCAGCTTTTGCTATGCATGAAAATGAAGAATTTGTTACATCTAACAGAATATTCAACAATATCTTACAAATGCCTCATGAAAATATCTGACCACGTAACAGGGCCTTAAGAACAACTTGCATGTAGGGGCTTTCTCAGTAAGTTAATGTAACAGTTGAGAAAACATGTATAATTTTGGATAGGCATAATTGTGAACAGTTAAACGTTTTCAAGATGAGAGCAGTGAGTATGATCACAACAAGCTACTGGGTGGTATGCAAAAGAGAATGCTTTGATATGTGACTTCAGGTTACAGTAAACGTATTTTGGATGAAAACATCCATATTTTTTATTATTTTTTTCAACATTCAGTAGCCTAATTTCCAAGGCACACAATGATACCAAATTTGAAACAAACAAAAATGTTGAAAATGGAAAAAATCCTATGTAAACAAAGGTTTCTGTAATTTTTTTATCAGAACTTTTAGTTGAGGATTGGAAATCTCTTGACCTGTTAAGCCTATTATCGTTGCTTTGCGGTTGTAGTTGCATGTCTCATTTACAATGTTGCATTGCACATCCATGTATTCAATGCAAGGCCCTCTTTACTTAAACAGGCAACATTGATTGCAAGTAAGTGCAAGTTTTCCAGCTTGGGTATTAATGAGATTGATGCTCCTAAGTTAACAGTCAATTACCTTGACACTTTTCACTCTTAGATTTGATGTCTTTTCCCCCAAAACAAAGCTGATTGCATCCATAAGATTGGATTTTCCTTAAAAAGATAATTGGCTTGAAATTTATAAAGTTCCTATTCCATGTCCATTTTTAACGATGAGCTATGGGCAAAAGTAATAGCCATGCACAAGGAATACAATGATCAAATGTATTATTTCAAATGCCATCCAATTAGTAAATATTTATCATCATAATATTCTTTATACATATCCTAATAATGCAGTCAAATATTAATGATAACATTGCGTCAAATAGCTTGAATGTTTCAATCTAACATTAAAAATCATAGTTGTTTTTGTTAGAAAGCGTAAGCGATTCTTTGGGAAAAACAGGAACTGTAAGAATTTTTTTGGAAAGGAAGCGATCACGTTTTGTTACAGAAATAATAACAGAAAATAAATGCAGTAAATTCGTTTTGCGACAAAAATAATAAATACCATTGTTAGCATCTGATCAATAACGCCAGTTCAACTTATTTTCCTTCAACTACCTATAAGAACATCTTAACTTTAGTTATCCATCTTCAAATATGGCCTAAAGTTCAAACAACACAACTATTACAAATCATACATACCGCATCCATTTGGACCGATCACAGCTGTAAACTTCTTGAAGGGTATAATTTTCTTCCCCTTGTAGGACTTGAAGTCTTTGACTTCCAACTGTTTCAAATAACCCGGCATTTTAAAGTCCACAGTCAACTACAACTTGTTTTTGCAGCTCACATTCGGAAAACATTTGGCGGGAAGAAGCTTTGCGAAGGAATTGTGGGTAATTGCACAGAATAGAGATTACAATAATAAGTATAATCATCATAACTAGACATTGAAACGACTCGAAGAAAATAGTACTATTTGAAACTTTTATATTAGGTATTGAGCTGCGCGTTTTGAATATCATGGGCGGTCTGAATATCATGTTACATGGGCGGTCGCAAGTGTTAGTGGGGGTGTGTTCAGTGGCGTCATGGCCGGGGGGCAGGGGGAGGGGCGGTGGACCCCTCTGCTCCTAAAAGTTGAAGGATTTTCGCAAAATTTTTTGACTTGTCGTAAAATTCTCAAACTTGAGCTGTTGGTAATTCTCAAAAGTTTAGCAACATAAATTACTTTTTTTAATGCGAAAATATGCAACACGGACAGGAGTTGCTGCATCGTCTTGTAGATTCGTCTATCGAATAATCTATTTTTTGCATGCACTTGAATGTTGAGTATGAAACACGAAAGGGTGCAGGGATTGCAACGTACAGAAAATGACAAGAACTAGCCAGACTGCACACTATGGACGAGTATGGTTATGATGATTATGATTAAAGTGCATAACTATAATGCAATATTCTATACAGTTTACAATTTAAAACATATTATGTAAGATCATAAGCTAATTCAAGTAAATGAGCAATGAAAATGGTGTGATTAAGAGTAATAACTGCGCGAAACTTCGGGTCAAAAGTGGTTTTTGAAAGGAAAGCAAAATTGATACACCTGGCATAAGGGAAAAATGGGACAGGACCGGTTTTTTGGAATGCAAAATAAGAGAGAAAAGTTTTGAAAGCATTTGATTGATGTGGTTTTCGAAATGATAAACATAAGCGTTTGATGAAAATTTTGTATGTAAGCACATATTACGTCTGAAATACAGACAGCAAACTAATTTAGCAGATGATTACCAAAAATTCAAAGCAATCTTCATCTTATGATTTAGCTCGATTTAGCTTTGATATTATGATTAAGATATGAAACTCTACATTATTTATAGAATTAATTTGAAAAAAGCATCCACAAGTTGACCTGTGGAGTAGGGTGGCAACTCCCCTTTTTCAATGCAGCAGAAGATATAAGTGAAGTTATTTGTAGGGTTAGGGGGGGGGGGGTAATGGAAGCATCTTTAGAAATCAAACAACTTCCTCCCTCTAAATTTCTTTTCAGCTAGAAAACTTTCAAATTTTATGTTTTCCATCAAAATCTTATTATCAAACGCCAGACATGCAAGATTGCACTCCCTCTCTGTTCGCAAAGAATTTCGTTGAGTGGAATCTACCCTTGTTAATGTAGAAATCAAGCACTCCTTACAGTCCTTATGTGTTGAAGTAAAGCCAGAAGTTAAAGTAAATACGTCGCCCCTGTTAGTTTGAATCCCCCCTTTCCCTCCAAAACAATGTTGTATTTCAGTTCTATCATTTTTGTTTAAAAATCATACACTCAACATACTGATTGATTCTTAAATACTTGAAGCTTTGAGCGTTTATGACACACTGACGGAGAGTGCTCGGTACTGACAAAATCATCAAAGTGCTTTGGAAAAAAGGCGCTTTCTTTGCTGAACGTTGCTGACTTCGGTGAATTTTGATTGCTTTCCCGAAAATCAGCAACTATTTTCACGCATTGAACCTCGTTCAAGTTTACACATCGTTCCTTAAGGTCTTCTCTCACTGCTTGAACTTTAGACAGTGCTGTGACAACATTTTGTCTGGAAGATTGAAGTCAATTTCAAAATTATGTTTATTGGCTTTAAAATTTCCACCAGCAGGTAATTTATAAAAATTAACATCCCCTCGTCCACACCCTCTTCTAGCTGATGCAGCAATCCTTCGGCCAAGCCACTGTCTTTGCCATTTAGACCCCATTGTCTTGTTTTTAAGATAATTTTCAGCGCTTGATTTTGCAATATCCTATATTATCTGTAGGCTCAAGGAGTTCGTGTTTTTTAACATAACAGAAAATAACATTCCTACTTTGACAACTCCTGATTTAAGCAGTGCGTGTCTATATGCTACAATATTGTCTCCAAAATCGTTCTTCGCATAATTTGTGATTTGAAATGCCCTGACCAACGTGTTCCAGGCAGACGTTCCAGCAACTTTTCTGTGGAGCGCCCAAGTAGTGCCAAGTTTTTGCTTAGCAGCGAACAGGTTTTTTGAGCGCAAAACACTATCTTGAGTCCTAAATGGGTAATAAGAGACCCCAATAACCAATTTTCTTTCCACCAGTATTAGCTTCACTCAAATCCCATTGGTGGCAAACAGCTAGCTCAAAGTTGCTCCAGGGGTGGCATTGCCCTTGGCCCCCATCTGCTACCATAGAAAAAAATCCAAGAAAAGTGCTGAACTCTTTTGCGCAGAATTGCTAAAATCCAAATCAGACAGAATAATTATTATTTAACATCAAATTGCAAATAGTGTAGCGCCTATATGTTATATAGGTTTGCTATTCTATTAGTTGTACCAAGATTGCTGCTAAGAAATTGATATATTCAATAGCGTAGTCAGGTTGATGTAGCCTGTGTCCCAGACCCCTAACTTGAAAGTAGAGGAGGACTGGAGCACAGGCTAGGTTGATGAAATTTAGGGGTCCCTTTGAAACACAAGAAAACGCCCTTTTTCAAAGAGACTTTGTGCCATTGCCTTCCTCACTACGCTACAGCAAACATTATGATGAAATGTTTATTTGACCACGTCTTGAATTTTAGACCACATCCATCGTGTTCTTTCTAGTGATCGTTTTAAATATCCTATATTATCTGTAGGCTCAAGGAGTTCGTGTTTTTTATCATAACAGAAAATAACATTCCTACTTTGACAACTCCTTATTTAAGCAGTGCCTATCTATATACTACAATATTGTCCCTTAAATTGTTATTCGCATAATTTGTGATTTTGAAATGGCTGTGGCGGGAAAGGACTGTCTCGTTGTGAAAACGAGAAGTAATGTCTTCGTAAACAAGAATAAGAACATGGCTGAAAAAACATCAATTGATGCCAGATAAGTATTCGTAAGTTGCTAGTTTTATCGACCTTTAAATATTCTAGGAATAAAAACTGTCTGTAGAGTTTTCCTGCTGTCCTTTGTGAACCCAAGAATAATAATTTTGATAATTCCGAGACCAAGAAGATGCCCCAAATTAAGGGACAAAACTTTCTTCTCAAGTGTTCTAGTGAACGTTCTCTTGCTAATAAGACACCCAGCGAAACATGATACCTACTCAGATTCGCCCTACATTCTTGAAGTACAAGTGCTCATATCCCTACTTTCACCATCATTAATGCATGCTACGTCACAAGACCTCCAAACACTTTCAGTGCTGCCAGAACAGAATTCAGTTTTACGCTGGGGATAGCAATGGGGAGGCAATTTCAAATAGTTTATTTCTTTATAAAAGTAACTGAATGATTAATTGTTGTTTGTAAGGGCTGTATCATCAAACTGCACAAGAATTATAATCAGGGATGTCATGTTCAAAAGTTTGGTGAAGGCTGCCATATGGTTGGTAGCAAAAAAGATGCAAAGAAGACATTCTAGAGATGGCAAGAAAATGCATATAAATATTTACAACATACTCTAGACCAAGAAAGATCCTGGGCAACATTCATATCTCCCATATCTTAATTAGGTTAATAGGACAGTCTGGATTAAACTTAGGTAAAAGTAGAAATACACTTACGTTCAAAAAGTATTGGGACGAATTCTATAAACGAATTATGGCATTCCGTTGGATTCGGTTTTGCAACGGAAACTTTTTCAGGTTTGGGCAGTCTATCTACAAATAATCTAGGCCTACGTTTCCCCAAAATGGAATAAAAAGTTAAGAAAATGCTTCAACTTATGAAGCATAGCCAAGAAAACACAGGATTCTTTCGATTTTCCTGATTATAACAGCAAAATATGCAGAAGGGCTGAATGGCCTAACAATGGCAGAGTCACATGACCTTCCAAAAACTTTAGAGCTGTCCAAACAAATAAAACTCTTAAATTTCACGTTTGCATAGCAAAAAAAATTATAAAAGAAATTATAAAATCAAACTTTTAAGCTTCAAAAAAGTTTACTTCATCGACGAAAATGCTACAATTTTATTAAATTATTGCATTTATTCAAGCTACTTTTAAAATTGCGTAACATTCAAGGAGAAGCCATTTGTAATCATCGTCAATGATTAACTTTTGCTTTGAGAGAGCATTTTCTTCATATAACGTTGGAAAATTTGTATTTTTCATGACTTTTATAGCCATGGTTTTGTTTATGTTCCATTATTTAGCTTCTTTTTACATGACAATATGATGTCTGGTAAGGATTCAAACCTATTACTTCGCAGTTCCCTCAGAAATGACCTTTCGTCCCTCTGCGACGTAAACTTCTTCGGTCTGCCAACCTTGGTAAATTTTCTACTGTTCTTGTAGGGAAAAACTTTTACACACATAAAAGCTGCACTCAATGAGCAGCGGACAATAGATGCATATCGCGAAATCCATTTGCTTTATTTTAGTAGAAAGCAATTTGTAAGCGCTTCTCTTAACTCAGTTCTTGAATTTCAAGAGCCTCCAGGTTTTCGTCTCAAGGCCTATAGAAATTTTATGGTCAACGTTTTTTTAATTGTTTGGCGTACATAAAATGCATCGAAACATCAATAATGTCTTGTGAAAGTTTCATAGAAATAGCTGCTATATTTATTTAATGGGAAAGATTTTAAAAAAGTCTTTCCAAGTTTGTTGCATAAAATGTCTTCGAAATTTTGAAGTGTGTCCCAATACTTTTTTAACGTAAGTGTAGAAATTGAACAGCAACAAAAACAGCCAGCATCTGTACAAGATGCTGCAAATATTAGTTTTTAAATGAGCAACTACCGACTGTTGCAAAAGCTACACCTTTCTCTCCCTTGCATTTCTCTTAATTGCAGTGAATGAAACACCTTGCATCCTTCCAATAATTCTATGAAATGGCACCTCTAACAGTAAATAGTTCAAAATTACCCAAAAACTGAAAATAATTGGTATGCATAGGCCCCTGGCCCCCATACCAGCATGCTGCTGTCATGCAATCTTCTAATAGATTTTTGTGAAATTTTTTATCTATGGTTTTTGCAACTATTTTACTTTATTACAATTATTACTATCATATTGTTGTAAAACAAATTTTTTAATAAATAAATTTTTTTAGTGCAACACATTATGTTTTTGCCAGGGTATTCTATCTTTTGCTAGTTCACAAACTTCTTTCCATTCGATTTTATATATATCCTTTTATATTCTTCATTCTTGTATGCTAAGGCTAGCTTTGCAGGGGTTTGTTCTGGTAAACAAAGTGCATGTCCTAACCATCTAAGCTAATATTTTTTTATATTCTTGCTCCATGGAGTTTTATTGGTTTGTTGGTTGACATCATCATTTTTCATTATTTTTGGATTGATTATGTTAAAGATGTATGTTCTTAATCACAACTATGTTGTAGGTAAATTGAAGATGATCATCCCATGAAGGTAATTGCAAGATGTCTTCTCAGGCAAGTTCATCATCAAAGGAAGTGATAACAAGCAAGCTAGTACGATTATCAGATTGCAGCCTACATAATAAAACATTGCTTGGTGGAGAGCTTTTAAAATGGATGGACATTGTGGCCTGTTTAGCTGGTATGACAATATATCAGAGTAATTTAGTAGTCACAATGCAAATAGAATTTCAGTCAAAGCTTTTGATATTTTTAAACTTGTCTTATTGAAAATACTACAATACGAATTTAGGCAGCTTATTTGTGGCCCTTGAGGCTCTTACTTGGCTCACTAAATGAGAAGAAAAGTAAAAGAAGGACATGTAAAAAAACACTTTTGACTATGTCCCACTACAATTTAAGGTTGGAAAACTCATATGTATAAGAATGGTAAATATGAGTTAAAAAATTACTTTCAGTGGACCTCTGCATCAGTCACAACTCAAGGTTTTGTTGTAAAACAGTTTTTGATAGTGGTTGAAAAACCTGTATTCTACATTGTGTGTAAAATAGATTGAAAGGCCATCCCAATTTTTTGCTCTTGTGTAGTGCTGTTTAAGCTAAAGTGTTATTCATTTTACATTTTTGGGAATAAATGTTTATCGATAATTTAAAGCTCATCTCTTTCAGCTGAGAAACATGCCGAAGTTCCTTGTGTAACTGCATCTGTGGATGACCTTCATATTGAGCACAGTGTCAGGTGACTATCCGTATTCATTAGAAAGCTATATATTCTGAAGGAAAATAAGTCTTAAATGCCCAATTTGCTTTTAATAACATACAAGCATGGAAACAGCGGTGCGGGTTAAAGTTGAAATTGATAGTTGAAATTGTTCACCACACCACTGGAAGAAAGAATTTTCATAAATTGGTATTTTAAAAGAAACACCATAATTCTATGATATAAAAAGTGATACAATGTTGATTTTATAGATACATGAGGTTAACAGTAAAATTTCAGTTATTTACACTTGCTTGAAGAAGTATTCCTGCTGGAAAAATTAGCGCCTCTATTTTGTTTTGGGTGGCATTTATTCAGCAGGGTTACTTATTTGGTCATTAACTGTATGCATAGAATTTGCTTTAGCATTACTTTAGACAACCAGTTCCTGAAACATCTCTATGCTGTATATTTATGCAACATAGTTTTTTTATACAATTGCTCAGAAAATCATGGTGTTTACTTTCGAATTTACATACAGATGTGGAATGGTTGTCAATTTGAAAGCTCGTGTAAACAGAGCATTTAATACCAGTATGGAGGTTGGTCTTCAACTACTCTATATTCCTCTACATATTTCTATATTTTTGATATCCTTTTGAGAATTTATTGATTGAAATCCTATGCATGAGCCTAATTCATTTTTTGTTTTTCATACCACAAATCGTTCTATTTGTCTTGAAATATTTCCATAAATCCAACTCAATGACATTAATATATGATCTTTTATAGCTCTTATAACGATTTTTGTTTCAGATTGAAGTACATACTAAGAGTGAAGATTTATCTACTGGAGATTCAGTTAGAGTCTGCAGGGTAAATGTTTGTTGTAAAATTAAAAATACTCCAAAATCAACGCAAAAATAGATGAAGCTCTAAACAGGACGACTACCAGCAGCGATGAACTCCTTTGTAAAATTTGTACTTTTTGCAAGCTCCTTGAACTTGCTTTGCGTTTTGAGCGGTTTGAATGATATCACCAGCTAGGGCGACAGGTTTTTTGCGAATGTTTTTGGTTTATGTTCCTTAAAAATTTCTTGACTGTAATTTTTCTTTAACTTCTTTTAACTTCTTTGCTGAATACTCAGCGCCATCTGCCTAGGGGACCAGATAACCTTTCATCTAGGATCGTTAATCAATCTGATAGCAACACAATCAATTTATTTAATGAAAGTATTCCTCCACGATGTAGTTATGACCTAATATTAAGTTCTGCTTTTTGAAGATACTATTTGTGCATATGTGAGTTTTTGATATCATGCAGAGTTCATTATATCTACAGGCATTCTTCACATTTGTCACCCAGCCTGACAGCAATGGAAAGCGAGTAAGGAAAAATTTTGGCAGTCTGTTTATATTTTGCGATTTTACCGTTGAAACATCTGATGTGTCTCAATTTGAATGAGCATTGTGTAGATGTTTGTGCTGTGCTTGGTTACATTCACAATTCAAATGATTTATTGTACTAAGTTTTTTATAAGCAGAAGGGATGAAGTCATAGGATTACAAAAATCATGATATTTAGTTTTACTTAGTTTGCCTGTTTATATATTATGTCATTTATTGGTCAGGGCTTGTAGTAAGGGGATAATCAAAATTGAAGCGAAGACATTTGGCTTTTAGCGGGCTGAAATGTGCACTTAATTGGAAAAAATCATTGAAAAACTTTCCTTTGTTTTACTGTTAGGGTAGACGTTTACTTTTTCTGTTCTTAGTGCAAAAAAAGATTTGATTATTATCAGCCAGCTAACTCACTTTCTAAGTCTTACTTTGCGAAAATTTTCTCGGTATCGCTATTAAGACAATTTTAGGGAAGACCTCGTAGCTAATTGTGCAGTACAGTCACTAAATGAAGCCTAAATACCTAAATAGCGACCTTCTGACACTGCAGGCAACTATCAAACCAGTTGACCCTCAAACTGAGGAAGAGCGATTGCAGTATCTGTTGGCCAGTGAACGAAAGAAAATGAGGTATTGTTTTGCCTTAGTGGTATCTTATCGTATGTCTTTAAAAGGGGAATATGCAGAGGTCCATTGTATTTTGCGGCAATACTTAATACTAATAAAAACATGAAAACATATACTTTGGGTCGTTCATATTCTGATATTGGATTGATGTATACAAATTTTGTTATTTACTGTTTCATTACTTGGATCCTATTTGAAATGAAATATCATTTTGAGTCGTTAGGGACCATTTCCTAGACAGTTAAAAATTTATTTTGAATTTATGCAATTTAGGGAGGGGAGATGATTATAACATTCGGGCACTTTTAATTGAACTTGCAGAAGACACATAGACCTTAAATTACATTAATCCCTAAAAATTCCGAACAGTAAAATTCTCTGATAAATCAACTGTCTGAGAATTGTATCGTCCGAATATTTCATTGGCAATATCCTATAAAGAAACTTTGAGAACAGGCTTTATATAGAGACCAAATTTTCTTCCCAAGATTAAAGTCCGAAATCAAACAGGGGATTAATGTAGTCTACACGCTCGCCATCTTAAAACTATGCAAATTAGATGTGAAATATAAAATTTGCCTTGTCAACATCGATTTTTGTATTGGTTTTTAAGTTCAGTAGTTTTTAAAGAATGAGTAAGGAGCAATGGTAATAGAGTTGTATAAATGGAGTGTCAAACTGATAAACTGAGATGGCCAAACTGCAGTAAGAAACCAAAATACCTAATAAATATTAAGTAAAATTTAATAAGGTAGATTTTTTTTGTACAGTGATTGATGTGATGATTTTATGGTAAAGAATTATCAACAATTTATCTAAAGTTATCTCACAGACCACACATAATTCGTTTTAAAGGCTCACTTCTGTTTTCATACAGGCTTGATTACAAAAACACACTTCAAGAAATGAAGCGAAACAATTTCGATGAATTGTGTAAGTAAAATGTTATCAAAAGTTCTTTCCTTCCTTGCACAGCGACAGGATCTCTGATTGGTCAAGTGCCCCTTAGAACATTGGTAGCATGTTGCTATCTTTACTGTATTGAAAGTCCACGAAAATGTTCTGTCTCGACGAAAATCTGAAAAGTTGTCCGGAATATTCTTCGACAAAGTTTATCCGTCGAAAAGCATCTGACGAAATTTTTTGTTGTTAATGTAGAATATAGATCTGTTTTTCCTTTTGCTGTTCAGTAGACAAAGAGACTATCCTACATACTTTTTGACTGTAAACGACAACGTCGATTATTAGGCTCGCTTGTTTTTTGTAGAGAATAGCAGACTTGAGTTCTGTAGTAACTGTATTTTACTTAAAAATCAGCATCAAGACTTAAAATGGAATGTTTTTTATCACGTCATCAATAAGAAATTTTTGTAAAATCTCACGCATGACGTGTATGATGTGAAAATGGAATGACATGCTCCTTAGTTTGGCACATTGCATGAATTTTCAACTTGTCCAATGATCTCGCCATTTGGGCGTAACTATAGGCATCTGTTATTGTCCGAGCAACTTTTAAATGACATGAACATGTATCACTTAAGATGGAGTGCTGCAACTTTTGAATGAAGTAATAAACACTGGTGGTACCTTAATTCCGGTCAACTACCTTATCCCTATACGACT
This sequence comes from Rhopilema esculentum, assembly GCF_013076305.1. The sequence continues at coordinate 5,919,481 of NW_027019365.1, read as the reverse complement.
TGCCCGATACGTTTTCTGCGTAGCTGGAAAGTGCAAATGCTAGCCACAAAGAAAAACTAAAAGCTGCTGATTCATCATTGCTCTTTTTAGAGTTTTGTAATTGTCATCTTAGTTAACATTTCTGTTTCCTAGCACATGCTGTAAATGAAAAAGGTTGAATAAATAGATAGCCTCTCTTTATTCATATTTTTGTATGATAATGAAATTCACATAGATCAAATCATCTTCAAAAGAAAGCATTTGGCTGCAATTCGTTGTTTTAATCGTTTCACATGTGATCAATAATTTAAACCCACTGTTGCTTTCTTGTTGCGACGCACTGTTGTGTTTGACGAGAATATCCTTTCAAGAAACTTAGTTGTGACTATGCATTATGGCGAAACATTTGTCATAGACTCCTTTACATTGAAGTTAACATAGAAATGGGATTATTGCTGTGTCTGTCATTGTAGCACCGTGTCATCATATGCATATTCCCAGTACTCTTGATGTTAGTTGCAGTTGAGTTATCCAAAACAGGTTTTTCTTCTGTTTCTACAAAGATGCTTTGTTTCCTTCAGAAGCTCTGTTGATTTTTGATAAAAAAAGAGGCTTGTAAACATTCTAGATCTACAAGTGCAACTTGTTAGTCTTAAGACATGACTTGGTAGGTCGTAGTGTGAAATAAATCTATATTTAGAGCTTGGTACCTGATCATGTCAACATCTCACCTTTGGAGGTATTTTTAAACCTAGCAAATTGGAGAATACACCGATGAAGGTTTCCCTTCTGCTCTTATTGCAAAATCATTTTCTTTAGCTCTTTCTGAATACAAAACTAGCGTATAACTTTGCTTGCTGTTTAAAAAGTCTTCGATGTCGTAAAGAACAAGACTGTTTAGTGCATTCTAAACGACTTAAAACCATTCATCCTATACACTAAATACAAATGCAACTTTATGTTTATCTCAAATCACTCCCCAAGCAGTGATTTTATTATTTTTGTTTGTGCGCTGTTAAAACAACATTAGAGCAACACGCCTGTTTCTGTATAATTAACTGAGTGAGTACAGACAGTTTAGGGTAGCAATAGCAGTGTGATGCGATTATTTGATGCCAGATGCAAATATTCCACGGCCTATCAGCTGTAAATAAGTTTCATATCCAAGTTTCAACTGTGCTTTTTCGCTGTTGTAATTGTGAGATTGTTCTGCTTCTAAATCATCCTCAAATCATCAATAGAGCAAGGTCAGCATGACCCGTCTTATTTCTTTTAGACTTTCTCGCATCACAAGGAAACAAGGATTCTGTTGTTTCACCCTCCTCCACAGTCTGCGAAAGTGTTGAAATTGTTCTTCCTCAACATGCAAATCACCACCAAACTACTTTTGGAGGTCAGGTAAGAAGCTTCTTGTCTAATGAATGGTGAGCAGAACTCTCTAAAGATTTGCTTTCAGTGATCTCAGAAACTAATTCTGAAATTAAAGGATTGTTTGAAATAGCAACCACTGTCCTCTTTTATTATTTTGTCAATAGAAAAGCGAGAAGTTTAAGTTCATTACTGCTTTGCTGAAATTTTTTATTGGACGGTGGTGTAAAGGTTTAAATCAAAGCAACTGCATGCCAGGCTTGAGTTGTCCAGGTTTAAGTTCTATGTCGCCCCTAGGAGAGAGGGGAATGAAATCCAAGCTTCAAAGGGTTATGACCCATGAAAATTTCATTTGTTTTACGATGTTATTCTTGAAATAACATTTTATCAAATGGCAACTAAAATAGCAAGTTTGCAGCTGTGGTATCCTTAGACCCTTGGGGGGGGGGGGGGTCACCTCTACAGCAAAACGTGCACCTGTTCAAATGGAAAGCAATTACACTACGTCAGATTTCGCTTAGAAAAACATTTTTGTGCATGGCAAAGAATATATCAATGTACTAATATGGTTTAGGCTCTGATTTGATTATTTTACAATACGCAATAAAAGGAGGCGCATCGTGCATAAGCCGCCCAAGGGCTCGTCGTTGCTCCCGGATTGGCCTGAAAGGGATGGATTGAAATTATCATTGTGTTGAAGTTATCATTGTGTGAGACTGATTAAAGGTTGCCAAAGAAAAAGTTAGCAAATGGACAAAAATGCTTTTCTTTCCGGGAAGCTAAACTGTGGAATAGCCTTCCTGCTGAGTCCAAGACGGCATCCTCCCTGGGTGGTTACAAAATCAATACAGGGTAGACTAGTTCCTTCTATATTGTATAATACCATGTAATTGTAAATAGGTTTTTAATATTATGGTTTTTTATTTTCTAGTATTTTACTTGTATATTGTAATTAGCTTTTATTGGAGGGCCCCTTGAAAAACAACTCCCGTTGAAGGGCAACCCTCCTTAAACAAATCAAATATTAAAATATATGAAATATGCGAATCTTTGAGGTAGTTAATGCTTTGAAATGAATAGTTCCTTGATTAAGGCCCCGTTTACACGACATCAGGACCAGATCGGATCCACAAGTATCCGGATACTTTTGGATCCGATCCCTAAAATGACAATGCGTTTAGACGGGATCCGATCCAGAACCATTTGCATTTACACGGGAACGGGCCCAGATGAAGTCAACAGGTTACGCGCATGCGCTTTTCGAAAAGTGGCGCTCATATGACGTTTGCAGAACTTCGTGCGTGATCAAAACATAGTTCAACCTGAACATGGAGAAAGGTAGCGCTAAAAAGGGTCAGTTTTCATGGACTGAAGAAGAAACTGCGCTACTTTTAAAAGTAGTATTGGACTACAAACTGCAAAGCTTGCAGGTGGACAGGATTGGGAAAATATGAGGACAAAGTACGACGACATATCGTCAAAATTTCAAAATAATTCTTCAACACAGTAGTCTGTCAACTTGATTTTCGGTTTTCTGGCGCCAAAAAGCTACGGACTACATATTCAAAATACCTTAAATTGAAAAATCTGTCTCACTTTCGACAAATAAAGTAGACGGATCCGATCTGGACCAGATCCATCTGTTTGCACGGGATCCGGTCCAGATCGGATCCATGCGGGATCACCTCTAAAAGCGATCCCAAAAGTGTTCGGATAGCGGATCGAAAAGTATACGGATCCACCAGTTCCCGTGTTAACGCAAGGCCTATCCGTAACCGATTCGGATCGGATCCACTCTCGTGTAAACGGGGTCCAAATCTTCTTATTGGTGCTAGAAATGTCTCTAGTTGATTCATTAATCTCCCTCCCTTGATCAGCTAAACCCAAAAGGGAATCCAAGCTCAAAACAAAATTGTCGCTTCTTTCCCTTAATGATTCCAGAGACCTGTGTTCCCATTTGAATCATAACAATCTCCCTTAAGTAAACATTCCAACGTTAGATTAAGGTGGTGAAAAAGATTTTTCTAATCAGCTCAGTCGCTAGACACATTTGTGAACATTGAGCACTTCATTATTGTATCTCTTTCCTTTTTATTTTATAACAACTAGCTGATGGCATGGATGGAAGCAAATGCAACGATTTCGGCAAGGTACGCTTACCCATGCGAATTTTGCATAAGACTCACAAATTGTATCCACACTTTTGTACATGAATTGTACACGGGGATGTATTGGCAAAGACGTAAGGGTTGTCTGACAACACTCTTTGCATATTTTTGACACGAAGCGTAATTTTGCTTATATTCTACTTAAATGAAAAGCTTGACTGCTGATACCTTCTCGATGCTTAACCATAACAAGCAGAAGTAATGAAAATATAACACAAGTCGTTATCTTATATCCTTACCAGTTTCCATCATTTTAATCAAATTCATTGGTCCTTTAAATAGAGTTAAATAGAATTGACCCTCTGTAAATTCAAGTACCTGGGCGTTTTAATCTTTAAACCTGTTCTTCTTAATCTCAATCTATTAAGGTACTCAATCTTTAATCTTTAAAGGTATCTGTGTTCTGCCCCAAGCGAGCATCTTCTCATCATACGCTCCCTTGGTAATTCTGTTTTTGATAAGCTCCCTACAATATTTTTCATTTGCAAACCCTTCAAACTTACTGATTTTGTGTCGCGCCGCTTACGGTATCGATGCTTGTCTTACTGTGATTCTAGTAGATTAAGCATGAAAAAATATATTCCTTATTTCTCTTTTATGATGTTTTTATAAAAAATGTGTAACATATTATGTAGCTTGCTATTGGCACCTGTTTTGTTGGTGTTGCATGTTTTTGCTAAACACAACGATGTTTGTTAAGAAAGTGGCTTGGAAGGGAAATAGCTAGGCAGGCTTCTGTCCTGCCTGCTCGAACCTGTTATGCTTCTATAGCACATACATAGCATAACAGTTGAAGATATGCTACCAATTTCAGTAGGTCAAAAGTGCTCAAATAAACAAACGTAGCTGCGAGCTTCGATTTCATTATCGCACTTGCTGAGATAATTTACTCAGGATTTTGATGTAGGTCTTTTTACAGTTTCCTATTTTAAAAGAAATTGCACCATTGACCTCCAAGAAAAACCCAATTCTTCTTCGATAATATTTACTGGAATTTTTACACTTCCACCTGCAATGCCAATCTAATTTGAATATATCGCTGTCAAATTGCCTGAATCTTCTCAGAGACGTTTACCAATTGTTTCATGTCTCGGCTTCACTGCACATCATTGGCTTAATGAGTATTTAAACCTTGCATTTCATTCGTAAGACGAAATCCAGCGTGGCTTTTACTCTCTAACAAACTTTTTTGCTGCGAAAAGTTTACGACCTCCTTTTGTTGAAATGGGTTTTGAATTTTAAGATAATGACGATTCTTTGTTTGTTTCCATGTTTTTGAAGAGATTTTTGTTCTTCTTCAAACTAAATGCTTTTTATCAAAGCTTTGTAAAGAACAATTTTTTGTTCATGTTTAGCTTAATCTAGCTATTTTTATTGTTGCTTTTGACTTAAAAACCTGTTGCAGCGACCCCTTATTACATCTCTTAGTTTACTGTTATGATTCAATGCTTGTCACTTGAGAAATTTTAAGCATGGCTCGCACTCAAATGTGTGTCTAGCAGAAAATTTTTAGTAGATCTTAACAAGAAATCAGGCCATTACCCTTTCCTTCTGCGCCCAAGTTACCCTTAACGCTACCTTTAGCCTTTGCCAAGCGCTTACACGTTACAACATTTGATCAAATAATTATGTGTTTTAGGCGACTTTGCCACATTCAACCTCTTCTTGTTGCCGTTGACGAAGTTTTCTTCAGAGCACCGTCGAAAGTTGGTGACCGGGTTGTTATAACTTCAATAGTAAATAATACCTTCTCTAAGAGGTAGTTAACTGTTTTTTTCTAGTACTTTTTTTCTTCGTTTTTCTGTTTACAGAGTCAATGAAACAATGTATTCAGTTAATTAGTTTTAGTTTAAAGAGAAGAATTTAAATGGCAGAAACAGTGAACACATCACGCATGAACCATGGCGAGAATTCAACACAGCATTGACATGAAAAGTCACATGTGAAGGATCACAAATTATCATCTAGTTAGTTAAACAACTGGTTTTTATGGAAAGTTTAGTTTGCCATCCTGTTCGTTCACGCTTTTTGTATTTTTGTAACTGCTTCTTAATTATGAAATTTGTGACATTTTCCAAACATTCTAGAAAATTGCTCATAAATATAGCAGAGGTTAGGGCGCAGTAAAGTTTTGTAAAGCTATTTTGTCATGGTCTGTATGGTGAGAGGTGGTTGCTACAAGTTTGTGTGAAAATGGAATAGAGTATTGATATTTCAATGATCTTATAACCTGTCTTCTTTCCTTTAACTGAAATCAACAAACTTGATCTAACCCCTTTCTTCTTAGCCTGTCCTTCCCTTTCCCGTGTAAGGGCTTTGCTATGCGCCCCAGGCCTCTCCCTTGCATTACCAAGTTGAAAGACCGAGGCAATGGTACATGGTACGCTCAGGGCCGTCGCGTGATGGATATGGCACCCCCTCCCTCGTGAAAAATTCCGTTCCGGACGTTCCGGAGTACGGACGAGGATTTTTCTGTCATCTAAAGGTGCTTAGTCGGCAAATTTTCAAACTTGTCGGCTAAAAAAAGATGGCTCACCCATTTTGTCGGCAAATGGGACGTGGAAATCTACCTTTGAGCAAATGTAGATGGAATTCAATTTCATGGCAAACGTATCTTCTCCTTAGCTGTATTCGTCAGCAAATGTTGAAATTGCAAATGACTATAAACAAATGTGAATAAAACTGCTTTTTTTCCAGCTTGGAAGTCGGTGTGCGTGTGGATGCTTATGCTGTTGGTGGGGCAACTCGTCATATTGAAAGTGCCTACTTTACGTTTATTGCTCCTGATGAAAAGGGAAACCCGTCCACCCTGCCGTCCCTTAGGCCAGCGAACGAGGTAAGTGTTTCAGATCATTTTCATAACTATCGTATTTTGCACTATTTTAAAACAAGGAAAGGTGTACTCTCGTTTGAAGGTGCCAGCATCGGTTTGAAATTAAAGGGCTTGAATTCGCCCTTTCCCCGTAGAGAAATGCATGGTTCGGTATTCATTATTTACTGATAACACCTGATGTTTTCTTGCGAATCGACTTTGGTAGCCTGAAAAAAAAATTTTGTCCCTTCCAAATCTGCTGTTAGCACATCCGATTATTGAACAGAGCATTGCCATTGTGATTTATTCAACTGTGGCCTAGCTGTTTCTTCTAGGCTTCAAACTTCTGATCTGAAAGGCTATTAGAAGACTGTACTTAAATGTTTTTAAAAAACTTTTGTCAATATAGGAAGGCAAAGTAAAAAAGTAGGCAATATACAAATGCAAACAACTGTTTCAAAATCCGTATGACATAAATATCGCGTCACTATGTGTACCTCAATGAGGTAAACCGAGGTTGTGATCCATCATGGCGGCAATGAATTTGTCACGTGACAGATAGGAATGTACGGTATGATGTTGCGTATGTTACTTGCTGTATATAGTCACATGATAAAGAATATCAGCTTTAGCCAACCTAGCGGCCAAACAATTCATGCATTGAACATAATTCCTTTCTACCAATCTGTTGGGAAGCGTTTAGGAATAAGCTTGCATATCCAGTTTTATTTCATAATGGCCCCTGCCTCTCTATGAAGATGTCTACCGGTATTTGATTACTGCTTTGTAAAATTGTATAAGAAAATTGCTGTAATATAAGATAGCTTTATTAACAAGTTAAACAACAAGCTTCTGATCAAGGCCTCAAATTCCACAGAAATTTGATATTAAAATTTATACTACAAAGGGTTCAGTATCATTTGTTTTTTTATTATTTAGCCTTTTTCTGCTGTCTTAAGAAAAGTCTGGCCGAAATTTTTTTCCACTTTCCTCTACTGATTCTTCGGGTAACTTTTCGCCAATTCTTACTCTCTATGCTGTAATATCCGCCACTTCTAATGTTCATATCATAAACCCTAAGAATTGCCTACAGTCCGATAAATTGTTTATTTTCTTGATGTCTACAAGAGTGACTTTTCCTCAAAAGAACAAAACCCAGGTTTTCAGAGTTTCAATTAATTTGCCTACATCTTGGCTTGTTGACAAGGTGTAGAGCAATTTTAGAGTTTTGGGTATATACACTGCTAGATATAAAATAATATATTTTGACCAAGTTAAATGTTTCTTGAATGATTTTTATTCACCTTGCCAAATCCCTAGTTCAGGTCAAGGTTTGTTAGAATCATTGCAAAAAGCAGCCAGATCACGTGGTTCGCACATTTTTGGGGATTGAAATATGCCACGTTTTCTGATTTTTTGAAGTTGCATCGATATTCATTTGTGAGTTGGTAACCTGGTTTATCGCATCCCCTAACCGTAACAGGCACTTTAATCGGAAAGTTTGTTTTTTTTAATTTAATGAATGGTTGAAAATTTTGAATGTTTCAAGACTGCCTTACCAGTTTATGGTTTTTTTATTTTGAAAATGTTATCATTGTTACTTAAAATTAAAGGGCAACTGTTTCTAACAGAGTCAGTAGTAATAAATGTTAGAAAAAATTATTTCTTTGAATGTATTGAATATACTGTTCTTTTTTCTCGATGCCGAATAGGCAGAGTAGTGGAGTAACGCAGTTTAGAGAGCCTAAGTTCAATAACCAAGGGGCCCCAAGATATCCATTGTTTTAAGACTACTTTCAAGTTCACCTTCCTTTTCAAAAGTTCTTTAACTGAAGCATAGTCAATAGCTAACAACTCAGCTTTGTCCTACTTAATCACAAACATTATCATTTATACATCTTGTTGTTGTGTTTGACATGCTGTAAACCTTGGGTGGGATCCTTTTACAATCCGTAAGCAAGGGCCCATCACAGTTTTCGCAAGGGAACCGTTCAAATCTACTCACCAAGGCGTAGTTTATAATCACGTTAAATTCCTCTGTCATACTCGGGGCAATGGCTTTGGAAATGATTTTCATTCGAAAATTCGATTTCAACATCTTATAGATTTTTTGTATTTGAATTTTCATAGCTTGCAATTTCCTTGCTACGCTTTCCCACCATAAGAGTGAAGCATTCAATGCGCTTAGTAAATTGAAGAGTATCAAGATATCAAATATGGTGCTGTTTGAAAACTGAATATTGCGAAGCTCGGAAATTGGTTAACAGCCATCCGACCATATATAAGCCAGTTGGTCAGACATCATGGTCAACATCAGTGCTTCGTCTGGGTCAAGTTTTTGTTTGCAGGGGTTTCTCCCAAAGAAGAGCACATTTAGCTCGATCCCCTTTGAATCTTTTGATGCGACCGTTCGCGGATCATGTTGGCGTCTTGCAAAGTCTGACGCAGCGGAAGGTATTACACGCCGAGTTCATACTAATTGCCTTGTTTGTCTCTAAATTCATGATCTTGTTTGTCGCTCTTAATTCTATCATCAATTTTGTCAAATCTTTTTAGTAATTAAGCGCCATTTCTTGGGTATTAGCATTGTCTTGGGGCAGGTAACATGCTAAAGAAGCAAGGAATTATACCTAATGGTATTCTATTCAGTTTGCCCGCTTAGATCGGATGAGTATAAAACTAGACAATAAGATAAGCGTTAAGTCTTTTTTAGAAGCGTTTGGTCACAAAAACAGAACTACTCACATTATCTACACACATTCCGTTTTAGGAGGATAAATTATCTTTTATTAAACGCTTCAGTTAAAAAGAGTTTCTTGCTGTATTTTCAGCAGCAAAAACTAGATAGATATCAGGGAGCCTAAAAATATCTTGCTCGTCATTGTCTTATCCCAGCTCTCTTCTTTGTCTACTATAACTACACTGGAAAATTTGAATTTCTTTTTGAGAACATCTTAATCAGTTTTCTTTTTTCACAACGCAAAACTGCAAACATTCGTTTTAATTATCTCAAAAAATTTAGGAAATGAACCCTCCAGCAGTGTAGCCAAGACCAACCTGTTAGTTGCTTCCTTAGTGACGCTGTCATTCTTTGCTTCTTGCTCGAATGCAATACAGTGCTAATAAGAAAATATTTTCTTTTTGAGAAGATAGAAATTGCAATTTTACGAGCTAATGCTGGATAGCTAAACAGCTCCTTTTGCAGCTTCTTACATTGACAGAAAACATTTTTTTAACACAAAACACGCTTATATGAAGTATCACGAATTATAACTACGTAACATATACATTGGCAAATTGAAAACATTCAAAAGTGACTTGATCACCGAAAAACAGATTAACCATGATATCCAGAGCGTTAATGAATAAAAATGTGATGTATTCTTTGCAGGGCTTATGTTTTTACTATGTTACTTACGTCATTCCGCAACACACCTGTCCGGTTGCAGCCAAATGCTTTTCTTCTTGATAAATCTGATTTGTTTTTGTTTTTAATGTTATTTTGTTTTGATTTTTCTTGGACGTAATATATGCTTGGCTCCACATAGCAACTTTCCCTTCTCTGGTCTTAGATTCAAGATATCTAAGTTCTTGAAAAACCCTATCCAGCTAGTAAAGTGGTCTAGCATCTGGTATTCGAAGAAAACAAAATAACAGATCCTCTTAGACAAGTTAAAATACGATAGAAGTTAGTAACTCTGTCACAACCATGACCAATATTTGTGCAAAAAATAATGAGCAAAATGTGCAAAAAGTGTGTCTCAATTTGGTGAAAAACTACAGCATATCGATTGAACGATTATTAGATGACAAATGAAAGTATTGGCGTGATTCCTTAAGTGGGTGTAGTGAAATACCCTGAGCCCGGCGTTATCCAAGGATGTCTGTGTATTTTCCATATATTTTGATCGATTTTAAAATGAATTATTTTCATAAATACTTTCTTAAAACAGCTTGAAAAAAACAAACATTTAAAGACACACTCAAGCTTTCTGTCTTACAGTCTCCAGAGTGTGAAACTTTCTGCAGCGGTAAGAAAGAAACCGTATTCACAATTCCACATTTTGTTTTTTTATAAAAAAGTGTGTTCCAGTAAAGCGTTCTTGGTCATTTCACTTCTAGTAAGGGGGGGGGGGGGGGGGGGGATTCTGTACTCTATATATTCTGTAATCATCTATCCATAATTCTTATTCAAAACAACGCCATCTTCCTACTCAGGTTGATGACCTCATCATTAAGGTCACTTCATGTAAATTATTTATATTTAATTTGTCTTAATTAGAGATCCCCAGTTAACTCAGACCCCGTTTACACTAGAGTGTTTTATCCGGATAAATTTTCATCCGGATAAAAATTTATGCGGATAGGCTCTCCGTCTACACGAGCGAATTTTATCCGTGTAGATATTTATCCGCTTTGCCGTACAAATATTTATCCTGCTACGAAAGCGAATAAATTTTTGTCCGGATAGAAAATTATCCGGCAAAGGGGAGTGTAAACAGTTTTATCCGGATAAATTTTTATACGCATATACAGTGAGGTTATTCTGTTTCATATTGAGACCATTTAAATATGATAAAGAAACGGCGCAGGAGAAAAAATTGGCGCACTTTTGTTAATATTCCATGTCATTTTCGCTGTTTCCTGAACTATCATGGATGAAAGTTCACTTCAAAACATCACACTATCTCTGTGTGCATCTTGAAGCTCTGTAGCTGCTGCAGCAAGGCTAAACGCTCTGCTAGCTGTTCTATCTGAGAGATCCTATAGAGTTAGCCAACGCAACTTGGAATCAATAGTTGACGATAGCAATTCACGGCTACAAAGAATAAGTCGTATCGTATTCTCAAAGCTTCAAGAAGAAATCGACGACCTCGCTGGTTCTGGGAAAGACCTTGGAGCAGCAAAGCAGTTTCCTAATCTGTCCATGTGAAGTTCTTATCAGCCTTCTTGCTACTTCCTGTCGATGTATTCTCCGATTTCTTTGGTATTGTCGACTTTATGACAGAAATATGAACGTGTTCACTCTGACATCAATGAAAATTATTTTCGCACGTTCTTAAATCAAGGGTTGTGCGCATGCCCAATTAAAAAACTCACCATTTAGTTTCACCGTGTAAACGGAGGGGCTAAACGAATAAAATTTTATCCGGTACAACGTAAACGGATAAAAATTTATCCGGATAAAAATTTATCCGGATAAAACACTCTAGTGTAAACGGGGTCTCATATTTCCTCTACGAGGCGTGAAGATCTTACAGTGATGTTTGAAAGACCTTGTGAGCACATCACGTCTCAATCGTGGTGGGTCCTAGTTGGGTGTGCCCGCTTCAAGCAAAGAGCTGGTTTGTTTATAGTTTCCTCTTCATAACGAGTATATTGGAGTTGCATTCCCCTAAATGACACTTGCACAACATTGTTTATCAAATTCTATTTATTCAGATTGCTTAAAGACTAATTTATTTGCCAATCTAGATGTAATCATCAATTTCTAAAGTCGATCTTTAGGAAGCAATTTTAATATACGTTCTGCCATATTATTTGTATCGTACTGAATAGGAAAAGAAACGTGATATCGCACTCCCATAGCGTTGTCATTTTATCAGATTGTCTATAAAAATTCAAGGAAACACTAATCACGGAAATCTTCCCAGTAAGCAGAAGTTCTATTTGGAAGGTTTACTCTAACGCAGCTTTGGATAGCTTACTTCTATGTGGCAGCAGTTCTTCTTGACTGGGAACCTTTTTTGTTTATTTCTAGGTGTTTTATCTTGTATGATGATATGATGTCATTTCTAACTTGGTTAGCTTGGTGTTTTATTACCCTCAAGCTAGTTTTATCTCTTTTTATAGTTATTGATATCTTCTTTGAACCAGACTGTTTATAAAAAATAAGAAGAAATAAGCAAGTATTTTCTAAAAGGTGCATTTTCCGGCGTTCTAAAGGGCGTGGCCTCAAAAATTTTGGGCACACCCATTTCAGCCTCTCCACATTTAGACTTGTGTGCGGTCCCTGGCTCTACCTTCCTCGAAGAGGAAGGCACAGTTTTGGCTGGATGTGGTATTCCGACTTTTTTGTCTTAAGACATGGTGTACTGGTACACTTTATACCTAAAAATTTTAAACGGTAACGTGGACGCCAGTGATTTCTACAAAGGTCACTTTTCCACTTATAAAGCTTCGTACGTATCAGCTGTACCTTAAAAGCCATCAGCCTATATTTAATATTCTCGCACTGAAAGGAGATTGTACTTCTTCTTAGTAGAGCTTGTAACCTGTTTGACAGATGACTGATAAAGGTTTCTAATCTAAGGTTTTTAGGTGAATCGTTATTTTCTGAAAAAGTATCGTGTCTATAATTTTGTAAGCCATAACTATTTTTCCTTTTCCATTTTGTGAATTATTTCAGCAATTTACTTCGTTTACACAAATGATTTCCAAAAATCTGATGATCTCGACGGGTGAAAAAAATTTTCTTGATCTCCATTGAAATATCCAGAAACAACTGCTTAATGCCCACGTCAATTGTTTACACCGCTCTACATACAAATAAAATCAACATTGATAATGATCCAAGATATTGAATTTTATATCTCTTATCAGTTTGAAGTCGGATCATCGGTGAAAGCATTGCTGCTACTTCTTGATTTAACTCTTTCGCCGCGATAGTAAATTGTGTTGCTTTCTTTTTCAAGGTCAGTTGCGGCAGATTGAAAAGCAGTGTATGTAGATAACACCCTATGTGACACTTAGATAACACCCTATACAAATCATAACCATTTAGACCCCTAATAACCTTAGAACGCACAGTGTTGAAGAAGTTGCAAATTTCATTTCATTGGCTGTGTCCAGGGCGAGGGTACTGGACAACCTTTGTGTATGGAGATGTGCCCACACTACTGCGAATTGTCGTGGTCGTTGTAAACGGAATAGGATGTATACAACTCTCTTTGAAATTCAAATTTTATTCAAAGAAGTTTTCCTGCCCGTTTCATGGGTTTCATCTAAACTAGGAAACGCGAAAAACAAATTGAAGAAAGTGATCACGCGAGAAGTGCAATGATTGTTTCGAGAAGAAGATAGCGAGTTGCATTCTAGCCCATCTATTATTGTGTATGAAACAGATCACAAACGTTTGATAACGTACCTAAGGAGATATAAAGGATCTGATCGTATTTTCTTGACTCAAAAGGTGTGAAAAGTAGTGGTACGGCGAATTTTGTGTTACTTCTGTGAATTTTGTGTTAACAAAACTGTCAGATATGAAGAATTTTTAAAAAGTTTGTCACGCGGAAAATTATTTTATCCTTATGTTTCCACGAGAACCTTTTAAAAAGTTTTAATCGAAAGTCGACAATATATTGCGGCACATACTTGTGCCCAATAGAAGTTTCTACATAAAACGTATTTTTATCAGAGAAGAAAATTTGCAACAATTTTAAAGGCCTATTTGTGGTTTTTTGTTTCTTATTATTTTTGTTTTATTTTCGATTTTTGTGGTTTCATGATCACTGTTGACGATATTTGGGCTCTGTTTTCCATTACTATATTTTTGCATGTATCTGTTTCGGATCATTCCATTTCCATATTTTCTTTGAACCGTCCCACTACATCAGCCCACCCCGTTTTCGTTAAACGAAAACTAAGGTGTTACCTTTTACTTCCTTTCCGTCCGTTTTTACATCATTCGTTCAGACTCTCTTTGAAACTGAGGTCCAGCTATGGAGTCAACATCCTGATCCCAAATAAAGACTGGATCGAGCTTATCCAGTCCAGCGTTGATTCCACATTGCAGCGTCCGCAGCGTCCTAGCCTGTGTTCCAGACCCCTAACTTGAAAGTAGAGGTCTACTTTTAAGTTAGGGGTCTGGAGCACAGGCTACAACGTCCATTTTAAGACCTCGCCATGTTGCTTGGGACTAGAAAGCAATCATGTTGGTCTTAGTTTAACTTTATTTTTCATAGCAAAATTCAAAATGACCGTTGAAACAAGAACTTGCAGCATTCGTAACTGACTTTAAAAATTTTTGCCCTGGGGGTAATGGGGGGACACATCCCCCCAGTTCTCGGCAGGATTCGTCTAAATCCGATGTGAAAATGTTGGGGGAGGGAAAATATTTGGGCAACGTACTTTTTTTGATGTCATACTTTGATTTTTAAGCTGCCTTTACATTGCCAGCAGTTAGTTATGGGCGTTCCTTTCAGGTAAAATTGGATTTTGTTGTTTGTAAAAAGGCGTTTTCTAGTGCTAAAAGTCGGGACCTAATTTTTTTTGTTCTGTTCCCCCTCCCCCCAGAGCGTAGTGGCTGGCGCCGCCATGGGCCATGGCAGCCACTTTAGGCGCGAGAGATCACTTTCTCGTGCTGATGTAAGAGAACAATAGGATGTTCGATCCAGTCTTTTTTATAGATCAGTGGTCAATACCTCTATATCTAAATTATTATATCTATATTTGTATAATGGCTTTGCAAAGTTTTTAGTTGCTCAGTGGCAAATAGAGCAGCTGTGGAACACCACACCACCCCCCCCCCCCATAGGCATCACTGCAGACCTACAAATCAACGATATACAGCCTGTTTCTCTAAAAATTTCTCTTGCGTTGAATCCCATAACAAGCTTTGGGATAGACAGTACGCCTCGCTTTATGTTCTTATCAATTGGGTACAATGCGTTGTTTCGCATAAGCTAATGTTTCCTTCCGTATTCGCTAGCTTGAGAAATTAGCGACTGATCCTGAATAACACCTTACGTTAACAATGTGCTAAATCTTATCAAGGCTTTAAAACGAAAACAAACAGTTTTATCCTTATCCTTTTTGTACCATCTTTTATTCTCCGGGACCCAATCCGTCTGGATAATTACCCTCAACCTTTATTCTCTAAATAGTTTTTCAAATACAAACCTACCCGTGTTTAGTTGTTTTTTAAGCTTTTGGGAAACACATTGGTCTATCTGCTCATCCTTATTATGTTCTGTGCGCCTTTGGGTCAGCTTGTTAATTCATCACTTATACTTTCCCATGATCTGTGATGACCAATACTGAAGGCGATTGCCTCTTTGTTTGGGCTTTACCCGATTTCTAATTTCAACCACGTTCCATAGAACATATTTCTTGAAGCAGATAGCTCCAGGCCCCTAGTTGAGAGGGGCCCTAAAAAGTTATAGCAAAGTTTCTGAAAATAACAGCAGCGAAAACAATCACAGTTTTAATGACGTCATCTCGGTCACAGGGAATCTCTCGGTGGCCCTGCTTCTGTCAGACACGTCCTACAAAAGGTGGAAGTTTTTGTCCTGTAAGCCATAATTTTGATAAAAGGTAACAGTTGAAGAGTCCTAAAGAATATACTTTCCGATTCTCTGTGATACTGATAACGATATTTGACCCCCTGCCCCTATTCTTTTCTTTTTTGTATTACAAAAGTGCTACGAGATTGTGTAAATGTAAACCTGAGGCAAATAGTGCGCCATATTATCACTTTTTATATTTTGTCGAATCCCGATTTTGAATGCCACAAGTGCTCTGCAACATTACAAGAGACTTTTACATACACAAGGAATTTCCTGCTTAAATCTCATTACTCCTGTTTTGTTTTTTTTTTTCATTATTATTATATGGCATAAATGAGCATATCCACTATAGGTGTGGCTCTTCAGCTCTAAAGATTGAATCTATTTTACAACGTAAAGCAATGACTTGAAACAAAAGGAATATTACAAAGTCAAATTCAGTAAGTTTGAGGGTTTTCATTGGTTTCAGTGTGCCAATTAACATTTAAAATATTATCGTGCCGAAAAATATTTGTGCCAAAGAGGATCAAATAAAAATTAAAAGGAAAACAGTCAAATAAACCATTTTTTGATTTTTTATTTATGCCACCACCAAGTTTGCCGTGTAAACACCAAAAATGCCGAATATGCCTAGTAAAGAACGGTTTCATAAACCGTTCCCCCATCACGCCACCCCTACCACCCAGAGGAACAACCCCTGCCTACATCCCTTTGCCGAACCAAGTTATTGATGCTACACACAGATTGCTATGCATCGCCTGTTTGGGAACTTGCATTTCTCTTCCGTGATTTCGTGACATACTAGGTTAAACCATTTGTTATAATATCAGTGCCATCCTCCTAATTCCCTTAATCTTCAACTTGCTTCAATCCTAAAGCGTCGGTTTCACTCATTGACTTGCGTCACATGATCTTCTGATAACGCGAAAGGGAAATTTTGCGAAGTTATCAAGCTACAGTACTGTTCTCTTTGCATCTTGTTGCGCTGCGGATGGATTTAATACTGTGTTTCTCGCTGCTAGTCAAGCTGAAACACACACTTTTCGTTACTTAATTATTAAATAGATTTGGTACTGAGAAATTATCTTTGTTGCTTAAATTTTCAGAAAATCATTTATAGGGGTTATTGAGATTTGATTTTGCAGTGCCTGCTACTAGCAAGATACGTGATTATATTAAAGGCATGTGACACAGGATCAGATGATTTATTGAAATGTGTCATCTGATCCTAGCTTCAAGGTTCTTTGGTATAGAGTCATTTATGAAGGTTTTCTTCCTCATAATATGACCGGAAGGCAAACATAAAAAATCTTAAAAAGCAACTAATCTGATGCATTGGTTAATGAGTGAGAATCGTATGAGACCAGCATCAGCGCATCATAATTCTTCTTCCTTGTCGAATTTACTAATTATTTGGATTTTGGATGATGTGCTGAAACCTATCTTCACATGGTTGGGGTAAAGCTATGCCAGCCTGTTCGTTCTTCTTCAGCCATGGAACACTACAAACCTCGTGACAACCGTGACAAATAACCCTGTTTGATTATCAAGTAAATCACACTATTGAAATAAAGCAACAATTGAAACACTTTCAGTCGCAAGCAAATCAAGACGCATCCGTTATCATTGTGAATATTTCAATAAACATAATTTCAGTTAACGATACAGCGTGGTTGTGATTTCAGATTTCGAAATACTCCCAGCTGTCATGCTATCAAATTAGTGTATCAAGAAACAGTGCAGTTTGAGTATTGACAAAAATTGTTCTTGCAAGTTCCTTTTAACCGTGGGTTGATGGCCATTACTAAAGAAATAGACCAATTCAAATAGAAAGTCATTTTTGCCTTTTTTTTAATTTGGTCAAGTTCTAAACTTAGGAAACAGCAGGCTTCAAATTGTTGCTTTTATATCACTTAATGCAAATCTTTTTGACATGTCAACTTCTTTCAGCTGAAGCTGCGAACTTGTTGGCGTAAAATCAAAAACAAACACAAACTGTTGTTGTTTCAAACACAAATCCTGTATTTAGCAAGACAAACAAATTAGCTGCTTGCGAATAATCAGTCTGTTTTCAAAATCTGAATAAAATTGTGTTTGTTCGCTGTAGTTGGTTTCATATTCGTGTTATTGGCAGTGTTCTATTGCCCAGTTTTTACCACAACCTACTTGCATAGGCAGGGGTTTGTGAGCATCCCTGTTGCAACTGGTCAATTTGTTTTTTTAATGTTGAATAACCATTGAATTATTGATGTTGTGCGATTGCTTTGTTTTGTGAAGCTTCTTGCAAACACGTTTAATTAATAATCAGACGAGGTAATAAGGCTCTTAACACCTTCATGAACTAATGAATGGCATCATGTGAAACTTATTTGGTATTGATTCGCACCAATAGACGCACACGGAAGATTTTTTTTCCCACCCATGAAATACTGGTTAGGTTTAATTTTTCCCATAACTAATCCAAAAATTCCATAGCATTATCACGAAGAGTAAAATATCATGTCTCTTTAGAAACCAAGACTCCAGACCAGTTTTAACAATTCAATCAAAGCAAACTATTTTTCTTAATAACTGGCTGGTGACTGGCCCATTTCGATATACAACTGGGAATATATATCTCCATGCTTAGAGTTTTCCATCTATATTCTCACGTTGAATCTCTGAACAGTGTCAGAAGAAAAGCCTTAGTATGTTTCAATTGTTTGCTTTTTTCAAAGCCATTTTCAAACTATTTTCAGTAATAGTCGAGATATTGATGGAAGGCTAAAGGACAGCAGAATCAAACTATTGTTTCTCTAATTTACCAAATATAGGCAACGATTGGTTAGAAAAATTCTTACAGACAACGTCTGGCTTGCAATGTCACATGATCGATTTCGTTCACTGGAAAAGGCATGCTAAAAACGAATTATGAATATTCTAAATGGCATAGTTTCCTCCTATCGAAGTGATGTACATTAATGATAAGATTTTTAGAAGAGGCCTTAGGTCAGTTAATCCTTTCACCCTGCTTCTGTACATCATTTGAATGCTTAGCTTGATACTATATTGATGACTTTTTGTGTACTCAACCACTTGAATGTTGCAAAAAAACAATTCTTTTTTAAAAAAGATATCAGGTCTTACGTTCAATGCTCATTTTCGGATAGCTTTTGTTTCTTCAAATGGGATCCTGAATACCCCTAGCTAACTGCCTACAGAAACTTAGTATGAAGGCATGGCAATGTACAGCTTGGCACAAGTTGCCAAAGCGTTCTCACGTATTACCAAGTCGCTGTGCACTTTCTGCTTGACATGCCCACAACCCACAAAATGGCAAATTCGTAGATAGATGCTGAGTTTTTGAATAGCTATGAGACACTTTGGTCTTTAAACCAATCATTAAATGCAACGAAAGCCAACGGTCTGATTTTGTTTTCACTCAAACTGTATTTTCATTTCATTTTTATTTTGTAACGCGATTTACCCCTGAGTGCAATTCAGTTGCTTTCACATTGTCCGAGTAAAAAAGAATATGAAACATCCTGCAAGCAAATGTCAACGTAGAAGAGCAACTTTGGCAGAGTAGGTATGATTAAAACAGACCAGACAAATCTCGTATTTTAACTGACTAAAGTGACCAGTTGTGAAAAACTTTAAAAAATCATGGGTGAAGTTGTATAACAGAGCTCAAACATAAAGGAAGCTCTGTTATTTTAAATTATGCATTAGCATCAGTCAAGGGTAGTGTTGATTAAACAAGAGGAGAAATAAGTTAGCTTTGGAAGATACTTTACAATCGTACACAAAATTTTCATCCTTATGGACAATTTGATGAAAAGATCATTCGTCAAGACAGATCTGTACATTTTTAAAACTAGACCAAAAATATTTGATGCAAGGTAATCTTCACAAATATGCAAGGATTTTCAGTCACCTTCTCCATCATGCTTGAAGTATCCTCGTTGATGGGATATTAAAAGGTTCTTTCATCATGAACATCAAACATATTCTACTTTTAATCATTTATTTATATAGTTCTGCATATATCTAGACACGTTAAATTTCCCTTATAATTTTGTTTTACGGCCCACAGCGTTTTCAGCACTGACAACTATATTTTTAGGCGGAGACATTTAGGCGAAGTCCTGTTCCATTGCACTATGTAAGTGGCGGAAAAGCCAAAATGAATCGGAGAATAAAAAGTCTTGAAGTATGATAAGAATCAATGGTACAAAAGTTAGGATGGAGCGTTTTAAAGAATAAATGCCGAAATGCAGGTTTAGAATCTACGAAACGTTTTTTTACTGCAAATCTTTAGGCTCAATACACGAATCCTCGTTGCGAGTGTTCCAAACGAGACACACATCAGCAATGTTATTTTGCTATATTGCAATGAACAACAACAAATTGTGTTTGATGTCTCGATTATTCGTCCTTGAAATCCAGTCTCATCTCGCGAAATCCATTACTATGGCTCCAAACAAAATCTTACCGTTAATGACATCTGAGCTCTTTTATAAAGGTTTTTTCCCAAGCTTGTTTCTTGAGTCACATCTCTCACAAACAGACTCAAGCCTACAGTTTACGGCTTTATGAAAGACACTGATTACATTGGAGAGAATTAGTTGTCGCTTTTCTATGCGAAACTATTTTTGATACCACATTAAACATATAAACATAGATCTTTATTGAATCTCCACAACTTTTTGAGCTGTAAATGGTTTAGTTGCTCGTTGCGGCGTGTAAAACTGCAGTTAAACCCAGTTAGGACCATGTTTTGATTAAAACTGTGTTTTCCTTTTAGTATAATGTGGCAAGAATGTTCATTTTACGGTATTTAAAATCGCCAGCGCAATATTGAATCGTGTTCAGGGACTCGTTCCATTAACAGGCTAACTTTGTTTAAAGACTAGATAATTTCATAGCTGCTTGTTGTCAATCTTTCGTGTTAATGTTGCATATTTTAAATTTCGATTGCATTTAAAATAGTTTTAATTTACTATTGCGTTGAAACTAAATTCAAAAAGTATTTAAAATGGAAGTTTGATAACGATAACAATATTTAAAGAATAAATAAACTATGAAGTAGACAATAAAATTCGGAAAAGATTCAAAATTCAACGATTATTTTTTGTGTTACTATGCATTCTACAAATCTTCACCATTGCACCTTTTTGCTTGATTTAAGTTATGAAAAGCCAACTTGAGGTTCGTCTTTGTTGGTGCTGAAGGACATTTTATACCCTTGAGTTTAGATAGCAATAATGAAAACAAAATAGAAATAAAATGCGTAGAAGCCTTACTGCCTGAGCTACTGGTCAATCTTTACCACCGTACGAAGCGGACGGTATATTGCAACAAAGGTGTGCGTTTTGATATACACTGACTGAAGTATCTAAGAAATTTGAAATGCCTGCAGATGCCGATACTTGAGTGAATTATCGACATCGCCCTAACAAAAAACACTTTGTTTCGAGCTGTTTCTTTTTACTTGATGTTTAGGAGGTAAACTTTTGATGTATTATGTTGGCGAGAAACGAGTTCCCCTTAAATCGTTAGTTTTTCCGATACATTGAAAGGCGATTCCTTACTCTTGATACTAAAACTTAGCTAATTTAGTAGACCTGATATGTATTTGGAAGCCCGAGAACAAGAATTCTAAACAATTAATCTTAGAAGTTTTCCGATACTGTCGCCTATTGAAAAGACATTCTTTGCAACTGATATTGAAATATAGCCCAATTTGAAATATAATTCTTCCGAAATAAGCGGTAGCCTGATGTTTAAGCCCGCAGTAATGTTTTTCCGTCCGGATCCATTTATCGTTTTGATTCCAGACGCGCTAATACCTTCTCTTTGGTTTCGTATATATTTGTTCAGAATTGTGCGAGTAACATGTCACCCTCTCAATAGATAACGATATTTGTACATCCGTACAACGTGTGTTATAGTGTTTGTACAGGCACAAACCGATCCGACTTTGGATCCGTATAAACATTTCTTTGACGCCAGTTACAATTTCTTTTCAGTTTAAAGGTTGACGGATTAGACCCCTAGACAAAATACTTGCCTTTCTCTTGCCAAAACGCGAATGATTTGAAAATGGATTTGTTGCAAATTTTGAAAAGTAAAAGGCGGGGTTTCTGCTTAAAGTATGCTTCAACTGTCAATGTTTGAGAATCTTTGGGCTACCGTATCTACTGGACCAGATGCCCGACATGTTTGATGCGATGCGGCAAAACTTTACGCCAAACTTGTTCAATTGGTCACATAATAGCAACTTCGACACTTTCTAAGCCAGCACTTCAGTCAAGCTGCAGTTTGTTTTAGACAAACGTATTGTCATAACACGTCTTTAGAAACTCGTTTCCCAATTTTTGTACAAATTAACCAAATTTTCTTTAACGAAGCGGACTTTCTGGCAGTTAAAGCCGACAGCTAATTATTTTGCCTTTAACCTGAATAAGTATTCAAAATTCCCTATCTTAATTGAAAAATTAATTAAACCCAGATGCTTCGCTTTTTATTGATTGGATGAATTTACGTTTTGATATTTAAACGCTGTGGCAATGCATGAATATATATTTTAATATCTCAACGCAAACAATATCACCAGTCAATGAAAATATTTTGAAATTGTGAATGCTGTTAATGTAATTATGACTGATGCCTGACTGCTGAGTAATTGCCAATTTTCTTCTATTGCGCAAATATTTCAAATATCTTTTGAAAACAATATCATCTTAATAAAGTTCTTAAAAGGCGATTTATGACTCCTCTTCAGATTAAAGAACGATTAATGGAAATAATGACAAATTTAATGTTTGTTGTTAAAAATTCACAATTCACCAACACCAACTACATAAATTCATTTTTAAGTACATAAACATCTTAAATACAGGATTTAAAACAACTAAATTAAATTGAAGTGTAGATTTGTCACCTGTATGGTCTGTCGAGGACATCATGTTTCATGTTGTGTCTCATCAGACCAACCTGAATATATATTACTAAAGTTCTCCAGAGTCTTCGCTCAATATGATTTTCAGATGAAACTCTCTTGGAAATTTCCCTTCGGGAACAAGTTAAGATATGAAAGATATTTCTTTCATTTATTAAGTCACAATACCCTATGCCCTTGTACAGCAATAAAGATGACAGGAGCAGACGGGCTGTTGTGGCTCCCGTACCGAATATGGATGATAAGTGTTCTCGCTATAGGGTTTATGCTCCAACCAACTTGTTCCCAAGGGACAATAAATTCCTGGTATTCGGTGAGCCTCCGATTTGACTGTTCTTGATTTGTAGCTATTGAATGCCGAATGCCGATCATAATGCTCTCTTCTTTCAGGGGATAGCAGGCTTTCCACACTGAAAGACCGTTCGTCAGTAGGTACACGGTGAGTGGTAGGGTAAATGAAGGGGTTCAAAAAATGCGAATAATGCAGTCTGTCTGCTCCCAAACCGATACCCAAGTCTCTGTTTCGCGGCCTATGACTTGCCCTTCGTTTCCTAAAGTCCCCTTTACTGAAGTTCTTTAGGTATCGTGGATGTATGCCCCAGTAATTGCCTCGTCCATTTCTCGCACGCCCAGCTTTGACGAAGCACTCACTCAGCGACAGGTTATGCCGAACACAATTTCTCCATCCTTGACCCTTCTTTAGAAATTCTGGAAAATGTTCAGCGATGTACTCATATATGCTGCCAAGTGGAAGTTTTTTATCGGGCGAGCTTAGGATCGCCTGGGCTATGATAGCTGTGTATGACGGTGATTGTTTGTCTGTACTCGGCTCCCCTTGAGTGTCCTGCTTGGCTTTTTCACTCTCAATTTTATTCGCCTCTTCTCCTTCGATATCCACCTCGATATCATCTTCTGTCTGGTCGATTTTTTCATCGTTCTTATTGATCTCGACCTCGCTGCCGCTGTCCTCGTCTCTTTCGTTACTCTCAACTCTGCCAAGAATATTCTCTATCGACAACGGCAAAAATTTCGATGAGTTGTTCTTCGAAGGAGTCTGTCGTACGTAGCTTGTCATATATTTATGACCTAGAGAGTCCTCTCTCTTACTATACATTGGGTTTATCATTGCGTCCGTTATTTATTCGCCTGATAAGATAATTGCTTCTCACTTTCAATAAACTATGCCAAATGCCGAGATACGGTGATTTCAATTCTCAAAGATGTATATCCACTAGTTGACCCAGACTCTTGTGTAAGATAAACTTCGGACATAACTCGATGGCAGTATAATGTTTTGCGTAGAGCGATACAGCTGTTCTCTTGTATTTCGCGGTGTATATTGATGTATATAGACTTCTCACGCGCAATAATAACACACGATCTGTAGGGGGTCCGCTCTAGTTTACCAATCAAACCGAAGCAAATTGTTTTCCCAACTTGTGTATTGCGTTTGGCGTATCATTGATGGAATCCCGCTAGCTAGCTTTGTATTCGAACGTAATAAAGAAGCTCCGCCTGTAGTTTAGCGCAAAGTAAGCGAATTTCTAAAGTCCAACAATAAATTTGACCATTTTATTTTCCGTAAGAATAATGGTTTATTGCGGTTTTCGTCAGTTGCTATTGGATGCCAAAATAGCTTGAGCCCTGAGCTTCCTTCCCGTTAAGCTATGCTTCAAAACCTCTCACAATTTTTTTTATCCCGGCAGGAAAAGGGTCATTCTTTTGGTTCGCATTGTTTCCAGTGTTCTTCGTTGTTGTGAACTGTACTCGCTGGTTGTTCACACACCATAGCTCAGTGTCAGATCTCGTAGTTCGAAGTCAGTTTGCTACGATCCGAAACTCTGATGTCACGTTTTGGATCTGAGGTCGTAATGACATATCGTTTTGCCAAATTAGAAAATTTAATTAATCAAACCTTGAAGAGTTGACAGGGAATTCGCTAGATATTAAACCATGTGTGATTTGGCCATTTCATGAATAGGAATCATTGCGTGCACAGTTTCTCATTAACTTAACAATACGCAATACAAGCAGATCAATTCTTCTTTCAAAAGTCAGGGGTTTTGCACCAGTTCTTCAAGGATTGTTCGTAACTTCTTCGCGGGAGATTTTTCTCCTCCTCAGTGCCAATACAGAAAACTTTACATTAAACGTAAAAGGATTTTAGTTAAATTTGAACATGCATAATTGAATGAATGCATAGTAAGAAACATGCAATCAATTTTCCTAAGAAATCATTCGTGAAAAAACGAAGAATATACGTAAGATTGATAAAACCCCTTCCTGTCGGTGGTGTTTATATCAGTACGTTGGGTTGTGTTTGTTGTGTTATTTTTGTGTTGTATTTCCAACTAATTCCACTGATAGATTACTTCAGCCATAATTAGTGCTACTTGATCATTTATAATTTTTTTATAACGTTTTGAATGTGATTCACCTTTCTATACTGAATCATTTTAAATGTAATTAATAACTTTTTAAAATAAGGTGAATGTTTTGTCGGAGAAGTGACTTAGTATGAAAGATATCATGTTTGAAAGAAAAATAAATCTTTTTAGATGAAATAATAGTGTAGGCGCTTTTTTGTTTTTACCCATTTTTGGATTTTGCCCTGCCATGGAGATTGTCAAAAAGTGAAATGTTTAAAGGTTTAACAGTTATTCATGAGGTATATAAAGCCCAATTTGTTGCCTTTCAATTTTGATTCTGCTGGATACAGAAAATACTTCAATGAAAAGCAAAGAAAATTGCCCGAAGAAGAATTTTTGAGATCGTTTGCTAAAATTGTTTAGATAAGTCGTATCCATGATAATTTTTACTTGGTTACTGATTTGTAAATTCTGCCCACTTTCTCTGAAAGGCTGACGTACCCACCTAATTCCTCTTGGCCAGGCTGCAATAATAGACTCAAAGCACATTGCATATAAGATTTGTCGTTAGCTTTGAAAATTATTTTGTAAGCAGGGTATAGGTTGTTTAATGCCATCTTTTATCAAAGCCATTTTCAATGAAACCAGCTCATAATACACAAGCATGTCATTGGACGTTATTTAAATTTTGTTTCTAAAAGAAATGATTGTGGTTTAAATTAATTCAAACTAACAAACTAAAATTCAACTTATCCAGAAAAAGATCTTAAACCTGATGCTTAATTAGTCTACTGAGAAAAGCACAGAGAACACCACCATAATTAGATCCTTTCTTTGTAGAGTTTTCACTTCGAGAAACTGTAGAATTAAGAGACCATAAGGAATTTACCATATGCCTATCAGACCCAAGCTTAGGGAACAATGTGATTTTTAGAGATGTTTAAGCAAGTAAAATAGTAACACTATTTTTGCTGCGAAGAAAACTTGCTCTTCCCTTCAAGTTCTCAACTTTGTGCTGGCTTTCTAATCCTTCCAATATACCATTTTTCTTTTAAAAATGAGAAGCCTATTGCTAGAAGCAGCTTGGCTCTATTGAAAATTGCGCGCATTTCTAACATTTAGAATGCCGATGTTTTTTATTCGAACAAACGTCTTTGGGCTTCACATTGGAAATCATCTAAACGCGTGCTGGCTTGGTACAGTGATGGTAAGTGTAGGAGGGGAAGATGTAAAAAGTGAAACATTGCTGCCCTGCGAAATAGATATGCAAAATACCTGAAAAAAGAATTGTGTCCTTTTTAGCTGTTTAGCAGAACTGTTAGCTGGACGGACTGTTTAACCGGAATCCAAAAGCTTTTACAGTAATTTCCCTGAACTAGCAATCGACCTTGACAAAATAAAATAATTTTAACAGCACAGCCTCGTTTTCGTGGCTTTACATGCTACATCCTCCCAGTTAAAATCTTTTGATCTTTCAATATTGTGCTTCTCTTTTGGGAACCGATAGCCTTGGCAGGACAAACGATCTGGGTTGGTTTGAAATCAGGAAAGGTCTTGTTTTCCCCGCTGCTAGCTTCAATGTACTTCCTGAGCGTTTTAAAAAATATTATTTTGAGGCATTCCTTACTTCTGTAGTGTTTATTTTCAAAAGGAAATATCAATGTATATGTCTTCAGGATGAGGATATCAGTAACTGTTTGGTAAATGCGCCAAAACATTTTATATTTCTTTTAGCGATTGTACCCTCCTTTGTCAGCTATTCTTAATGCCAAAATGCATACAGTGGCTTAACTGTTTTATTGAGGGATAAGAGTTCTGTTTGATTCTTGTTGTGAGATGCTATCAGGTGTCCGTATGACTGTAACGGTATTCACGTAGAAATGTCAACAACCTTCTGTTTTACTTTAATTCAGTATTTTTTAGTATCACCAGAATTGATGTTTGTGTCCGTACCGTCCGACCGGACGGTAAATATACTTGTATGCTTGAAGGAATATTTTTTGAAAGCATTCTCAATTCAATAAAATGAAGCATTTGGGCCTTTGTCCTTATTAACAACTTTTCCTGGATGTTTTCTGTAATGTGTAAATTGATTTGAAAAGAATACATCACATATACCACTATATAACCACTTATTGTCAAGATGCAATGGTTTTGAAGATCCTGCTAGTGAAGAAAGAAGAAAACTTGGTATGGGCTTGACTCTCAAAATTCTTAGTTTTAATCTTCCTTCCCTACATTTCCCAGCTATAGAACTTTGAATCTTCTGTAGTTCTGGAAAACTTTGTGCACCCGTTTTTAGCAAACCTGGTAGCTCATTCTTTGAAAGACCCTTTTGTTATAGGTTTGGTTATATGGTTTCTAAAAATTTTGAATTGATTGTAGGGTCCCCGAGTACCTAATTTCTAATTTTATGATGTCATTCATTGATTCACGATGTAAATCGAGCGCGCTATTTACAGCGCAATCAGAATTCTTAGACAATAGAGTTGTTCAGCACGCGAGTTTGCGTCTAACGGCGCCTCAGTCGGGAAGGCCTCACTTTGCTTTGGCATCGCTGATCATGAATGTTTTCTCTCCCCATCCTCCCGTAGATATCTTCTTCCAGCTTGTTTTCCTTCAGTTGTTTTCTTCTCAAAGTAATGTGCTCCTGGTAGAGCAAGCGAGTTCCCCATGTATTTCCGACAAATATTATTATACACCTGCTGAATATTGCCGAGAATCCCGGATTCTTAGTCATAGCAACTAAGAAAAAGGCGGGCAAATTCATTAAGACAACAAACAGTTATTAATCACATGTCATATGTGATCTATTAGGGTTCTTACTTCTAACTTGAGAAGATCAAGTTTTTGACCAAGCCCTTTGATGAGCTCTTCGCAATCACTGATGTTTTCGATTAATATCGCTACGAAGTGACACTTTGAGTATCGAGTAGCACTTTTAGTTTTGTTTACAGATACTTGTTTGGTAGAAATCTCGATAAAAAGGCTTTTCATATGAAAAAAGCAACTTATATGGGTTTAAGTAAGGCGAAAAACCGAAGAAAAATGTAGTATAATTTGTTTAAATAAAGGATACTTATGATGATGGTATGGATAAAATAAAACACTATTATGCAAGGAAAATATGTTGATATATACGATATATATTGTGGAAACTCCACTAATGCTTTGGATTTTACATATATTTGAAGGGTGCAATTTCTTAAATTTGATGCAATATTTAGAGCATTAATTGGAAGGTGCAGAAATTTCGATGGAAGATTTTTATTTTCCCATCTGGTTAGTGCTCCCCTGTTGTGAAGGGGGAAAATTCCTTAGACAGTCCCTCACATCTCGCAGCAACAGTACGTAAAGTGAAAACCAGCTAGGTTTGAAAACAGAAACAGATTATTAAGATTAAAACGTAAGTACTCTGAATGACTTGGCAACCGATATTCTATTACTGTCAATTAGAAAGAAAACAGTTTCTAAAAAATACGTTTTCTTTAGGAAGTTCTTTGGTTAAAATGTTTAGAATTGACAAAAGATAATAAATATATTTTTTTGATACATTTGCTAAGATATTTAATTTTTCTTTGTTTGTTTTCACATTTGATAAAGGAAAATCGATCTTATACAAAAGCTCCTTTGATTGAATAAATTTTATCCTTGTTTTCTTTGATGGTGGCTGTTTTTGATTGAATTGGATTGTTTGAAGAGTCCTTCTATGCATATTAGTAAACAGTCATTCGGGCAAGGAGGTTAAGAAGGAACTTTTTCACAAGGCACTAAGTCAGCAGTGCTTTGTTTTTATTGGTTTGTTGGTCAACATAGCCGTGGCACTGTGTTATCTTCTGAGATAAGCTAGAGATGAGAGGAAACATAAGTGTAATCACGACTACCTTTGTTACGATTTCTCGTTACAGTCATCCTTCCTTTCATCAGGAAAAGATAAAGCATGGATGACATTATGAACCACTTTCAGATATTGTAATTCCTCTTTCTAATAGCTCCTTGTTTACGTAAACAAGCCAAGGGTGGCCTTACATGGTAGATTTTATCTGCTCACCATTATGATATTGTAAATTCACACGTACCAATAGCACTTAGACGAAAAAGACAGCCAGCCCCTCTTTCCAAAGATCGAAATGCTCTTGGTACACCAAGTGCATCGGGGTAAGCCTCATTTTAATTGGATTTTCGTAACTCTTAGGGGACGGCCATTTTACGGCACCTGGCTCTGTGATTTTTTTATGGGAAATATCAGTAGCAAATTTCAATAAGAGTAAACTTCAGTAAAAGTGATGCCTGTCTACTGTACATTTTCAACAGTGTTTCCAAAATCGTGCAGTTTCAAAATCATGCATTATTTCCAAACTCATTCTGCGCGTTTCTGATATTATTATTTGGCTTTGCGATAAACAATTTATTTGTCTCATCTTAATATTCGTTTTTTTCTATTGAAATTTTTCATTTTAGGATTAACAATCTCTTAGAAAAGCATATTTTTTGACAAGAACACCTTTTCTCATCACTCCCCAAGTTGCTACAATGCTATATCTTTTAAATCGAAGCTTGTGTTGAGAATTTAGTAACTTTTATTACTCAATGAAAATATGGTAACCAATAATTTTCTTTTTGTTATCTCATCCTCCGCACCTTTTAAATGCTCTGCTACCGCAGCTATTTTTTGTTGGTATAAACCACATTTTTCTAAATGCCCAGTTTGCAATTGTGCCCTATCTTTTCCTTTTTGAAATACGTTTGAACAAGCAGTTTTATTTAGGTCTTCGAAATTGGTTTATTTTGATGTCGTAATAAAGATCGGATTAGTGGATTATCAGTAGGTTGAGGATATGACGTAGTTTTCTGTGGTTCATAGGTTGTGCTTTTGACTGACTCTTTGATCAATTCACTTTTTGTGTACTTTTTTATTTATCAAAGTTTAAATATCAAATTCTCATTTATTATTTTTACTTAAATTTACTTGTTCTGTTTCGAAGATAAAAGGGACTCTTTATTGCTAGATTAAAGCAAACACACTTTCTTGGTAGATTACAACCAAATAAAACAAAATACCTGTTCTTCTTTGAATTTCATATTCAGCATTTTTCTAATTTCTTTTTTCAATTTATTATTATAATTTTGATAGAGGATACTCTATCTTTTCCTTCTCCTCGCCTGCCACTTTACCCCTTTGGTACATTAGGACCAAGCATTTTCTTTGCTTTCATATCAACTCCTTTACTGGTAACGTCCATTTGAAATGAGCTTCAATGGCAAAGCTAGACATGCTGTTTATTTTGAGCTGTTATGGTGCTCTACACCCTGGCTATCGCGTGGCTCCAAACGTACATACTGTCGTTTTTGCTTGTTCTCCCTGAAAATTAAGAAACACTGTCAGATTGTGAAAGAAGGGTACGAGAACAGAATTAAAGTTGCTTTATTCATTTATGGCTTTCTTGCATTTTCATTTTGCTGCTTCAATATTTTTTGTTTTTCAAGTATATATCAACTGGTAGTTATATATTTATTCAATCATATTTGTTTATGATTATTTCAGTTATTTGTTATTTTTGCGAAACAAAAATGGTGAAGTCAGCTCTTTTCAGTAAGGTTTGGTAAATTAAGAAAATCCCATTCAGTATGTAAACAAGCTCCAAAGAAAACGTCTACTGGAATGACTTCAACCTATGACTAAAATTTGACTTAGAAAACCCTAGAAATTTTATGTCTCTTTTGCGTAGTCTCTTGCGAAAAGTAGTGTATACAGCCTAAAAGCTTCCGAATCAGTCATCAGTATTTATTTGTAGTTCCCAGACCTGTAGTTCCCAGACCTTACCCTAAATGTCGTGCTCCAATCAATATGCGACCGGGTGCTGCAAACAATGCTTAAACCCTTCTTCGGTGACGGATGGCTTTCTAGCCTAAGATATATTGAGTGCCTTTGAAAAGTACATTTCTTGGATTTAGCTAACAATGCAGGGCTATTTCCCGTGGATCAGTGTAATGCATAAACAGGAAAGATACACGGTATCTCTGTTGGCAGTTTGTTTTGTACAAGTATTTACGAATATGGCCGGTATCATTCTAATTTCTCAGGCACCGCGGAGCAGGGGAGAGGCTGAAGGGCTTTAGCATCCCACTTTTTGTTAAAAATTTGAAAATATGAAGAATTGAGCCACCAGTTAAAACTTTTTTTTTCGCTTTCCACCGCCTCAATTTTGTAGACTCCCATCCCCCATTTTTCTTAACGCTTTGCAGGGCCATTCCTCATTTCAAGAAGAACAGTTTAAATGCTATTATCTTCAAGAGTTTATTCATTCATCCGTATATTAAATTGCCTTTGTATCTTTTTCCATTTTCGAGGCGAAGGCAGTACATATTTTTTCTAACAGGCTGTGAAAAAAAGTGAGGAAACTTGCCCATCAAAGACTGTTTTGATGGCTGTTGAGCAAATTAATGGGGAACCCGAGGCTCCCTTTCGAAGGCAATGGGTAGACAATCTTTTCTTCCAGTTCTTCGTTCGAATTCCGCTTCAAAATCGGGATGCAAACCACTTCTGTTATTTTTTTGCTATGTTGCTATATTCTTGAGATACTGGTACTTGTGCCTGACAGATTTTTAATATAGTAAAAGATATGTCATGTCTTGAATTGTGATATGCTAACGATATTTTCCATGAAAAATGTCTTGGCAAGTTTTTTTAGACTATTTAACTAAGACATTAAACTTTTTGAATTCACTTCTGTGGCCAAAGGGGGCAACAGCTATTAACATTTGTCGATACTCTCCATGAAAACAAAAGACTCTTTTGCTAGGCAGAGACCTCTCAAGAAATTTTGGCCACGGTCTTGGATGTCAACTCCAAAAGAGTTGTACATGAAATAGCCGATAAATTATATATAAGGTTGCACAACCCCCGCCCAACCTCCTCTGGTCCTTTCCCTTTCCTCTATATCCCTTTCATTTCTATATCCAAACATCTAAATTTTCATCAGAACAGTTTCCGGATGGAAGTAACTGCCAAGAAATAAACCCAAATTGAGCTGGGGGGGGGGGGGACTAGGCCAGGCTTCTATGTTCTGTTTTTTCGTTGAGTTTTTGTTAGGTTTTTGGTGTTAAGAAATGCGTTTTTGTGTCCTTGTCATAGACATAGGAATATAAAAAATCCCATCCCTATGGCCCTTTCTCCCTATCGCCATTTTGTGTGCGCGCGAACTTTTTTGCACAATAAACTTTCGTCAGTACGCGCCCTCGCGGCTCATTGCTTTTAGTCTAGCAGAGTGCAGAACCTGATTTTCCAGAATTGTCCAACTTCTGCCATCATTAAAAGTGCGATTCGCTTTAATTGAATTTTGCACCTGCTGACCCAACTTTAGCTGAAAATAAAGCCTTACCATTATTCTCCACACACAAACTTGCACGCCCACCCCAACATGTCGCTTAGTCAAACTTCGCTGTCTGCTTATTATTCTTCTCGAATGGGTTGGCTTTCTAAACATTAAAACTACGAGAGCTCCCCTCATCAAATGGCTACCCTGTGGCTTCTTTGTAGGAGGCACCTTAATCAAGAACATTTCACCATGAAACACACTTCCTTTCATACGAATCATTCATACGGATGAATAACAAATATATTTTCCTCTTGTATTCAACGTCATAGCGGTTTTCTGCGTCTCAGGCATTTATAAAAGATTCCTCTCTCATTTTTGAAGGAAATCTATTGCAGGTTGATATAAAATTTTTGATATTCTTTACAATTAGTTACTTTTTAAGGAATCAGAAACATTTCATCTCTAAAACAGGGCATCTTCTTTATTACTTAAAACTGTGGTCCGATACACCATTAAATGATGTTCATATTATAAGTTAATAGTATATTATGTTATAAGTATATTATAAGTTTTATTTCATTATTTTGTCATGCTATATTATATGATGTTATTAAGGTATATTTTATTCTATTTTATCAAATTTTATTTTTTATTTTTGTATCATACTATATAGCAATGTATCATTATTTTTTAAATCACTTGAAGGCTGTTATTTTGAAAACACTTTTTATTCAATATCAAATTATTTCTTTAAAATATGTCCATTGCTATAATTGAACAAAAATTGTACTGATAATGCTGTATGTTCCCTTCTTTCTACAGAAAAACCGATCAATGCCTCTTTACTCCAACGGTTTAGACGGCGATCGTCTGCTCATCTATCACACCGAGAAATACACTCTTCTTTTACAAGAGCCAGTAAATTTAAGTTCAGGCTGACTGTTCTTAACTTTTTCGAAAACCTGAGGCTTGATTGTTCTTAATTTGTTCTTAATCCAATAGGGTGTAAGCAGTGCTAGTTTTTTCGCTCTAGGGTGGTGTACAGGCCTCATTTGCCAACAAAGTGAGTGAGAGAGCCTTAATTTGCTGACAAATTTTAATATTCACCGAAAAAACACCAACACCTCGCTAAAAATCCTCGATTTTGAGAAAAAACGTTGTTCAAAATTTAATTTTGCAGAAGCTCAGCCTCAGCTTGTTCTGAATTTGTTCTTAACTTTTGACCAATTTTGAGGCTCGTGTTCTTATAAAATTGTTCTTATGAAAAAAAGAGTGTAAGTTTCTAAAACCCCGGAAACTTCTGTTTGTTCAATAAATTCATACTTGGCTTTTGTGGTTTCCAAACGTGGCCACCTTCAAACTCTCCCTTTTACCATTGTAATGTGTCTTGTCTTAGGTTGTGTACTGTCAATCTAGAGACACGGCCTATTTACGCAGCCTATTGGTCTAAAAGGATCATTAATAAACCTTGTTACGGCGACCTGGTGACGTATTAATAAGTTTATAAGCTTAGCGCAGGATGGTCTTTTTCGAAAGTGCGATTTTCCTGGCCGTGCCTGTTGCTAAAAGGAAGATAGGGGGTCGATGAATCCGTATTTGAAATGAAGACATGAAGCAGATTCTCATTTTTGCATTCATTTCAAAGGTACTTTGCAGGCAATAAAACGAGACAATATTCGATGGGGGACGTGTGTAAACTCTACTAAGTCGAAGAGGTCGAAGATTGTTTGATCATTCAGAGGTCCCTATTCGCAAAGTTTTCTTCGCTGCTTTAGAATACCCTCAATTTGATTCGCTGCTAGTCTTAGATAGCCCAGGCAGTTGGGCGTGCGCCACTCTTAGCTATGCTTGTTCCCTCACAGGTCCTTTAATTTTGAAACATTTTTGCAATCTGTAATACAAGGTCCCTGTAACCGATGACGTTGCTTCTAATACTCAAGGCCACGTCAATAATAAACATTCGCCATGTAAGCCCTTTTACATTAACATAAAATGATTAAATTTTTGTCTGAAATCCTCAAGATAAATGGCATTTTCTACCATTCCTTAAAAACCATTCCTTCTTGATGTTTATTTGTTCCTATAAAAACGTTTATGCTCATTGATCAACTTTTTTTCCTCTCTGTGAAATTTTAAAGACTTGAATAGCTTAATCTAAAATGTAATGAAAAACAATGTATTCATGAAAATAATGTAACCAAACAAAGGAAACAATCTATGTTAAAACCAAATTTCTAGTAGTGTTGCATTTTGAGATTTTTTAAATATTTTTAAACCTTTTGGTCTTAAATGTTTCAGCAGATGACATCGACATTTAGAACTTAGCAAAAAATACGGAGAAAGCAATGTCTCAAGGAATCATTAAGTATATATCAAGTAATAGATTATGTAAAGAAAGAAACGTAAAAAGCAGCGAAAGCGTCTTAAAAAAGTCTTTCACTAAAGGATCTCTACTCCACTTCTGCTGCATTAATTTTTGCAGGACCCACGCCACAGGGGGGCCGGGGTGGCCATCCCCTTTTCCACTTTATCCCATCCCATCCACTTTTTGCGAAGCAAGTAGATTTAAAGTTGCAGTGAAAGGGGTAAGAAGCCTTTTCCCCCCCACTTTTTCTAGCCTTGACCCCCCACTTTCAAATTCGTGGCGCGGGCCCTGTTCTGCATGTATGAATAAGTTGATAAGGAAGTAAAACCTTTTGTAATCACAATAGTATTTTATTTACCTATTGTTTGAAAAATGTTACGGGCAAACAGGGGGATTTTGTACTTTACATGGAACGCAAGAAAAGTTCACAAGCTGCCCATTTAAGAAGATTATCAGGTTTGTTAATACATTCTAATCCATACAATTAACACTGATCAACAGTGCACACAGTACAGAATCTTAAGAAAACGATAGTCTTTGGATTAACAACCGAAAATTAATTCCCGGATGTTTACAATTTGCTTCTTCTGCATTCGCGCTATATAATTCCTATAGCCTATGTCCATTCATTTTTTCTTAAACCTCATTCCTCATTCTTGGACTCAGGAGTACTGTGGTGTAACGGGAACCACGCCTTGATACTTACGCACTGGGTCCCTTAAGGCTGGCCTTGTTACCTGCAATACCATTGTTCTCGAAAAGGGATTGCTTTGTTTTAATTGGCTGATCTGACAATAGCATTATTTTATTTCCGCCAGTTAACAATAGTATCATGAGTCTCCAAACAACATCTCCCTGTTTGAACCGGTAGAAAAGCATACTGTTCTTTCGACGTTACTATTTCAGGAATTCTCAAATCCGGATGTTTTTGAAAACATAAAAAATCAAACAATTCGACAACTAAAAGTACTTTTGAGGAAAAATGACGTAGTTGTGAAATGCCCAACAGCACACGTGAGAAAGGAAGTTTTGGTATTTTAACCGGCAAATGATAGTTAAAACAGTCGTTAGACCAACAGCAGCATCTTCCGTTTGTTATTCTGTTTGCAATCTTATTCATCTTCCTAACATGTTTACTAGAACCTTCTAGAAGAGTGCATCTACACTTGTGAAGGAATGTTTATCATACATTGCCTCCTACTGGTGCTCAGTGTTAGTGTTATTCTTACGTAGATATTTTCTGGCGAGCCTGCTTTACTAAGCAGATTGTTTGATAAACGACTATTGCGGTGACAATTTCACTATTATGCATAGTACCTCATCTTTTTCTAATGCAAGGTTACAGTTTTACAAGAAGGCAAAATTGGGTCTTTAGTTAATAAAGATTTTTACTAGCCTGTTAAAGTCCGTAGTGTATGGCTTTTAGAATTCAATTCTCAAATTAAATCACAAACGGGAGCCGTTATCGTCGCCGTCAATCGTTAAACATCGTTCTTGCTATGGAATCTCAACATTCTTACTTTAAAGAGTGTATTCAGACTTTTGGTAAGTTTACCTGGAGTCATAACAAAATTGGATATTTACTTTTGTGATGAAAACATTAAAAAAACTTTCAGGATTTTAACAAGCTTACACCTAAATAGAAAAAGGGGTTATAACAAGCTTTCAACATAAGAATGGTATGTCGATATAGAATTTTTTAGATCTTTACTCAAATCAATATTCAAAAGGATGGGCCCTAGAATGCACTCTTGCTGTAGCCCTTAGGAGGACACATTTCCCGAAATCAACATCAATTGAATCAAACTTTCAATCAATCAAAGTGTAAAGTTTTTCAGTATCTTTCGAAGATAATTTCTATCAACTTGAAAATAATTAGTTGAAATGGAAAGTTTTTGTTGAAAAACTGTACGTATATTGAACTTGAAGCAAGCTGCCATAGAAGGGGATGTAAAATGCGTCACCCCATCACCCCTTATGACCTTTTTCGGAGGGACAGTTACAAATGAGTAGACTTACAATCAGCAGTCAACCCTGACAACAGTCATTACAGACCAGCGTCATTATTTAGCTAAAACACGTTGCGTACATCACTTGGCTCACAATGTCATTTATAAAGTCGCTGCGAAACATCTTTTCCTGTTCCATTGCTAAGCAGTTGAAACTGTCTTCTTGATCATTCTTAACGTTTTCAGCTATAGTGCTGCACTGTGATGAAGAGGGCAGATAATTATATTCAATTGGAAATGACTGCAAATACAATTTCATTATTTTTCTATTCTGGACCTAATGTAATCAGTTCCTACAACTTTCACAGTTATAGCCCCGCCCTAAAGAGAAAAGTACGAAATAAGGTGGATTAAAGGAAAACTAGCACAGTTAAAGCTGTGCAGGTGTAGAAAAGCTTCCAGAAAATGATCGAAAACACTATCCTACGTTGACCAATATCTGGCATATGGATTCATTGATTGCGAAAAACTATTTGCTTATGATTTGCTTATTGTCCGTCACTGCAAAGGCAAGGTACCCTGAAGTTAGGTTTTTCGTTATTTACGTCTTCAGTTAAAGGTTGGCCATATGTGCAATGAAATCTAATTAACCATCATCATGGAATATTTTAGAATTCATAGTCTCAATCTATTCAAGAACGATCAATTATTTATAGTTTATTTGTTCGTGGAAAATTCATGCAAAGCTTTCCCTAGGTGTCATTAAACTACTCTGAATTTGTTGACGAACTCTTTTCTGGTTGCGTAGTAAATAAATGTTTATCCCCTGAAGTGTGTTGTCCTGCGGGCGGGCATGTATACAAACGTCGCTCCGGGTGAAAGCAAATGCACCTCCCTTCTTAAATTAAAATTTTATATACAAATCTCTTCTCTCAAAGTTTTCAATCAGCTACGTCCCATTGTCGTTTGTATCTCAAAAAATGACTAATTTTTGCTTTTCTTTCAACAACCACTAGATTTTGGCATCGTAATCTGTATGGTGTTCGTCGATTTTAATCTGTACAAATCTTTACTAACGAGAAAATTTTTGTCATTAACTATACATTTTGGTACGCCTCTGGCAATAAACATCGCAGCTTCACAAATATGGTCCTTAAGGATAAAGTTTGATTAATATTCCCCATTGCTAATTTTCAGTTTACCGATGGGACCCAACTGCCCCAATTCGCCTTATGGAAACTATCAATATCTTTAGTCCCAGAGAAAAAGAAGTTTCAAAAAAACCTTTTGTAGACAGGATCCCATTGACAACCAAACATACTGGTTTCTGTGACAGTAAGTTTTCCATTGAGAGTGTGACAGTAAATTTGCTACACAACACAACTATCAGGACCCACTGATCTATAGATCTTGCCGAAGGTTGCCGAAGTAAAAGGCAGCTAATAGGCGAGAGTTCTTTTCCTAAAGGGGGGGGAGGAGTAAAATTATGGAATAGCCCTCCCGCTGATTCTAAGACAGCATCATTCCCAAATAGTATTAAAATCTATTGAATGTGAAATCTTTTATTTCTAGTTTAGTTGTCAGTAATTTATAATTTTGAATAGGTTTTATATGACAATATTTTTACATATTAGCAGTGCTTTAATTTTATATTGTAATTGAGTTTTGGCGGAGGGCCCCTTAAAAACAGCTTCTGCTTAAGGGCAACCCTCGGTTGATAAGTTTCAATTAAAAGTTTTGCTCCTTGAACAGCTATGTACAAATCAAATTTTTGACAGTGTCCTAAATTATTGTTATAAACTTCTATTGTTAAACTATATTATGAAGAATGTTAAGGTTTAGGTGATAAACTGCTTGCATTCTGTGAATGGAAAAGAAAGCCTGTTACCATCCGTCGTTTTCGTCATTTTAGGCCTGCTCTGCAATGAAATTGGCGTGTCCGTAGCCACGTGACCAGCGTTAATTCAAGCTTATTGTCTCATCGCTGTTATGTTATATTAACCAATGGGCTTTACCCTGTTTGCACCTCCCTATTCCGTGTTTTTCTGTATACAATAAGCAACACGAATCCTTCTTGACCCAGCCCTTTTTGCGCACTATTAAGATCAGCCGCTGAAACCCATGCATAATTCCCTAAGAAACTGATGTCTTCCTATTACAGCGTTTAATCTGGCGTGTTGTTTAAGAATATGACAGGCTAGCTTTCACAGTTCATGGAAATCTTATTCGCCAGCTACTGTGTAAAGCCGCGATGTTAACGCGCCTTGTCTAAGGAAATTGAAGCGAATTTACGATTAGTTTTGGGATCAATGAATGTTTCACAGTCATAGAAACCACTGTCCATTTTACCATAATCTCTCAAAACAGCATCGTAATGCAAATGAGCTGTCGAATCTCTCGTACATTCATGTTCTTACTTTTTGCATAGCAGCCCACATATTCTAACGCTTTCTAGTATTGTTTCGCTGTTCGACAGTCCATGTCTGAATTTTATTTAAGCATGGAGATGTAAGTGTAATAGCGCATGCGCCGTATTGCTAACGAATTTCTCCGTCGAATACACGAAGAAATCTTAAGGTGTGAAGACCAATCTCCATCAAAGTGAGTCTCGATCGCAATTGAACCGGTTGAATTTGAGTCTCCGTTTGTTATCCGGATCGCTAGCAAACTGCGAGGCTCAATCAACAACAAACATGGCGGATGTCAGCATTTTGCGTTTCTCTCTGCTTTGAGGAAGAGGGAAGGGAATAAATGAAATGTTGATAAACTGAGAAAGCGTCAGTGACGGGTTCGCAGGTTATTTTGTGAATGTAAAGCGAAAGGCAAATTTCATCA
Source organism: Rhopilema esculentum (assembly GCF_013076305.1). The sequence goes on along the minus strand of NW_027019365.1, from coordinate 5,880,087 downwards.
TTTTAGCAATTAGCCAATGAAGCACCCTTAGATGTCAAAAATTTTCACGTTTTTGAAATGGAATTTTGTTCGAGGGGGGCATCACACCTGAAAAGTTCAACCAAGTTGCGTGCGAAATGCGGTTAGCGAAATGCGGTAAAGAAATCAAGTGCACGTTCTCACTATTCGCTTGTCACTGGGATTCACTTTAATGGCTATTGGCCTTGAGTTGTTTTTTCTTCAATTTCCCTGCTAACTACTAGCACTTAATTGCAGTTTGTGCAAGTCCTTTTGTTTAACTCTAACAGAAACTTTCAAGTCTATTTTGTCTTCCACAAATCAATGAAAAATTACAAATCCGCAAGCAATTGTACAACAAGAAACAATAAAAAGCAAAATGTAACTAACTACAACAACATAAAAAAATATTCAAGTTCATTTTTTTTTCATTTTTCTGGCCAAAATGCAAGTCTAACCAGGAACCTTTCCTTTTGCTTTGAAGATAATGCTTACCAGATAATATATAATTTATTGATTTCATTGTTTTGAATTATGTTCTGATATATTCTACATAAATTTCTTAGTGTTTCATTTTTATGTTTTGTCTGTTATATTTTTATATCTTATAAGTAAAATACTTTTAAGAATTATAATTATGTGAAATTTTGCGTCACTTTCTAAATTTCATCAATTTGGCTAGCAATTTTCTACTTGGCCTTGCTTAAGTATTGTTATTAGAATTTTGCAACGTAACGCTGTGGTCTTATCTGGGGTTGAATGGAACTGCTCTGTGCAGCAATTCCCGTTTTTAAGACTGAATATTTTCAGCTATGTTTTTGTTTTTATTGTATTGTTTTGTAATGTATCGTTAGCAATACGATTCGTGTCGTAAAGCATTGTATTGTGTTATATTGTAATATATTGTTTTGCATTTTATTATCTATATCTCATAATTTATTGTATTGTATTATTTTGTATTGCATTTTATCATTTTTTATTTAAATTTATTTTGTATTTTAATGTACTTAATTACATCCTCCTACTTTTTCTTTTACACAATTTACAATTTTGCTTTGAAATTGCTTTTATTTGGCATTGTTTTTATTCCTTGCATCGCATTGAACTTTCTAAATATTGTATATCCCATTGCATTTTACTGTTTCTTATACAAGTTAGCTCAAGTTAATTAGTATTGTATCCTATCATGAGATATCTTAAAACAAAATGTTACGTTTATTATACTGCTTCGCATGCAATCCAAATATGCTTTGCAATATTATGTTGCTTGTTATTATAAATATTTGTGAGATCAGCCCACTAACCTAACTTCCATTCTTAAGCATATGATAAGTATATTTTCGTTTATTTGCTTCGGCCTTTGCTTACCGAATTTTTTGCTAAGCTGATTCCTTCTAAATCTACATTAGTGTAAACAACAATATTGTGTGGTAAAGCCTTTCAATAACAAGTTTATATAAGATCGAATCGTTGATACCATATAATAAGATTGTTAGGATTACATTCTATGTTTATCGAATTTCTTCAAGTAAATCGGATTTCTTAGTCTTTCGTGTTTCAATATTTTCCGACCAGTGATCTTCACAGGGTTCCTCATACCACAGTAAAGCTTTACTAGCCCATCAAGTATTTTTGTTCGCTTTTTTTTCGTTGAAACCCTAACGTTAAAACCTCGTTTTTCAACTAAAGTTCAATCAGGGTTAGGCGTTGAGAATGGTCAGTAAAAAGCCTCCACTTATTTTTTTTTCATTTCAAAGGAAGTTTTCTTTGCATAGAACGAGCTGAATTTGATTGGGGGGGGTTGGATGTCGGTATGACGCTTACTCGTGGCTTTGTTACTGTTGTCTCAAATGTAGTGTACGTCCCGTCCTGGTATCCAACTCCGTATTGCTACTCCTTAAACGTTTTATTTTATTTGGCTGAATGTCAAAAAACATTTATATTGAAGAATTTCTTCTACCACTGGAGGGATTGAAAACGGATGACACAAGTTGGTTAATGTAGTAGTGTGCTTACTTACTGTTTGTTACTGAGATGTCCCTTATCATAATGGACTTATATAGAACTCGTATTCATATAGCCTTTTACTTAATTTGAGATTGAGTTGAATTGTACGTCAGTTGTTGGAATGTTGTGTTACATTCGAGTCGAAGTATAAACATAGTCTTTTATGTTGCATCCTCCTGCGGTAAATATTACAGTTAATGTCAGATAAAATGTTATTATCCGAATTGTTACATCGAGGTACAAAGGCAGTGTTCAGAAGGTGCATGGAGGTTTGATTTTTTCTCGCCCCTTCTCTCTGCTTCAAGAATCTGCTTAAGTCGGCCATGATTACCAAGTGGTCGGCCATGATTACCAAGTGGTCGGCCATGATTACCAAGTTCCCACTTGGTAATCATGGCCGACTTAATTAAGACAGTGGTTTCCTTTGTCTTCTTGTACAAGGTTTTGGAGTCAGGAAAAAAGTTACTGGGAAAAATATTTCTCCGTTGTTTGCAGATGTCCGATATTAGAAGGTGTCCGTTGATGGTAGTTTCATCGTAGTTTCACCATGGTTTTACCGTTGTTTCGCCGTAGTTTACCGTAGTTTGCCGTAGTTTACCGTAGTTTCACCGTAGTTTCGCCGTGGTTTCACCGTAGTGTCGCCGTAGTTTCTTCGTAGTTTCGCCTTAGTTTAACCGTAGTGATTGATTGAGCAGTAATTTTTCTTCATTTACTCGGCAATATATCGTGGCAAGATGCTAAATTTTTGGGAGCAGAAGAGTAACTTTGCCTTGGTCTCTTCGTCGTGTAGAACTCTTGCTGGTTAACGATTGCATGACGTAACAGATACCAATAGCCTCTGCTGGGATTGATGAATATTTCTTCAGTAATAATTTCCCTTATTGAAGGTATTAGCATTTTAAGTATTCGGACCACCAAAGGGCGGCTAATAATGTAAACACTTGAGATTATCCTTAAACCAGCTTATGCCTTCCTGCCTCTTTTTCAGCAACAAAAATCGAGGATGGCAAGGGCTTTGAGACGAGTTAAGCTGCGGCAAGAAAGGTGAATGCTTTTAAAATATAACTTCGCAAAATTTTGCCTGTAGGAAAAACAGACATATGGCTGACATTAGGATAACGTTTATGACAGAACCTTAGACTACTGACTTAATAAGGCAAAATGCTGCACGTGTTACCTTTTTGTTAAAGAATGGAATTATGATCTTGATTGAGTTCTGATTCACAGCGACTGATGAAACCCCTTACTCCTTCATCAGATGCTTGAGTACAAGAATAACAATAGTAGGAGCTCACTGCTTTGTCCAATCGATCTCATTTTGCCCCTTGCTGAACTTGGAAGGGGGGGGGTTGAATATCAAATGCCAGGCGTCGAAAAGAGGAGTTGCTGGGGTAAAGCACAACAGCGTAAAATAAGATGAAATAAAATGGAATGCCTAAAAATTCGCGAAGAGTTCTTTCTCTATCAATCCAACAGTAAATTGGGCCTAATCGTCGAAAAGAATCATTTTCATCTAATCTTTAAAAGATGGATCGTCCTCTTAGCTCTCGGTTTCTTATAGGCTGTTTCTTTTAAAAAAATATTTCAAAATCTCATTTTATTCTCTTAGTCGCTTAAATTTACCTGAATTCCTTTTTTAAAATAAACTGTGGATGAGAAGTTCATTCATGGAAAGTAGGTTAACACGGGATCAAATTCTTGGTGTGCAATGGGAATCGACTGGATGCGAACACTTTGTTGCCTCTTATCTAAATAAGCAAAAAGGCAGATTACGAGAGATGAATAATAAATAAAGGACACAGTAAAGGGTACGGAAATAGTCCGCAGTGTGTATTCGGTATGGCCTAGGTCAGGCAAGCTGTAGGATGAATGTGAGTCAAATCAGGTCATCATCACGGTTACCTTGTTTGGACGCCAAGGCATTTGACCCAAATGATGTTTACAAATTTGGCCTAAGCAGTGATCAAACGCCTTTTATAAAAGCTTACTTCAAATTGTTGTTAGTCTTCAGGGGTAAACTGTGAGCGACTTAACTGAACGTTACGTCCTATGGAGTCTGCAATGTGTCTCAATGTATTTTCAAACCATGACCCGTAGATCACAGTTTTTGGGATGTCCATCTTTACACACTGATTGGCACTTCATGTTTATATAAAAGCAATATTAGTCTCAAAAATATGCTAAGCCGTTATTTTCTACTTTAGTCTGAAGCAGATCGCCAATCCTTTCTCAAAGGATTGTTATTGCAAGCTTTTGTGAGAATTGTCATTCTTTAAGATTAGCAAACCAGAAACATTTACGGCAGTTCAATTTACATTTGTTTGTTTGACCAACCATTGGTCTACCGATCTGTCCTTGTGATTGATTGGTTTATCAAACAAGCCATCCATCAAAGTTCTTTTTAGCAAAGCAACAGGACAGCCTTCTTTAAACTGGTCCCCAACTAGATTCTTTTTTGCAACATGTTTTGAATTGAACTTAAAATCAGTAAGTCAATATAAATAGTTTGTATACAGTGCTTTAATATAACAGTCTTTGGTTCCATAAAAATGCTAGTCAAACAAGGCTTTTCATGTTAAATAATTACAAATTGTTTAATTGCATATTTCTTTGCAGATGATTTGTTTTGATAGATGCTTTCTTGTACACTTATAATTTCCAAGTCACTGAACATTTTTACCTTTCGCTTTTGTAGTGGATGAGTATTCCCATATCTCACTTAAGCAACATGTATATATTTCTGCAGGCGGGTTATTCTTAGTTCAGGAGACACGATGATTTCTATACCATGGTCACAGAGCAACAGTGTAAGTAAATCTGTTTATGTTCTCCACCTCATCAAGGTTATAAGTACATACAAATTCATCAAACTGTGTCGAGATCTTGAAAATCTTACTGCCTCATTTGTCAAAATGTTCACAAATATTCTCTAATCTTTTTATGTGGAGCCAATGATATGCCTTTTTCGATCGTATGCCATTTCGTTTGGAGATGAAAAAGATTGGTTTTTAAATTTGAGAAAATATTTTCAATAAAAATCAGAAAGATCATAGCCTTCAAATTACTAAGTTTCTTTCCTCAACTTTCACCAATTAATTTTTTCCAATGAAGAATGAATTCATGGCAAAATTATTTTCTGTTTTCCTATGGCTGAAAATTTGTCTTGGTTAATTTTCCAAACAGAGGGAAGTTCAAGAGATTTGATGAATGAGATCAGTCGCAGTCATTTTCGATACCACACGTGGATTTAAAGGAAAGATTTGATAAAAGCAGATCAATATTGCTACATACAACTATATAAAGATTTATTTTCGACGCACACCATGATTGTGCTAAAATTGACTAACGCAGGAAATGATGGACTGAAGATTTCATTTAAACGTAGGCGGTTAAAATTAAGGCATACTGTCCCAAGCTTGCAATCTCTGTGGACAGTATCATGAAAAGCGTTTTTCGCTGCACAGTAAAGACACCGATTTGAGAAAATACATTCAATATGTTGATAAGAAGTAGCCCGGAGTGTATAGCTTTCTTTGTTAGTTTCTGATAAACCTCGGTTTATGTTGGAGGCCGCTTTATTCGCTCAAGAGGATCATTTATTTTTAACTACAATAGCTTGATAAATGCATCGGATAATCAAAGTTAGAACTCTTGTCAGCTGATAATCATCAATCTGTTTTAGAAATTGAAATCGAAACCTGCAAAAGTTTGTCCTATAATTAGTTTATCGTTTGTAAATTATTCCTGTAAATTATATCATGTGGAGATATGAAATGCGCCTCTGGACAGTTTAGCTCAGCATCTGTGTTGCAAGTTGTGGTTGAAAGTTTCTATGCATAACGGGAAATTTCAAACTAATTGTCTTAATGATGTGATTAGCGCCAAACTTAAAAGCCAGAAAATTGATAGCTGCAACGACTTTGGTATTATGAGTATAGCTTTGCTATGGTGGAAGCTGTAGATCATGCGAAAAAGAACTCACGACAACAGATTTCTTGTCGCATGCTACATGCGACAAAATTAATGTATTGAAGATAAGCAATTTAAATCTGAATCACTAAATAACTGCAATAATAGGAAAAATGAGACGTGAATGCTTCATAATATTTATAGCATCTTGCGTTTTAATGTAGCATCCTTTTGAGGCAAGGGTCTTATAACGTAAAGCATTATGCAAGAAGATTGTTGCATGAAACCTAGTGAAAGATCTTTTTCTTTGAAAGGGAGCTGTTATAGTTTGAACCTTCAAACAAGTTGATATTTTCTTTGTTTGGAAACCTGACGTGCAGTGCAGTAGTGACTGGCAAACAAAAATGCTTTTAGTCAGTTGGTTTCTGGATTGTTAGATAAAGCTGACCTATATATTTGCAGGACCTGTGCTATGATATTTTGTATGAATAGCAAAAGCAATTTCGACTCGATAGCTCGAAAAGAAAACTATATCCAGTGGTCCGTTCCATCGTTTTAATTTATGATGAAAGATTAAGATGAATTTTTATCTTTTCAGCGTCTCATCAGTTACCAAAGCATCAAATCCCTGCTAGAGCTTTACCGTTCAGCAGACTGGCAGCTCGCAGCAACCTTTACAAAAGTAAGCTAGCAAATTACACTCTTTTTATAAGAACATTTTTATAAAAATACGAGCCTCGAAATTGGTCGAAAGTTAAGAACAAATCGAGCTGAGCTACAGTAGAATGTAATTTTGAACAAGGTTGTGAGAGCCCATTGAAAATTTTATTTCAAGAACGAGTTTTTTGCTATTTAGGGGTGCTTTTAGGTGAATTTTCAAACGTTTCACCAAATAAGGGCTGTCTCATTCACTTTGTTGGTAACTGAGGCCGAAACAACACACCGTGCCCTACCCCCCTCTACCCCCCTCTACCCTCCTCTACCCTCCTCTACCCCCAAAACACACCAGCTAACAACTGTGATGCCTACACCATAATAATTCAAGAACAGATTAAGAACAACCAAGCCTCAAATTTTGGAGAAAATAAAGAACAGCCAGCCTGAACTTCAATTTACTGGTTCTTATAAAGAAAAGAGTGCAAATAGCTAATTTGGAGTCTCTTAGTCTTTTATCGAGCATTGCTGAGCATTTATCTAAGCATTTATTTTTATTAAAAACTTCAGTGTTTTTCTGTTTAAAAATCCTTGATGTCCTACGAATTGTAAGGATGACAGGAGAAAGAGAAACAACTTTTTGTCTAGTATAAGCTATTTTCGCCCTAAATATAGCATGAGACGTCAGTAGTGTACCAGGAGGTGACAAAACTGATACCCAGATACGGATTCAAGAAGTAGAAAAATGGAGAGGCCCAATTTGCTTTTTTTACCAATTATTGTCTTTTACCATCTCACGTGACTTCAGGACACAAGTAAAAAAGGCAATTCGCTTTGATTCGAATGAAATGTTTAGATTATCTCTTAAGACAACATTCCTTTAAAAAACATGTCTAGCTTTTCTTGTACTTCCTCTTGTTTTCCTGTGACGAAAGCAGACAGTAGTCTCGGTACCAGGATTTTATCACTTTGAAAACGAGACTATTTCCAAAAGTCCCTAAATGAATCATGGGAAAAATCGATGCTTTGTTTTTATCCCCACAATATATCAGAACATTACGAAAGCCTGCGCGCCTATGCATCGATACCAGCTCAAGTAGGAATTGTTGGGAAGACGAGCCAGCATTTGCTCGAAGGTTCCTTGTAATTCAAAATTTTGCATCATATTCACACTCGCAGTTAAAATCGATGATGTTATTTTCATGTCACATAATGTATTCTGTAATAAAAACATTTGTGGGTCTTATTGTAATAAGCCAATCTCGAATAAAATACGAAAAAAATTAGAGAAAAAAGTGTCTTTAATAGAGTGAGAATGATGATGGAACTATGATATATGATGTGAGGTAAATTTTGTCCACAAGTTTTCGCCCTAATGCGCATGTGCACATGATGACGTCCTTGTGTGTGCTTAGTGTTATCTATGACCGTGACAACAAACCAAAACTCAGATTTTGGGGTAGTTGGAGAGTCATGGTAGCCAACCTTCTAATAGAAGATGGTACGTGATGATGATGATGTGCCTAGTGTTTCTTTTGAGGATAATTGGGAAGTGTTAAGTTTTTGCTTTGGTAACTTCTGCATGAAGTCCTGGTTTTCTACCACAATATTGCCATGTAAGATAATTCAGGGCTGATGAGCTTGGCAAGCAGGTGTTTCTGGATTCTAGACTAACTTCATTTCAGAGAACTGTGAACACAAGCAAATCAAAGTCAAATGTATACACAATTCAGCATTCTATGCGAATGAACGCCATGGAGATTTGCAGAAAATAAATAAACTCTTGTTTTCTTTAGTTTAGATTTTTCAGAGATCCTCTTCATCTATTAGGTCTCAAACTGACTTTAGTGGGAGGTCCACAAAGGAGCTGTACGTGGAATTTGCTTGAGGACCGTTAGGTGCTGCGTAAAGGCCTAACAAAGCAATGATATCCTTGGTTTTGGTATCACAAGAAAACACCCCTGGGTTGAAAGAAAAACAGACACTGTCAGAGTACAAAGCTCCTTCTAAGTAAACCTTATGTATCGGAAATCATGTTGCCTTGAGGTACTGGTAAATTGAATTTCAAGGATAGTGCTTTTGAAATTGTTTCTCAGGGATCCGTCGATTTTTATTGACTTGTTTACTTCAAAGGTATTTTCCATCAACAGGATGGCTGTAGACACCGACAACGAATTTTTCAAAAAACAAACAAAATCATCGCAAAGGGAATTTTTCTTCCATTCTTTCATCGCATCTTTCTGGGAAACTCTTGTAGTGGGTGCAACTGATTCATTCTAGAGAGTCAGTTAATTTTCTTTCTCTTTTGTAAAACTTACCTTTGCAAGCTTGGATCAATTCAAAGAAGCTACAGAGAGGTTAATTAAACGTTTTATGCTATTGCAGCAACTTTGAACATCGAGCTGCCCATGACCTCTGACGGAGGAGTGATCCATCTTTGTTCTGACTTTTCTACCAAGATATTTTATTTGGAATATACCTTTAGTCAGGGCCGGATTAAGGCGGGTGCTATTGCTGCTGCAGAATTAGGTCAATTCCTGAAATATGCCCAGATGAAAACAGACAAAAGTTTTCCTAAATCTGATCAGGCCCAATGATAGGTTCTTTCTGAGCTGAAGCATTAGGCCCAAATAGGGCTTAATTCAGCACTGCAGGGCCTCCGACAAAGGGACGGGGGAAGCCATGGACCCCCCCCCCCACTTTTTTGCAAAGCATTAGAGCTATTTGTAAAATCTTGTGTTAAGATTGTTAAAATATCCATTGCTCCATTGCCCCCCCCCCCTCACTTCTAGTTATGCCATAACGTCTTACTTTTTTTCTCTATTAGAGATTTAGTTTCACGCGAATTAAAAACTCCACACAAGGGCATTACTGTAAATAGATCCTCTCTGAACATATTGATAAAGCACTTGCCTACAAGCGGAAAATATATTCCTATTTAGGGCGACATAAGAACCAGAACTCAATTCAATTTTTTCTGTGAGACGCGCAAATTGGTTAAAAAATGAGCAATACGGAAACTTAGGGGTGTGTAGCACAACAGGCAGACTAAAATCACAAATGATCCTTGGACAACTTGCAAAATTGTAGGTGTTCGTGCTAAATTACTTGCAAAGTTTCAAGAAACTTGCTACACTGAGAGCCCAGATTTCATAGCCATAAAGGTTCTTTAATCGAGGTTTTTATAAAAGAAAGATAGCCTGTAGTTTCTTAAATTCGTAGGTTCTTTTATTGCAGGGATTCACTGTAACCATACAAAAACTGGGTAAAGTTTGATCCTATATTTATATACACTTATTTTTATAAGAAACAGGTTATAAGAAACGGTAGGCTTAATTTTTCAAAAGTTAAGAAACAACCCTACCTAAATTGAAAAAGCTAAGAAACTTTTATAATTTTAAGTTTTAACTTTTCACGTTGACACTCGAAACATTCTTGACATTGAACATTGCTGTATATTGCAACATTACACTTGCAATATATGCAATTTGCATTCATTCTCAGTAAATTGCACACTCAAAAAGGTTCCATTTAAAAATTTGCTTTCACTTCAACTTGACATTGATGAAGTTCAATGAGTTTAACTGTTTACAGATCTCAACAGAGTTAGTCATTCTAGAAAAACAAAATTCCTTGATCGCTTTGTTTGTTTATCTAAGAAATTCATTACCTAAGAAATTTAAGAAACATGTCAGAAACTTTTGATAGTAAAATGGCCAGAAAATTTAAGAAACTGCCTACCAGCACCGGACCTTAGTTTCTTATAAAAATGTACGTGTATTTGGCGCCAGAGAAATGGCAGGATTGTTTTTATCAGTTAAGTACCAGTTTCAGCTATGTTCACTTGCCATGCATTGAAAACCACGATTTTGATGGATACCGGCATGTTGTGAGAGGTCAGCTCTGTAATGAAAATGATCAATTTGAAACTGGAATGGAAGCTATGAAATTAAAACTAGGGTTTCCCTTCCCTCTGTTAATTTTATGATAGGTCTGTGCAACGATTGCTAGTCGAAGAAAGAAAATACAAAGAAATCTTGTCTTATATCTTTTACCGGGTAATACCCAATTCTGGATTAGAGAATTTTCGTTTTCTACCAAGGTGGATCGCTAATCTTTTCACTTAGACCCAATTTCACTGCGCCGGACAAATTTTATCCTGATAAATTTTGACTTGTGCGTTGCCTATTTACATCAGGTGGAACAAATTTTATCCACTGTTGGCTTGCGTTTACACCGGACCAATCTTTAACAATAAGGGCATGCCACATCAGGAACAACATCGGTTCAGGATTAGAAAGATTCACTCAACATTCACTCAACAAGAAACATTCACTTATCTTTCCACTAACATGTACCTTGTTTTTTTGGAGAATTTCAAATGTTGTGGGAGGAGCAATAAAGACTTAAATTAAATCCTACTTCTTAACATGCCCGTGTTTACATTTGTGTTCACAATAGTCGTTAGAATTAGCAGATAGGGACCATCCTCTCACCGCTCCAACTTGTTTATCAAATCCGTAAGCATGGCAACTCTATGCGAATTCTCAATGTTTTTAAATGAAACAGTCGATGTCATTAGCAACTTTTATTTCGCATGGTTATCCTACAGTATATTTTTGTTAACAATAGTTGTTTGTTAACTTTAAGTGGGTGTGTTCTTTCCTTGTCGTATCCAGAATGTATTCAAATAAAACTGTCTTTGTTTCCATTTGCTTCCCCATTCGATATAGTGGTTTGTTGCTTCCCCTCTGTATTTCTCAGCGAAGCTCAAATGGTTAGTTTTTATGTTGTGTTCTTTTAAGTAGATTAGGCGTATTAGTAAAAAATGACACTGTTTTGGAGTATCACTATGTACTTAACAATGCAAGATCTCAGAAGGCACCACCCACTCGAACTTCAAATCATTCAATGTAATGTGATGCTGGATTTGTTTTCTAAATAACATAGATAATAAAGTTTCTTAACGCAGTATTTTATGGTGCCCCTAAATAAGTGTTCCCTTAAAGAAAATTAACTGGCTTTAAAAATTACACTTCAAAACTTCGCATCATTTTCGTTGCCTGTCAGTGATGATTGCCTTTTAAGAATCAGCATTTGAAGTTGTTTATTTTATTCATTTAACGTTATTTACTTCAAGAGGATTTGTTTCTAGATGTCCAGATAATTAGTCTGCTCGCACTAAGATAACGTGGAGAAATTCTTTTTTCAATCCAGGTCTATCTACCGAACTGGCATCTCTCCTCTTGAACAGGCGAAAGGCATTGCAGGCTGTGATGCTCTACTCGTATCTTAACTATTCTGATGACTAGAAGTTGCTGCTAGAAATAGTTTGAAGACTCTTTATGGCGATTTCCAAGCCACAACTTTCCCCTCCCATTTTGAAAATAACCTTGTTCCTTCCTTTTCAAAGGTTCAATATGTTTTCATTCTTCTTCTATGTTTTCATTTTTCTTCTATGTTTTCATTTTTCTTCTATGTTTCATTTTTCTTCTATGTTTTCATTTTTCTTCTATGTTTTCATTTTTCTTCTATGTTTTCATTTTTCTTCTATGTTTTCATTTTACCTCTATGTTTTCATTTTTCTTCTATGTTTTCATTTTTCTTCTATGTTTTCATTTTTCTTCTATGTTTTCATTTTTCTTCTATGTTTTCATTTTTCTTCTATGTTTTCATTCTTCTTCTTCTACCGATCAACATTTATAACTGACAATAAAAAGCCCTTTTCATTTCTGGAGTATTAGATGTAGAATAAAAAGTATTTTATCTAGTTTGAGATGCTCGAAGATCTAAAGGATTACGTCATCAGTAGATATTTGAATTAGAAATGAAAAGCGCTAATCTGTTGCTTGTTAAGGCTGATTTCCACGAGGCGAAATTCGCAGCGAAATTCGCTTCAAAATTGTCGTTGATTTCCACGAGACTGCGAATTCGCTGCGAAATTATATAATAATTTCCTCCAAAACTCAACTTTAAGGCGCCTATTTTAAGAACTGCACGCATGACGAATGTTCCAAGATCGTTTTCTTACAAATCAAGCAAATTTACCATGCTTTGACTGGTTATTAGGTGCTGCGAAATATTTCGCCGAGAAAAAGTAGAACTCTTTTCTACTTCCTTGCGAATTCGCTGCGAAATCAAAAATCAAAACTGCGCATGCCTTGATGCCTTCATCAGCGATTTCGCTGCGAATTCGCTGCGAAATTCGCCTCGTGGAAATCAGCCTTTAATATCTATGCGAAATCGCGAGTACCCTTTCTGTAGCCTCTGAGGCAGAGCGTTGCTCACAATGACCTTAGTTCAGCTATTATGCACTCAGTTATCTTTCTTTATGCGTCGAGTTGACTAGTAAGATAAAGACACGAAATAAAGGATCAAGCTATTACTTATCTTCGCGCTATATTTATCGACGCTATCATTTGATCTGTATAACTACACATACCGTTCGCTTCTTTTCATCTTTCAAAGATCAAACTCGGGAATGCTTTCAACAACAAAGTTTGCTTCTCCTTTTGCGAATTTTTCATTTTTCATGCATTGGGATGCAGAGATATCTATATTTCTTTATCTCCATTCGATGTCCTTATAATATTCGACCTTACTTGTAGTTTTGATACAAAACTATTCGCCCATAAAACTTTGGTGTCACTAAGTCTTTGCAAAATGTTGATGTATTGTGACGCACTTTTTCTTATTTGAACTGGTTGTCAGCTGCTGTCTTTTTTTGTGTGTTATAATGAAGAGATAGATGATTAATATATAGATGGTTTGTCATATCAACCATTCTTGGAAGTATGTGGAATAATAATCGCGCTTTTGCCGTTTTATTTGATCATATTCTTTTTTACAAACGTTTTTATTAAAAACTGGTTGCCATTTCAAAACTTTTCTGTTGAAAACATTTGTTTATGTTTTAGTTGAAGCTTTTCCAGTGTGTGATGGAACAGTGTTTGGTCGTGAAAGGTGAAATTGAGGTTGCTGTTCCAGCTTCGCATGCATATAGCTATCTTCGTGATGAAAAAAAGCGACGTGAATGGGACGGGATGTTGATGTGAGTAGAATATTGATAGAAAAGGCTCTTCCTAGGTAATTAATACAGATGGTTGAAACCATTTGAATGTTGCTGTGTGTTAAAGAGCAAAAGGTCAATGTTGTAGGAACAAAAGTCATCAATAAATCCTGAAGATCTTTAGGACTAAATCATCTAGGTAAAATAGCCTGCAGTAGATTCAGTGTCGATTGTCAGTATTTCAGAAGCGTCAACAAAACTTGAACAATGTATGAAATTCCAATGCAATCAAATTATCAAGAGAAATTTCATGTGCAAAAGCTATTTTCAATTATTCTGCTACCCTTCAAGATCTATAACCTGTGATAAGTGACCTCTGATCTGTGACCTTTAACCTGTTTCCAGAGGACCTGGTGATGTGACCCGTTTTTTACTCTTTATGATGTAAGCAGATGTGAGCCGCTTTTTATTTTTTCCCCTAGTATACAGCAGCTGTAATGCCTGTTTAAAGTATTTGAATAGACGCCCTAAACTGAGAAACCTGTCACATATCAAATCCTTAATTTTTCGTTTTTGATGCCACCTTTAACCATTACTCTTTAGTGATGTCGAGGTCATTGAAGAGATGGATGACGGGAGTGACGCACTTTTGCACTACGTCATGCACAATCGCAACCCACAGCAAAGAATGAAAAGTGACGATTTCGTTATGCTGGTTTCAAGAAGACCAGCACGCGAGAAGAGGTACGATTTAAATATCTCATTTGGTCCAATAACGCAAAAATCGAGTTTCATGTACATGTTTCAAAGCAGTCGTTTATGTTGTGAGAATGTCTCAGTCACTGAGTTGCAGAGCATCTAAAAACATAATGTTGCTTTCTGATATTTCCTTTTGAAGGGAAATATGACTTCAATCAACTTTTTCTGTTTTCTCATCAGTTATTTGGTTATTTGGATTAGAATGAATAACCTAAGTGCATCAGCTTTTTACTAATAGACTGGTGAATATAAAGACTCCAGTGAGATTAGTAACTTGCCTGCAGTACTTTTATATCAAAACACTGATTAGCACTTCAACAAATTTGAGCTTTGTACCGTTACATTTGCTTTAAAGTTGTTTCCCTGATTTGACATGAACTTAATATGCTGCTAAGACTTGTTTTTCTGAATTAATTCGAAAATTTTTGAAAAATGTGTAGGCTGCCTTTCATATTAACATTTTTTTCAAACTGTTACATCCATATTCCTTTTAATCTCTTTTTATCATGCTTGGATATCAAAGATTATGAGAGCAGAAACAAGTAAATTATCTCTGATAAAGACAACAGATACAAGAGTTTTATGCCTAGTTTGCATAAATATAATTATTTTCACTTCGATTATCACTTTTTCACCTCTGTTTTACAGCAACTGCGGAGCTTTTTGTCCTGTAGTTTATTTTTTCTGTTCGTGATCAAGCGTTTATTTTTTCATCAGTGAACCATTTACGATTGCTTATCGATCTGTTACTCTTGACTCGTTGCCACCCAAACCAGAATATAATCGAGCTGAAGTATGTATTTTCTTTTATGCTGATCTCTATCTTCTTCGAAACATGTTTGTCAATAAAACCAATAACTTTGCAATTTAAGCTCTATTTAAATTTCTCTATTTTTTACTTTCCCTTTTTTTCATGCCTTCACTCTTTTATTTTAAAGCAGTTTTTTCGCAATATGCATCTTCACCTTCCAAGGAATAGTATCAAGCATGGTTGATTTTTTTTAAAATTGATATTTTTGTAGAAATCAAGCTTGTTAAAACCTTATAGCAACCTTTGACCAATGGTTAGAAGATTGGCCAATGCCATTGAAGAAAAAGATTTGGGATGCTTTTAGAAAAGCCTTAGGCATACAGTATCGATTGCAGAGAAAAAAAGCTTTCTTGTTGTGATATGCTTTTCTGCTTGATTTTTTGTTGATCATTTGTAGAAGATAGACGTTTCATTTATAATTATCCATCAATATTTACTTTATTTTTACTTTATCCATTAATATTTACTCGGTATTCTAACAGTTTTACAAAAGACACGTGCCGATAATTCTTGTAACAGTGTCATCAAGGTGTCATCAAGTGGATATTGTGTCATCAAGGACTGTTCACCTGAAATATTCGTTGATCTTTTTGTTACAAGCTTCTTCTTCCGGACGACTTCTTTTGATCTAGACAGTGTTTTCCAATTTTCCTTCATCTTTCTTTGCTATCGATGAACTATAAATACATAACCAGAGTTTCAATTTCAGAACCTTTGCTCTGGTTTTTTGGTTAAACCCAACGAAGCAGATGATAAATCATGCAAGGTGATTTGCGATTAATTATACCTTAATATACTACCATGTTTTTCTTATGTTTTGATTTTAAGCTTGCCAATTACCACTGGAGAAGAGTGGCCTAGTATATTCTGAATTAAAAAGTCTTTAACACACTTCAGATGGCAACAAAGTTAAGAAAATCAACTTAAAAAGTTACATTTCAGCTTTAACCTTGGACGAAAAGTGTAAAAACGCGACTCTGTGTTATTAATCCTATAATGCCTGTTGTAGGTTTATCTGATGATGACAAAACCAGATTCCTAGTAATTATTTAAACAATCTTTTGGTGGTACAAAACTTGAAAATGGCTTTGAAAAAAGCAAACATTTAGTAAACTAAAGCTTTTCGTCTGACATTCTTCAGAGTTTAAAACGTCAGAACATAGACCGAAAACTCTACGCTAGGAAATATATATACCCAGTTGTGGATCGAAATAGGCCAATCAGAAACACGAGCACATGACTGTTGAGGTTGACCAATCAGTGCCGCTTGCTTATTGAGAATGTTACCAATGGAGTCCTAAGGTGAAAACGAACGCCTTTTGTCTACACAGTAGCGGTTTTTTCGTGCTTATGTAGATAGATTCCAAAACTGCTAGGTGGAACGACGATCGGGCTTTACCATTAATCAGTAATTAGTAATAATTTGTTTTGATATATGAATCATTATAATAAACTACGTTTTCAGGGCAAGTTGTCGAAATACAGAGATACTAATTAATCTAAATACAGAGAAACTACCGATAAAAGGATACCTTTTCAGAGCTTTATAGCCATTAATATACTCAAAAAGCTATCATCTATGTCATCAAGTGTCATCATCTATGTCACGTATGTTTAAAAAAATATCTATAAATAGTTTTTCGACTCCAATTTATGAGTTTTTCTTAAGAATTTATCGGAAATAACTGCATCGAATGAAACGGAAAAATTTTATCAGGGCAATTGAGAATCTTTCTATTCTATCTTGTGAAAAACAAGATTTCGAAAACATTTAAGTAAATTTGTATGCAGAAATGCCTTCCCGTGTGGCCTATTTTTTCCGTCCGCTTCAAAAACAGTTTTTTCATTATGCGTGCTTGCTGCTAAGGAACTTCCTGTTCATTGATTAACTGGAAGAAATTAGCAAATAACACACAATGTATTTATGATAACAATGTTCTTTTCTTTTCTATTGTTTGTTGTTGATTGACGTATTTCCGGCTTTCAATCTAAAACATTAAACATCTAACAATACCAACTATGCACAATACGTTAGTCATTTCAAATTCATAAATGTTTTCTCTTGTATCCATAGCTCTTTTTGAGCTATAAAACCAACAGTCAAGCATGAGAAAATTCAATGTTTTTATTTAAGCTGACCTAGTTGACTATGGGAAAATAAATTTTATTAACATTTTTAAAGAGAATGTAAAGAAAATTATTTTCTTTACGTTAACAACTAAGTAAGATTTTCATTTACTCACTTTTGTTTTCATAACCTTTTCCTAACAGCAATAGAAATCTAAAATTAACTAACAGCTTCATATAAACTGTTTTTTTTATCTATTGTGTTTTCTTGGTTATGTTGTTTCTTTTAAAACAAGATCACTAGGAATCCATTAACTTAATAAAATGAATTTGCTTCATTCTCAATTTTTTTATCTTTTGTATTGAAAATATTTCCTGTTTGATTTATTCATTTTTAAAAAGTTACATTGCTAAGCCTAGCTCTTGTTTTTTAAACATACGAAGTGAAAGGACTTGAGAAAATTCCCAGCTCGAAATTAACATTTTTGAGAGCTACTTTGGTGTTTTCTTCTTGAGCAAAGCTTAAATATAAGATGAATTTCGAGTTAATTTTAGTGTATGAAAACATGAATTTGGTTGCTAAAAGCACCTTTGGGCGTCAGACATTAAAAGTCTTATTTTTCAACGAATATAAGGCAGTTACGTTTACAATAAAGACAACGATTATGTTGGAGATGTCAAATGGATAGATTGCATTTCAAGCTATTCATTAAAAATCTGAATGCCGTTCTGCAACCATTTTCGAGAATCATGATGATATAATAAGAGATTTGCCTGTTTACATTGAGCAAAAGCAACGGGATCGAGATGGAGATCGCAATCTGGATATATTTGTGTATACTTTAGTTTTGCGTTTATAAGGCCAAAACTGAAAGAGGGTTGTGATCTATTCTGGCATACGTTTCATGTCTTTATTCACAATTTCTTCATTCGGTCTCATTTTCTGAGCCTTAATAAATGAAGGTGCCTTTAACATCTTTGAAACAAGATTTTAAACAGTCGTTTCCTTTCTCCGTTGTTGAATTTACTCCGAATTCTTTCCCCCTTCCAAACGACGAAAAGGCCTTTCGAATCTTTAGACGATCATAATGCTGGATTGGAAGACATTCCAAGAAATGGAAGTTTGTGAGAAGAAATCCGGACCGTTTACAGGGAAAATTTTTACAGGATCGGGGTGAAAATTACGATCCCTATCTGCCTTTGGAAAGGATCAAATGGTGGGAAATGGATCACGATCCTGTGATTGCGACAGATCTTCAGGATCGCGATACCTATCCTTATCCCGATCTTTATCCCGACCGTTATTCCGATCTGTATTCGGACCTTTATCGCGATCTTTGTCCCAATCCCGATCCCATTATAGTCGCTCCTTGTAAATAGGGTAACAATGATTACTTACATTAAGAGCTTGTTGTTTCTATTTTTGTCAACTACGAACGTTTACTTTGTAGCAAAGGCTTGATTGTTCTGGTTTGCTGAGATTAATCACCCCTTTCGTTGCCCTACAATCTCTCTTTGACAGAAGTTCCACGAATGAATGAAACAAATTTTCCATAATTTGTTTTAAGACTTGGCAATTGATATTTCTTGTTGTGTAAACATAAAACAATGGTGTTTACAAAAGTTTATATCGTATTAGAGTTGTTTTCTTTCTTTTTTATTTAATGCAACAAAATCATCCATTGATAAGAAAAACAAACCCTCCTCAGAAAAATCGTTAACTTTTGAAAGCCGTTATGTTTTATGACTAAATTAAAATGTGTATGATATAGGGATTAGATGCATGGAAGGCAGAAGATTAATTCTTGTTTATTATGTAAAGTATGTGAGAAACTATAACATTTAAAGAGGGCCTGCTTATGTTAAAGAAGAGACGAAGGTT